>CM031242.1:609509957-610109957 GCA_018340775.1 Taxus wallichiana var. yunnanensis | reverse complement strand
TCCCAGAACAGGGAAGAATGCTCTTAACTCTAGTTGATGGCTCTAAAGATCTTCACACTTTATTCTAGACCTTATTCAATCCCAAGAAATGTCCCCAATTAAATTTACTGCACTCTTCGTGGATAGATTGGATTCTAAGTTCACTTTCATGCCTTTCTATACAAAGTTGTTCTCACACTTCATGCTTTATCCACTTGAATTCATGTTGATTTCTCTCGAAGGCTTGTTCCACACCTTCAAGGCTTAAGATACTCAAAAAAACACCGACAAACCTGGTATTCAATCCCTTTTCTCCAAGCTATGCATGACTATCATATATTTTGGTTTAGGCATGTACATGCATTAGCTATTTTGTCTTTAACACTTATTTCACTAAATCTAGACTTATTCTAGTCCAAGCAGCTAAAAAATATAGCCAATATTGGAATCCAAAATGTTAAATATTGGAATTATTTAGACACCAAAGTTTCACATATTGGAATTCAAAATCACATATATTGGAATCCATAATCACATATATTGGAATTCAAAATCACATATATTGGAATCCAAAATAACATATATTGGAATCTGAAAATCAACTTATGAAATCCAAAAAGTCAATTATTTGAATCCATTATACAAAGCTAACGGCAGCTAGCCATTATCTATGCTTTGGACTAAACATAACATGTATTTATTTTATATGGGCTTGTGACCACTAAGAATTATTTATGATTTGTTATATACAGAACATGTTTCTATTTTATATGGGCTAACGTCCCTAGGCATTATTTAAGATTTGTTATAAACATTACATGTTTATGTTTTATACATGCTAGTGGCTGCTAGGTGTTATTTATGCTTTTTTATATACATAACATATTTCTGTTTTATATAGGCTAGCAGACACTAGGCATTATTTATGATTTGTTATAAATAGAGCATGTTTCCATTTTATACTGGTAGCTTATTACTGCTAGGCATTATTAATATTTTGGAATAAGGTTCTTATCAATGTTTAAATGTATTTAAGATTAAACTATGAAGACTTAAATAAATAAAATGCCTTGTGGCCTAGCAGTTGTTATGCTAATGAAATTCAAGAGATTTGAGACACTTCCAGGTTAATTTAATATGATGTGATTGAACCTCACCATACCCAGATAATTACGAAAGATATTCAGAAATTAGAAGAGGGCCACTATTTCAAGTAGGAGAATGTAATTAACTATAAAACCATTCCATATATATTTTCATATTTAAATATGGATATGAAATTAATTAAAATTAATTGTAAAACCAACCCAGATATATTTGTGTATTCAATTATAGATATGAAATAAATTTAAATTGCTTTACTAAAGATAGAAATGTAGAAAAACATTTTAAGAATTGTTTGAATTTTATTATAACACTATTCCGAAGATCTAGGATCCCAAATTAACAAAATAAATCATAATAAAGCTCCAAAAATAAGCTCCCTCTAATTCGCTTTTGATCACATAACATCCAAACATCTTCCATGTCCTTCAATGGTTGCAACAAAGGCCACAACCCGATGTTAAATTTGATGCCCGTTTAGACATTTTAAACATTTTAAAGCCATAAAATACTTGCATATTTTTTACATATGATCAACTTTTCTAGAGATTTATTTATATATTAATTATATTAAAAATAATTAAGTATATACAATATAATTTTATATTTATTTTATGAATAGTGTAAAAATAATACTATTTTACAATTTTGAAGGGTAAGTTTTTCTGATAATTCACCACACAAGTTATATAATTAGTAAAAATATAAATACTCCCAACTTATATTTGTACAATCTCAGCATAATATAATAAAGTTAAGAAGTACCTTCATAATAACATATGAATGTATATATTATTTACAATGTTAAGTAGTACCATCATAACAACATTTTGAAATGATAAATAGTTATTTAGCATTTTCTTGCTCCAAATATTTGATGCCCTCTACCACATTCAATCCTTGAGACACTATTTTTTATTTTTTTGTACAAATTGGCCATCAACCATTTATATTTTGTACAATCTTTGTGTCGATTTTCATCCCCACCATAAAATTTTCAAGAGGGTTTCCTTTTGCACCTAATGTAATACAAAAAATGTTTTTAGAACTGTATGAAAAATTATTTCTACTCTAAACCTTTTCTAGGTCTCTTATTTCTATTCCCTCAACTATATTGCAATGTTCCTTTCCCCAAGTGAGTCTTAGATTCAATACAGTTGATATTTTTATTGAATCCCATTGATATCTTTTTAACATCAAGCAAAAATGAGATTGTTGGACCAGAATCCTAGTTCATAGTATGGTGATAATAATTTTATAAATTCTGACAAGCCACCTCACAAGTTGATAGCTTTCATGCCAAACCGAATGACATCTTCCTATTGTATGTTTTGTTTATCCCATATAGCAAGTCCTCCATATCTAAAATAAGTAAATAACTATTATTGCTACCTACACGGAAGTAAACAAAATTTATTTTCATTGACCACATATCAATTATAACCAATTGAAATAAACAACATTTTAGGTTACAGATACCAATTACTGATTGAGATTGCAGCTTGGATTACACCGCCTTTACACGCTGCTAGATCTGTTGATGCAAGATCTATTTAAAATAAACATTCATCAATTCATAATCTATTTCTTTCTATTGAAAATGTGAGCATAATGTATTTGAAATAAACATTAATCAATTCATAATTGATTTCATGTTGTGGCAAATGAAAGCTTAATTTGGAAAACATAGTGGTTTCTATGGTGATATGGTAAGTACAATATCAATTTTTTTCTGTCTTATGATTCAAATTTAGTGTCCGCTAAGCTACGCTTATATTTTCCAAACCAACCTTTGGCAGAAAACAATCCTCAACTATTAATGAGTATTTATGACCGCTAGGCTATGTTATTACTGACCAAACTACACTTCGTTGGATAAAATTTAATGAGGCTAGACAAGTGGTAATTTACATACCTACAAGTGGGTTCTAAGGGCATTGTTTTCATGGAAGATGAAAAAAAAGTCTTAAGTTCGTAACTTTAAGGTTTTGAACTTCAGAATTTTTAGTTGTGTAGGCATGTGGTTTGCACGGGAAAATTTGGAGTCCAATCTCTGAAGACATTTATTACTCAACTACCCCACGTGTGTCAGCTTAGGGTAATTAAATTTGACCTCCTATAAATATGGGGATTTTTACTAGTCATTTTCAACGAGATCAAAGTACTCGACACATTTCGACGATTATTGCAAACCTTCACTAAATTACCTAATGTGATTTTTGAGGTGTATTTTTAATATTTTCGGCTATTTGGGTAAGTATTATTTTATTTTTCTTTTATTCATCGTTGGGAACTATTTTGGTTTTTCTTATTCCTCTTTGGCTTTGATTTTTTCCAACCCGAAGTATGGATCCCACTATTATTATATTGTTTGTTTTTAATATAAAAATATAGAATTGTGTGTCAAGCAAGAAGAGAAAGTTTCTTTTATTTGGAAAATCACACTTGTAGAGTCAATTTCCTCAAATTTGAGGGTCACATTTTTACATATTTTGGAGCATAAGAAAATGCCATTTCCATTTCGAGTTCAGACATTGATCAATTTGTAGCTTTTGGACTTTGAAAGTTTTCTACTTAATTTTGGCCAAGCAAGACTTGAGAGATTGACTATTTCAAACTCTTTGATTTTCTAGTTTCGAACATTGCAATATTCAGATTTGAGGGATTGTTGTCTTCAAATATTGTTGTTTTTGGATTTTGGTGAACAAGTGACTTCATAAGTCTTAGTTTTCAGACTTGAAGTCCGAGATTTCAGATATTTTGGTGCTTTGGATTTGAGAACTTGAGACTTCATGTTTTCGGAGGTCCAAGTCAATTTTTCGGAGTTACTTCCTAGGCTCGGACTCAAGTATGGAAGTCATAATTTTTAACCTTCTAGTAGGAAGATGTCCTGGGTTCTTCATCAAAAATAAAGGATAAGATGAAGTATACCTATCTATGGGTATCTCCCCTTCTAGCATATCTTCAGACATGGAAAATATTGGAGACACTAATTTTGGGCACATAGAAAAGGCCGAGTTTTGGCAAAGAGTTAAGGGCCTGAATAAGATACCTTAGATGTAAGCAATCTATGACAAAGTGGGATTCCTCTTACTACTGATTTTTTATCATCTCTGTACAATGCCCCGAATTCATTCTAACTACGGTCCCACATTTTGACAAGGCTACTTGTCTTTGTAAAATATGATGATGGTCGTGTTATGATCAGGTTAGACAATGATTTCTTTGAAGATATTTTAAAATTCCCTGATGTAGAGGAGTATGCCAAAATATCCCCTAAGTCCATAATTTTTCATTGTGTGGATGAAAATGAAGTTTTCACAAATGTCATTGGCAAGAGTTACTTAGCCAAAACTAAAGGTACTATGTCAAAGTTTCCTAAGAAAATTCCCGCTCCAACTTCATTTAAGAGTTCAATGATATAATGGCACTATTGAGTGAGGTTTTGGGTCTTCCTATGGCCATATATTTTCAGGAGTGGATGTAACTTTATATAACCACAATTAAGAAGTACAAAGAATTTATTCAATGGGGAGAGCACATAATTAATTCAATATGTTTTCAATTAGGAGACGCGTTGACCTAGAGAAACTTCTCCATGACTTATTATCTTGTTTATGTGATGGTTGCAATGAGAGAGTATCAAGGGTTGGATCCAAAAGGAGTCATAATTATTACTCAAATATATGACTACTATATGCATCTTACCATTAATAAAGGTTCTAAACACTTCAAGAGAGTGAGTGATGCTTTCTTTGATGTTCTATTGTATTATTTTGAAATGTTTTTTTATAATCAGAGGATCTTAGATGAATCCTAGAAAGAAGTGCGGTAATGGGGAGGAATTTATCTATAGTTCCCAACATTTACTTACATCAAAGTTCTAGGGTTCATAAGTGCTCCAAATAAATTGATAAGATGTCTAACCAATAAGTGGTTGTTGATGTAATTAGTTCAATAATTACTTGATTATCAAAAATCCAACATAATCGACACAAGGCAGGAGTCTAGTTTCCCATTACCATAGGGAAATATACATGTGAAAATATATATAAAGCCAAAAATGTGGAAGGGGAAATGTCCCAAGTTACTCTAAGGACTTTCCATCTAAGGACCAACTTTGATTATTGGGATAAGTTTGGTAGAACAGGTTAGCCAGTATACATATACCCCAATTGGAGGATATTTGGATTCACTATCAGGATGAAACTATTGTAAGACAAAGGGAATTTGAGAGATTAACCTTGAGTGAAGTGGTTTACTATGGGATTGTAGTTGTTCCCGAAGGTTTAAAATATGATGAGAAAGTACTAGATCATGTCTATAAAAGAGATGATGTTTCAAATCAACCATTGCCCTTGATAAATTGGTCAAACCAAGAGTGCAACAACACAAAGGATAGGGTGGGTCCCATTTTGAGGACCTATGAATGGTTGGAAACTTTGGGAATCACACCCAAAGTATCAGATCAATTATTTATAGAATCAGTACAAGCCCAACCAAAGTAACAGGTCAACCTACTCCTTCTAAAGGTAAAAGGTCAACTCTCAAGCCCATTACTAAGCCACATGCAAGATCTCTTTTGTTCTCAAAGGTTCAAGGTCTTCTGTTGAGGCTTCTACTACCAAAACCACATCTCCAAAGTTTTATTCTACTGAATTTATAGATTTGAGTGTCTCACCAGTTATGTCTCAGGTATCATAGTCACCTCTTTCTTCTTCTCTCCCATCTTCACCTTTCAAATCCACTTTCCCCTACACCTTTCACCCTTCCTCTAGTATTATCTTCCATTTCTTCCATTCTCGTTTCTTTCACTACATCTCCCTCCATGGCTCAGGTGTTTTCTTCCCTTCCTACACTCTCAGTTGGAGAGATCTTAGGGATTGGGTCTCCTCTTTCCACCCCTCTTCCACAACCATCTCTTTCCATCTCCATGTCTATTTCACCCACACTAGAGGCCATTCTTTCTACTCCACCTTCCATTTTCACCATGTCATTTCCACCTTCTATGACTGAGACTAGTGCCTTAGTGTTATCGGTTACTCCAAGTACCATTGTGACTATGCCAATGATGTCTTTTTCATCATCTTCTTCTGTACTTGAATGGATGCATAGGAAAACCCCTAAATAGAAGAAGAAAGTACCTATTGTTGATGTTGTTGACTTGAGTGTCCTAGATCTAAATCCTAAAAGGTAGGCCAAGTGGCCAAGGATTTTCTCTTGTAACACTATAACATGGTTGATATCTATGATGACTTCTATTTTGAAAGTTGTAAACATTGACTTGTGATTCTTGTCTTAAGACGGTGTACTCTTATGATCTATGAAATCATGTTTGTTGTAGATAATATGTTATCTGTTGAAATAGGTACAATTCTGCCATGTTTATGCTGAATAGAAAATGAAGTAATTCATCTCTTCTTATGCTAAATAATTCACTGCTTGGGAAATGAGAAATTAATCCATGAGTCTTTGTTGCACTTGAAATTGTGCTTTAGTTTTCATAATTTTTGGATGTAGAACAACATTACCTTGGATCAATTTCATTGATCCAAGGTATGCTTCTAATTCATGACCTTGTGGTCATATTGACCAAGCTGGATAGGTCAAAGGATCTCAGAACTCTGATTGTCTTGAAGTCACAAGTGATCTCCATGGCTCCCTGCTTCATATCTGAACTTGGATGGTAATCTAGTTCTTCTTTGATAAGTTGGGATGCAATTCTTACTATAGAGTAAGAAACCTAATTAAATTATGTTCCTTAAATTGGTAACTCTATCCTAAAGGTATAACCTAGCCTAAGTTACTAGGTTCTTTGGTTTGTGAGGGATCTTAATAACTAAACGACCTAAGACTAAAACTTTAGACTTAGACCTAAGGACCTATGTTAGTTCCTAAACTAATGTTGAACCTAGCTAATGTTTGGCTAACCTATAAAGGACCCATGGAATGATATAGAGAGGGGGAAGGTGAGTCGCACCAAATTCTAGATATTTATGAGGAATTAATATGGTCTTATCTCTTTTATGCTACCAAATTTGGTGAATGCATGAGAAAAGTTAGGGGTTGAGTTGACACCTCTGCCAAGTATTAGTTGCATGCATTTTTGAATTTAGTCATTGCCAAACATAAGATGGTGGTGGTGGGAGAAATGGAAGGAATGTCAGTCCTGTAGGGCATTTAATATTTTTGGAAATGGTGAAAAAATTGCCTAAGAAAGAGGAAGATGGAAAGAAGAGGGGGTTCAGTTTTGCTTTGGTCATTTGGTTTTTTCTCTTCGAACAATAGTACGAATCCTTGCATGAATATTTTTTCCTTGCATGGCATTGGAATGATAAAGTTAGCACTATGAAAACTATAAGAAGAAGAAGAAGAAGGTTTTGAGGGTTTTTGGCATTTCATGGGAAAGAATTGAAGCTCTACTTAGTGATTTTCTGCAAAAAAAGTTAAAACATGAACTCTATCAGGCATGATAGGCCCTATCCATTAAGTCTTATAATTTTACTTAAGTGCTTCATAAAAACAACTTTGCTCTTTATGGAAATCTTTAGTTCTAATTCTTTGATCGTTTAAGTTTTTGCTTCAATGGTGTTTTTGTTTTGTTTCTTTGGATGCATTATTGATTTTGGTATGATAGTTGGAAAATGAGATCTGGGAGTATCATTTTCATACTTCTAGGTAATCTTTCTTCTGCTTGAATCCTTATAATAGTGGCTTGAAACAGATTTGTGCTTTGTTAAGTGATATTTTGACTGCAGGTTGTTCTTGCAATGTATGTATCTTGGTTTGTTAGAATATGAAGAATCTTGCTTGAATGTTTTCCCTTTTTATCGTTGTGGGAAGTCTTAAATATAGGAAACCTTGTTAAGTATCGAGACTTAGGTTAGGGACCTTGATGATCTGGTGTTTGCATTTGATGTTCTTGTTGTTATAGACTTCAAAGACCATCATTTGTTCTCGATTGAGGAAAAAATTATGCTAATAGTTGCATGTATTAAACATTAGCATGGCTATGTAGAAATCCTTAGATTGTATGTCCTCTTTCTGTTATCATTAAATAAATTTTGAAGGATTCTTTGTATAGACATTACGCCATCATTTTGGGAAGTAAAACATGTTTAATGTTGAGTTTGGTTGATTGATAATGACAAAGTGGAAACCGTTATTCTGTTTCAACTTACTTCGAGACTGTAGGTTATTAGAGGAATACCCACTTCGTGTTTAAGTCTAAAAACCCATTTTGGGTATTGTATTATTGTATTTTCTCATTTCTTTGAAAGTATACTGTAAAGTATATCTAAGAGAGTCATTTTTGTCCTTTTTATACTTTTTCATGTTCTCTTAAATTCACTTTGGGATTTTTGAGCTCCGTAATAGGTCTTTAGGATCTGAGGTAGATTTTATGAATTGTTGATGAATGTTTAACTCTTATTTTGGAGAATGCTCAAATTCTTATTTACCTTCTTGTTAAATGGTTTTGAGTTCATTGGAGGTCTGTTTTAGATTAGACATGTTGTTCTCTTTTTCCTTCCTTCATTGGGTTGTTAGGAAATGAATTGATTCTTTAACCTTTGATAGAATCGTGCTTTAGGACTTGTCTTTCTTGAAAAGATGACAGGTAAAGGTTAGTGTTATCCAAATTTCACCCCCCAGAGTTAATTTGATAACATGCATAAGAGTTTTTAGTTCCAAGCAAGTAGATTGATTCAGGAGAAAATCGTAAAATTGGCTAAGTCCTACTCAAGACCGCCTTTGGGACAGTTGGAACAATTATACGGAAGGTGTGGATTGGCCAAAAAGCCTCTAGGCAGCCCAAACAAAAAGGGACATCTGGGAAAAATGGACGTGAAATGCCCGAATCGGCCAAAAGAAAGAAAATTTGTCCAAGTCCTTTTACAGGGAGCAAGCGGGACAAGAGTGCACGGAGGGCGCTTGAACCGGCCGGTTCGCAGAAAAAAGAAGCTCAGAAGACTTTGGGACATTTGGGACAAATGGACGTGAAGGACGCGAACCAGCCGGTTCGGCCGAAATAGGAAACTTCAGCACAAGGACAAGTGGGACAAAGGGACGCGCGGGACGCGGATAGCTGAAGGAGCCGAAAGCCAATCAGATCACGCCACGTGTCACCCGCAAAAGGGACATGGAAGCCCATTTTGGGTGGATCGGAGGATTCTGTCCCGTGAAGCACTGGGACATCCGGGACAAAAGGACACGGTGGACATGAAAATCAGCAGGCCCGTAGACAAATCACAGCATGACACGTGTCACCAAGGAAAAAGGTCCAAAAAGTCAAAGGGGTGAGTTTTCGAGCACTGATCCGAACCAATGAAATAGTGCCACGTGTCCAAGTTTAAGGGGCCCACAAGAAAAGCCCGTGAAAAGGTGGAGAGAGGGAATTACTCAGTGAATCAGGGCCTGCCACGTGTCGTCCAGATGGCAGAGTGTGGGAAAAGATTTTAAAACCTGTTCTTGCCTGTTTAGTGCCCTAAATCTTCAGACCTTCGTATCTTTCGATCCAGAGCTCGGATTTACACGTTCTTTATATCAACGGAAAGCTGTTGAAATTCTCTACATGATTCTAGGATCAATCTCACATTTTGGTGTAGTTTGGAGGGAGAAAATTAAGAAAACATCTCTGACACGTGGTGATAGACAGAAGTAATGCTTCAACAACCAACTTTAATGCAGCAGACAGCTCGCCGCTCCTATTAGACAGCCCACCGTTTTGCCAGGATCTACTTCTGTCATAATGAGATGATTTTAAATGCTACCAAGAAGTGGTTGGGGCAGATTCTGGATTTCCTCTCTCTTCCCTCTCTCATTTCTTGATATATATTGTAAAGAGAGCTCCTTTAAGGGGTCGGACATTTTTGTTTTGCATCCTCCCTTATTCCCTCACTTGCCAGAGAATTTGTGGAGCTTTCAAACCTCCCATATGGGTTGTAATGCCAGTCTTTTTGCCTCTTGGCCACTGTAATGTACTGTATCGACTCTTGAGCAATAATATATGTGTTGTGATTGACTCTCAACCCTCTCATGTATTCATTGCTGTCATTTTGATCTCTTATTGCAGTTTGGTTACCTGTGCATGGTGTTTGTATTGCATCTATGTGGTCTGTGTTAAATTTGCAAAATGAATGTCTAACATTCCTCGGTGCATCACCTTTGTAGTTTAGGTTTTATTCTATGCATTTTTCTTACCCTGTCTCCTTGGCAAGTTAGATTAGGTTTTAGCAAACCCTCTGCATTTTTGTGTGCATCTGAACAGAGGAATAGGAACCAGCCTTCTCTGGAGAATCTTTTCTCATCTTTACAAGTCCCACGCTTGGAGAAAGGATTCCATGTTGTGCAATCACACTGGATGCCTGAACATCAACCTAGAAGCCTGATCTGCATCCAGGGGTGTTGTGAGTCTGCAACAATAGTTTTGGCATGCCCGGTGGGACTTAGAGGTCTCATTTTTATTGCAGCAAAGTTGATATGCATCTGCTGCAGTTTTCTTGCTTATAAGAGCTATTATTTGCATATCTGGCGACTCCAAGGGGAAGAATCAACTGGTTTCAGCAGTGCAGGCCTGAAAACTCATGAGAAGAATCACCACAAGGTCAAGAGTCGGAGAAGAAGAAGTACTATTTGAATACCTGCAGTTATCTCCAAGAAGAAGGCAAAGAGGAAGAAGGATTCAAAGGTCTCCATCTCCACCAAACAGAACTCTCTCAACTCCTCCACCTGATAGGCCTTTCATTCAATATACAAGGGTTTTAAGACCAATTAGAATGGCTCAGAACAATCCCTACGTCAACTTCACAGCAGCCCACTTGCTCTCAATGCACAACATCCAGTTCCTATTGCAGCCTTGAAGAACATTCCCTACTTCACCGAAGAAAATCAGACTACTCCAGTGATCATGTTAAAGATATTGCTAACCTTTGTGTAATCCATGAAATCAACGAAATGCAAGTGGTTGTCAAGTTATTGGCATCTTCCTTCAAGGGTAAAGCATTACAATGGTTTAGGAGCCTGGAGCTGGTTCTATCACAAAGCGGAATCATTTGTATTGCACTTCACGAGCAATTTGGAGAGAAGGGAGACAACTTGTCTCTTTTGGAGCAGCTGAAAACTATCAAGAGAGCCCCCAACGAGCAGCTGACTGACTTCAACTTCAGATTTCAAAGGTCTTGGGATAGGATTCCAGTGGCAGTCAAGCCAACAACATAAGGTGATTTTCTATATTACCTTAAAGCTTTGAATTCTGATATTTCTATGTTAATTCAGTCCATGGGAGGCACAACAATCCCTATGGCTTATAGCATTGCCATTAGAGCCGAAAACTGTCTTATTCAAGCTGGTAAACTGGCTCCTAGGCCTCCCATGCCCTTGTATCCAAACTTAGAAAATCCAAGCACTAGTCAAGCACCCACTTTGGCTCCTGTTCCCACTCCTAGAAATCAGAGTTCAAGTGAAGCTTCCACTTCATCTCCAAGTGCTTCGAATGAACTCCAAGAGGTCATGAAATAGTTGCAAAATTTGGGAAATGAGCTGGTTACTATTAAGAGGCAACAAGCCCAAGGTTTCAGACCTTCCTATCAACCTCAAGCTCAGCCTAATAGGCAGCCATACCAACCACAAAGACCACCTAATCCAGTTGCAAATGTGAATCAAACAAGGCCTCCCTCTAATAGACCATTCTAGCCCTATAATCCAAATGCTATATCTGCCTCTAAGGCATTAGTGCCAACACAGAACAACATTGCTCAGGAATATGACTGGTGCTTTCCATGCAACGAGCCTCATAACCAATCCATGTGTTTCAATGGTGCTCTCAATCAAGCACTGATGGTGACAACTACTAGTGTGGAGGGCGAGGGCAGTCAAGGAAACAGTCAACAACAAGAAACATTCCAACAACAATCAGCCCCAAATGACACCACGTTGGTGAACTGGCAAGCAGAAGATTTCTGTGGCATGAATCAAGCAGTTTCTCAAGGTGTCGCAGCCAACACAAGGTCAAAGAGGAGAAATTTGGGTGAAGAATAGCCATTAGCCCCAGCCAATCCACCACCTTCCACAGCTCCACAAATGATTGGCAAGCAGAGTCCAGTTTCAAATACACAAGGGCAGCCAAGAACAGCCCCTAGGCCAACTCAAATGCCAGCTGTTGCTACCCACGTACAAGGAGTAAGTGTACAAACTAAGGGACAACAAAAGGATACTTCATCCCCGTTCAGTATCATTAAACAGATGAAGAAGACTAACGTCAATATATCAATGTGGGAATCCCTATCCATCCCAGGACAAAGAGATCTGCTGCAAGCTGCCATGAAGGATTGGACAACTTCAAATCAGCAGGTTCAGATGCAAGACAAAGTGCTTACAAATGCTGCCCAGCCTGAAGGAAGCCATGGAGGGCAACAAGGTAAAATGTTGAAGCCCCCTCCTTTCTATGTTTCATTAATCATTGGGGATAAACTAGTACACAATTGCATGATTGATTCCGGGGCAAGTAGCTCAGTGATGCCCAAGCAAATAGCTGATCAGTTGGGTCTCCAATATGAAGTAATATCTAAAGGGGTAGTGCAATTGGATGGGACAACAATAGCAACAGTTGGAGTGATTAAAAACTTGAGTCTTACCTTGCATGCATGTCCAAATGTTGTTGTCTTACAAGATATATCAATCATAGACCTTCCACCACTCTTTGCCCTTTGCTTGTCAAGGGACTTCACAGCCAAGATTGGGGGGTATTTGTCTGCTGATTGGTCTCACATGCTGTTTAGAACAAGGTATGGAACTAAGGCTACAATTAGGTCTGAACCTATTGCAAACTTCCATATTGAGCCTTACACTCCAAGTCAGATTAATGCCAATTGCTCAGCATTTGATCAAGAAGATCACCCTAGTACTGATGAGACTGACACCAAGGTTGGAAGCATCCCAAATTTGACTCTTGATGAATGGGCAAGCAAGGTGCATGCTTTTGATCCCTATCAAGAAATAGAAGAATCTGAGCTAGGAGTTTATTGTTTACATGAAGAAGATCAACCTCTCCCAAAGCATCACCAAGCCGGATCATAAGGACAAGAATGAATTATTGCAATTGTTCTTTGATGGATCAAGGAGTAGACAAGGTGCAAGAGGAGGATCTATGCTCATTTCACCGCAAGGTATAAGGTATTACTCAGCCTTCCGTTTCCAGTTTTCTTGTTCAAACAACACAGCTGAATATGAGGCCTTGATTCATGAACTTCATTGGGCTAGGAAAAAAGGGATAAATAACTTGTAGGTGTTCGGGGATAGTGAGCTAAAAGTTAACCAAGTTAGAGGACAACATGCTACAAAGAACGACTTGCTGAGGAGCTACAAGAATAGGGTATGGGACCTCATTGAGGATTTCGAAGCTTTCAACATTGTGTCCATACCCAGGAAGAAAAATGAAGCCGCGGATAGGCTCGCAGCAGTTGGAGCAACGTTTGATGTGGTTGACAACATCAAAAGGGAAAAAACACAACCACATATCCATGTGATTGTGAGGCCAGCAGTTCCAGATAATAACACCAGCTGGCAGGTGTTTGAAAATGATCAACAGATCGTCAATTTTTTACAAGAAGAGGCTGAATTCTCAGCTAGGAATCAAGACAAACTAGAGCAGTAGTATGGGGATCAAGTAGTGCAGCTGCGGAAAAACAAGCTTCCCAAGGGTTTAGTAACGTTGGAGTCTATCTTCAACCCTAATGACCAATTTCCGTAAAGAAAAGGCTAACATACAGGTCAAGAGGGAAGATTCAGAGCCAATTCCGGTTGGGGAAGGCAAAACACTTCAAATTGGTAAAGTGGCCACTGAGCAGGAGAAATCAGATTTCATACAGCTTTGTCAAGAATTTCCAGATGTCTTCGCTTGGAGCTATGAAGACTTGAGAGGATTCAATCTGAATTTGGCACAACATACCATAGAATTGGATCCAGATGCTAAGCCCATCAGGTAGAAGCAGAGACCTGTTAACCCTCACATTGAGCCTCTAATGAAGAAAGAGCTAAATAAGCTAATAGAGGCAAGCATTATATTCCCGATCAAGCACTCAAGCTGGGTTGCTAACTTGGTTCAGTGGGAAGAAAAGCGGAGAAATTAGGTTGTGTGTGGACTTCCGAGACCTCAATAGAGCATCTCTCAAAGATCATTACCCGCTTCCTTCAATGGAACAAATATTGCAAGTAGTATCCAGTTCAGAGAGATTCTCTCTCCTAGATGGCTACTCAGGGTATAATCAGGTGATGGTGAAAGAAGAAGACCAATTCAAGACAACCTTCACAACTAAATGGGGCACATATGCTTACAAGAAGATGCCATTTGGGCTGTCCAATGCTGGTGCTACCTTTCAAAGGGCAATGGACATGGCATTCAAAGGCTTGATCAACAAGATAGTGCTGATATATCTAGATGATATCACTATCTTCTCAAAGAATGCAGCAGACCATCTCTTTCACCTCAGGCAAGTGTTTCAGAGGTGTAGAAAGTTCTGAGTATCTTTGAACCCCAAGAAGTGCATCTTTCTTGCACATGAAGGAAAGCTCCTTGGCCATGTTGTCTCGAAAGAGGGACTGGCAATTGATCCAGAGAGGGTTGAAGCCATAAGAGCACTGCCATTGCCAAGTCACAAGAAGGCTCTTCAAAGTTTCTTGGGAAGGATCAATTTTGTCTGCAGGTTTATCCCAGATTTTGCAGCCCTTGTCAAGCCCATCACCAAAATGTTAAAGAAGAGCATGGATTTTAAGTGGATAGCAGAAGGCAAGGAGAGTTTTGAAGCAATCAAAGAAGCTATCTCTCAAGCACCAACTCTCATCAACCCAGACTTCTCCAAGGATTTCATCCTCTATGCATTTGGAGGTGATGACACTATTTCTGCCATTCTAGTACAGCAGAACAAAGATAATGATGAGCAGCTGATTGCCTTTTTTAGCCAGAGCCTAGATGACTGTGAGGTGAGGTACTCTTTTATTGAAAAGCATGTACTTGCAGTAATCAGAAGCTTGAAGAAATTCAAGCATTTAGTCTCAAACAACAAGGTCCAGTTGCTGGTCTCACATGCTGGAGTTAAGGACTTCCTCCTCAACAAGGATTTGAATGAGAAAAGGGCAGGTTGGATCACCCGTGTCATGGAGTATGACATTGAGATCAAGATCACCAAGCTGGTAAGAGGGAAAGGACTGTGTGAGCAGCTGGTTTTAGGGAAGCAAAAGGAAGTATGCAACGAAGAAGAGGCTGTTTTGACAGTCCAGGACAGCCATGAGCCAAGCGGCAATCATGAAGAAGACAATGCTTCCCCCATTCCTTGCTGGACCCAAGGTATTATGCACTTCCTAGGTATAGGCCAGTGCCCCCCAGAGATGAACAAGACCCAAAGGAGACACTTCAGATTACAGGCTGTCCCGTATGCCATTGTTGATGGAGTTTTGTTCAAGAAAGATGTAAATGGAGTCTTTCTTTGAGATGTATTAGCATAGGTCGATTCAAAGGGTATTGGAAGAGTTTCATGGTGGACCCAGTGGTGGCCATGTTGTGCAAGAGTGACAGCTCTAAAAATTATGAAGGCTGGTTATTATTGGCCTAAAATCTTCAGCGATTGCTACGCATGGATCAAGAGGTGTAAGAATTGTGCATTCTTCACAGGAAAAGAGAAGTTTGCTGCCCTTCCATTGCATCCAATCTCAGTTGACCAGCCATTCATGCAATGGGGTTTGGACTTCATTGGAGTCATTAATCCCAATTCAAGCCAAGGGCATAAATGGATTTTGATAGCCACAGACTACTTCACCAAATGGACAGAAGTAGTAGCACTCAAAGAGGCAAATGAGTCTAGCATCTTAGACTTTTATGAGGGAATAACAACTAGATTTGGTGTACCTACTACAATAATCTCTAACAATGCATTGGCATTCATTGGATCTAAGGTGACTAAGTGGGCTGTCAAGAATGGTATTTACCTAAGCACTTCATCGAACTATTACCCTCAGGGTAATGGCCAGGCCGAGTCTACAAACAAGAACTTGTTGAGGATCATTAGGAGAACTCTTGATGAGAATCAGAGGTCTTGGCATACCAAGCTGAAATCAGCCTTATGGGCTGATAGGATCACTCCCAAAAGATCCACAGGTAACTCTCCATTCAGGCTTGTCTATGGAAGAGAGGCAATCTTGCCCATGTCACTTGAGTTGCCAACATTGGAACTCATGAAGCAGCTGGAGTTACTTGAATTTGAGCCCATGGAGGTGAGGTATGCAGAGTTGATGGAGCTGCAAGAGATCAGAAATCAGGCATCCCAAGCAATGGAAAAGGATCAAGCTTTGATTAAGAAGACCTTTGATAGGAAGGCCAAAGATAGATCTTTTCAAGTTGGAGATCTAGTGTTGAAATGGGATGTGGATAGAGAAAAACCAGGAAGACATTCAAAATTTGATGCCATTTGGAGTGGCCCATACATGGTCACGAAGTGCAAGAGCAGCAATGCTTTCCAATTGGCCTCATTGGACGGTGAAGAACTGTAGATTCCAGTAAATGGAATCTATCTCAAACATTGCTACTGAAAATAAGAGGTTCACCCTTGTAAATATTAGCCTAGATTTCAATTCCTCTAAGTGCGTATGCACATTGTCTTGTTGTAGTTAGGTTTCAGTTTCCCTAAGTGCTTTGGCGCAGGTTTTGTCACTCCTAGATTGAGTTTTTACAGTTCAGCGTGCTCTCGTAGAGGGAGTTGCAGCATCAGGCTCATTTCAGGTTATTGCTTATGACTCCATGCCCAATGGATCACTAAAAGGCCACTGATCTTCTACCTAGCAGGCAGGTGACCCCAAAAAGTCACCAAATTGTTATCCAAATTTCACCCCCAGAGTTAATTTGATAACATGCATCGAATTTTTAGTTCCAAGCAAGTAGATTGATTCAGGAGAAAATCGTAAAATTGGCTAAGTCCTGCTCAAGACCACCTTTGGGACAGTTGGAACAATTATACGCGGAAGGCGCGGATCAGCTGAAAAGCCTCCAGGCGGCCCAAACAGAAAAGGGACATCTGGGACAAATGGATGTGAAATGCCCGAATCGGCTGAAAGAAAGAAAATTTGTCCAAGTCCTTTACCGGGAGCAAGCGGGACAAGAGTGCGCGGAGGACGCGAACCACCGGTTTGCTCAAAAAAAGAGAATCAGAAGACTGGGACATTTGGGATAGATAGAAGTAATGCTTCAACAACCAACTTTAATGCAGCAGAGCAGCTCGCCGCTCCTATTAGACAGCCCGTTGTTTTGCCAGGATCCGCCGCTTCTATCATAATGAGATGATTTTAAATGCTACCAAGAAGTGGTTAGGGCAGATTCTGGATTTCCTCTCTCTTCCCTCTCTCATTTCTTGATATATATTGTAAAGAGAGCTCCTTTAAGGGGTCAGATATTTTTGTTTTGCATCCTCCCTTATTCCCTCGCTTGCCAGAGAATTTGTGGAGCTTTCAAACCTCCCATATGGGTTGTAATGCCAATCCTTTTGCCTCTTGGCCACTGCAATGTACTGTATCGACTCTTGAGCAATAATATATGTGTTGTGATTGACTCTCAACCCTCTCATGTATTCATTGCTGTCATTTTGATCTCTTATTGCAGTTTGGTTACCTGTGCATGGTGTTTGTATTGCATCTATGTGGTCTGTGTTAAATTTGCAAAACGAATGTGTAACATTCCTCGGTGCATCACCTTTGTAGTTTAGGTTTTATTCTATGCATTTTCTTACCCTATCTCCTTGGCAAGTTAGATTAGGTTTTAGAAAAACCCTCAAGCATTTTTGTGTGCATATGAACAGGAGGAATAGGAACCAACCTTCTCGGAGAATCTTTTCTCATCTTTACAAGTCCCACGCTTGGAGAAAGGATTCCATGTTGTGCAATCACACTGGATGCCTAAACATCAACCTAGAAGCCTGATCTGCATCCAGGGGTGCTATGAATCTGCAACAACAGTTAGATGTTTTGGTTTTCATTCCTTTTCCTGGTGCTTTTATATTCATCCAATTCTAGACTATGTTGAATCTCTATTAAGATGTTGTTGGTCATAAGTGATTTCTCCTTATTTGTTTCAACACTTGATGTGCATCGATCATACGGAAATATGTTTTGTATCCTTTCATTATTCTTTATATAAAGAAATGATAACTCTTCTTTAGTTGAGTTTGAATAGATGAGGAGACTACAATATCACTCATTTCCTCATTAATCATAGGTTGGGGAAATTTTTTACTTGGGTATCGTTGATGTCCCTTCTTTAGGCTACTCAAATTTTATCACTTTTTAACTTTGTGAAAGGTATTCATGTTTTTATGGACCTTAATGCAATTTTTAGAGTTATGTTATGCCATAAGAAAGTATTGAGCCTTGTGTAAGTTTTGAACTTCAACTAATATGATCTTTTCTAGAATAATAACGATTAGATTAAGCTAGTGAGTGAACCTGAAAGATAGCTTGTTCTCTTAGACTATTTAGAAGCAATCAAAATATGGTTGATAAGGTCTGTATGATGTTAGTTTTGACTGCTACCTTGAATTAAATACAAAAAAGGAACTCAAGACCCTTAGGATGCTTCAACCGAGAATTACTTTGATTGTTTATAGTGATTAAGTCATCCTTAACTGTTTGTATGGAATTATTTATGATAAATGTACTTCTTAGGCTATAGGATGAGTCTGAGATGGTATGACATTTAGCTGGAATGCAATATTCATTATTGTACAAATAATAGATTTAGTCTAAAAGATAGTTTATGTATCTTTTATTCTTCTTGAAAATTAGAACTAGCTGATTGAAGGAGTTTAATTTGGATACATGAAATGAGTTTTCTTCTTCTTAAACTCTGATGTATTATTTCTGTATGTTAAAAGAGTTTTATGATGAAAAGATGGGGTTGTTATGTTGATTGATTAAATCTACATATTGAACCTTAAATATTTTCTCCCCTTCTTGATTGTAATCTTTTATGGAAAAGTCTTTCTGTTTTTATGGTTACATTTTTAGGACTGTTTCATAAACAATAGGGTTCTTTTATGAAACAGTTAGTTAAAAGCACAACGTTTTAATGCTATAGTTCTTATCATGCTTAGTTTAAATGAACTGACCCACCGTGCTAACAATTTTGTAGATGGATTTCAGTAAAAGATGAAAGGAGAAAGACATATAGAAAGTTACATCTATTTTACTAAAGAAATTATATCTTTATTATGATGATATGTGGCATCATTACTTGAGATGTACTTGTCAAAAAAGAGAGTTGTAATAAAACTAGTTTTGTACTATTGTTATGACTCTTTGTAATCTCTGAAATACTTTTGGATTCAGTGAATGTATCACTCCTTTTTGATGAATAAATAATGTGATGATTGTTGATTTCTACCTTATAGAAATACCTTCTTTGGCATAGATTGTGGGGTACTATTAAGTAATATCATAAAGGAAGGAGGGAAGTATATGTATGTTTAGAGTTAAGGAATTGGAACTTAATAGTTCTTATATTTGTAAAACTATGAGTTTGTGAATATGAAATCAGTTGGTTTAATTGCCACATAAAGAGATACAACTAATAAGTTAACACTCTTAAGTAGATTTATAAACAATATGAAAGAGCTATGATTGATTTTTATAGTTACATATATGTATGAATTATGGATGTATTTGGAACATATGAAATCAGTTTTCATAAATGTACATTAGTCCCTAATATAGGGAAAAAGGATAATTCCCTTGAGATCAATCATTGTGACATAATTTAAGAACTTGTTTAAAGTGTTAGGAATGTTGTAAGTAAATGGTTGCATGTAATTCTTTAGGAAGATTTCCTTAATCATAAACTGGAATGTTTTGAAAGGATTTAAATGTAATTTAGACTTCATCTCCATGAATTCTAAAATAAAAAGGGTTATGTGGAACTTATTTAAGCTAGGGCTGAAATAAGTAAGGAACTAATTAACACATTTTCTTACCTATAAGATCTATTATGATAGTACATGATGCAAGTTGTTTTGTTTAATGATAAAATTAAACATGTAACCGAGTGGTTAGGAAGTAGATTTTACCTACATACCTACCTCACATGTAACTTCAACTTGCAACCTTATAGGTTAAATGACCTAGTTGAATCTTTAGGCATTGCTATAATTAATCTTTAATGAAGTGATTATTGGGTTAATAACTTATAACCTAAGATGTGTTAGTCAGTTGAGGAAACTCAGTTGGATGTTGGTACACATCAACTACAGTGTAGTACCTTCGTAATGACAAGGGTCATTACATGATACTATGATGCAGTTGATATGTCTCAACACCCCACTCTATTTTTTAAACTTGATTGACATAAAATTAAGACTGGATCATAGTTCTATCCTATACAAGGATAGGAACATGATCTAATGTCGAGGTCAAATCCTATTGACTTAGGATAACTAGACACACCCAATTGACTTATGTCGATTGAGTATGTCTATGTACCCTTAGTCACCATGAGTAGTCTTCCACACTAGTGCATGTTGTTTCCCTTGTCTAGTATGAAATATTGAATCAGATTGGACTGACAGGAGTCAGGAAAGACCACTCTAGATAATATAACAAGTGTGGTGAGGGACTTAATTCCATTTTATGAGTATGCTATCAAGTAATGTAAACATGATAAACATGTTTAAAAACTTTGGCCAAAGTATCCCGAGTTGTTAGTTATGTTGTCCTATGTCACCTAATTTAAGAAGTGAGATTTAAGATGAGTATCGTTATGAGATATTCGAGATAGGCCTCTTAAGCGAGAACACTTGGGTACCTAAAAAGGTAATGGAACCAAGTATACATTGTATACACATTACTAATTAAATATGAGAGATCGGTGTTCACTGAGTCATTTAAACTTGCATATGGTTTTCTTTTATAAGATGGATTGAAATTGGAATGTGTGTTCTAAATTATGCTAATTTAGAACAACAAACATTATGTATATATAAAAACATTCCCTTATTTCTCAAGTCTTAAAATGGGAATGTTACATCTCAAAGTATCAAAGCTGAAGGTTGTAGCTCTTAGACCTATTGAGTCCATAATATGATAAAAAAATAATTTTCTTGTTAACAAAAATGGTTAGAACAAGGGAGATGTCAGAAAAATCCACCTCCAAGTGGGAGGCAACTCGCCCAAAAATTAAAGAGATCCTTGCTACTGTTGGACACAAGAGATTGTCGGGTTGTACTTGAAAAACAAGTTATGGGAAATGAGGAGGAAGAAAATGTCAGTAATAACAATCAAAAACCTCGGAGTGGACACGCCAATATTGGAAATTTGAGTGTTGATAATAATAATGTTGTAAATGCTAATGCAAATTTACCCAATCATCCTGAAAATAAAAAGGCAAGATTGGTAGCTTAACTCACAAATGACATAAAAAGGATAAGTCCACCTAATTTTGATGGCACCACATTGGCTGATGGAGCTGAGAATTAGCTCAGCAAAATGGAGAAGTAATTTGTAATAAGGAACTTCTCAGAGAAAAATAAAGTAGTATGGGGAGCCTATCATCTTTCCCATGATGCATCTTCCTTGTGGGACAACCATAAGGATGAACTAAACATTGAAGAAACAAGCATCACTTGGGATCAATTTAAGAATTATTTTAGGCAACGTTGGTTGCCACAACTTTATTATGATCAGAAGATGACTGGATTTCAAAACTTAACTCAGGGAAAGATAACCGTATGTAGTCATCGGGAGAGGTTTGCTAAAGTTCTTAAGCACGTGCCTCAATATCAAACTGACGAGAAGTTCAGGATATGAAAGTTCATTATGGGATTAAACCTTATTATAGGGGGTGAAGTAGATGTTCACATCCCAACCACCATGGAAGGGGTTGTAGAAAAAGCCATTTGGTAGGAACATAAATTAAAAGCAATTTATGCCCATAAGGAAGAAAACAGAAAGAAAATTCCTACTTCTTCTTCATCTCTTACACCCAAAAAGGGGGCATGGAATAAGTTTGGTACCAAAAATAATTTTTTTGCTGATAATAGTAAGAAAACAGCAGCAAATAAACCTACTACAAATGTACAAAACAATTTTGTAAAGAACAATAATAATGGACAGAAGTCCTATGGAGGATAGAACAACAATTTTAGGGATGGAAATAAATTCAAACCTAAAAGAGGACCTGTAGGGGCTGCTACAATTGTGGCAAGGATCATTATGCAAATCAATTCCCTCTAAGGAAGGATGACAATAATCAGCAACATAAGATACATGTTGTAGTAGCTAATAAATAAGCTAAAAAGCAAGTCACGCCTATAGAAGTGCCAGGTAAATTATTTGGTATGCCTATTACTATAATTTTTGATACTGGAGCTACTAAATGATTTATTTCTAGTAAATTAGCTTCAAAACTAAAAATAAAAGATGGATTAATGGAAAAATCTTGGACTGTTCATTATGGAAATAATGTTGTCCATATTGTTAGTAAATATCTTTTTGGAGTAATCCTATATTTGCCTAGTTTTTCCATTGAAGTTGATCTTTATGTTGCTCCTTTGGGGTCGTATGATGTCACAATAGGTGTTAATTGGCTTCTTGCACATAAGGAAAAAGTAGAATGTTTTTAAAAACACATTAGTTGTCTTGATAATCTACAGAAAAAAACTGACATCAAAGGGATAAAACAAGAGATTTCAGTTAGGAAGCTGTTAACTATGCAACTTAAAAAGGCCAAAAACAAAGGCTACACTTTGAATGAAGTAAAAATTTCAGAAAAATCTAAAGGGGATAGTGACTTCTTGGATAAATATCCACTGTTAAGAGATTTTAGTGATGTGTTTCTGGAAGAAGTACCTAGTCTTCCACCAAAATGGGAGTTTGACTTCATGATTAAGATCAAACAAGGAACCTGAACCTATTTCTAAGGCACCGTATCGAATGAATACCATTGAATTGGTAGAGATTAAGTCAAAATTACAAGAATTGGTGTCTAAGGGTTTGATAAGACCAAGTGTCTCACCTTGGGGAGCACCAGTATTTTTGTGAAAAAGAAAGATGGAACACTTAGGTTGTGTATTAATTATAGGATGTTAAATAAAGTAACAATCAAAAACAAATATCCACTTCCTAGAATTGATGATCCGCTTGATCAGATGTAGGGTGCATTAGTATATTCTAAGATAGATCTTCATTATGGGCATCATCGATTAATAATCAAAGATGAAGATATTCATAAAGAAACCATTATGAATTTATAGTTTTACCTTTTGGTTTGACAAATGCACATGCATCTTTTATGAATTTAATGAATAATATCTTTTAATAATGCCGGAGAAGTTTTTACTTGTATTCTTGGATGGTATTGTTATATATTCTAAAAGCATTTATGAGCATCAAGAGCATTTTAAAATAGTACTTGAAATCTTGAGAAAAATAAGATTGTTTGGTAAGTTGTCCAAATTTTTTCCGTGAGATGGAAATGCACTATCTACTGTATGCAAAAATTCACAGTGAATGAAAGATAAACAATAAACAATGCAAACCTTCCAGTAACCTTCTAATACAAACCTCTGTAAGGTTGTAGAGACTTTGTATGTGGAACCTTGTAAATGAATGTGGGTGCTCTTGAATTTTCTCCAAATTTTAGTGCACATACTATAAACACAGATACTTTGGAAAGCTTTAGATGCAAATTGACAAAGTTTTTTGCAAACAATTCAGGAGGATTTGTAAGAGAGTAAGCTTGCAATTTACTGAAGAAAAATTGGTTGGAAGTTGGTTAAACACAGATTGAATGAACATGTTAAAAATAACATTGGAGGAAGTTACGGATGAGTGTCGGGAATTTAGGGCGTAATGGATTTAATTGCAGAAGTTTCATCCAGAAGGTGGTTGTACATGCAATTCAATCGCCCCACCTTTCTAGGATTCTAGAACCGTAGTTAACTAGGATGAGGATGTGGAGTACAAGTGGAGTCCAAGTGGTTGTTGACTTAAATAGGTGGAATTAAATAACTAAATTTAATTAGTATTTAATTGTGAGGAGATAATTAACCATTTAAATAAATAAATGTTTAATTATATTAGCTAGAAGGTGTTAGGAATTAATTTAATTAATTCCAAGAGAATGGTATAATTAAATTAATTTAATTGTGAGGAGATAATTAACCATTTAAATAATTAAATGTTTAATTATATTAGCTAAGAGGGTGTAGGAATTAATTTAATTAATTCCAAAGGCATGTTAGAATTAAATTATTTAATTCCAATGGGTAGGAATATAACTTAGGTAATAGAATTAATTTTAATTAATTCTAAAGGGGAATATTTGAATGATGGAATTAATTTAATTAATTCCAAAGGGGTGTATTGTGGTGAGATAGAATTAATTTAATTAATTCTAATTAGATAGAAGTGGGATAAAGTATGTATGTATTTTTAGGGTGTCTACATTTCGTCCGTCTTTAAAGTGCTATTGTGAAGTAATAGTGCTTTATTGATAGTAGACACATGCAGATTGGAAAGTGGAAAATTGTGAAGCATCAAGATGCCCCACTAAGAAAAATGGTAAAGGAATGTCCCTCAAGTAGGTGGATGATGTAGCAAGGCAATGGATAACCAATTGATAGGAAGAAATCAAGGGATTGGAACAAGGATGGAAAAGGATTATGCTTGTAGCATGAGAGTCATTTAGAGAATAATTTTAGAGCAACCTTATTTTTTCTATTACACAATAGATTTGTCACCATGATTATGAAAGAATCAAGATGGTTAACCCAGATGCGCAAAAAACACACACAACAAAGAAAAGATAAAAAGAAAACAAACCCAATATACAAAGTAGGTGTCGGCATCATGGTTATAAGGGAACCAAGATGTGATCACACTACTTATAAGTGGTCCAAAAATATTAAACATCAACAATGCAACACAAATTCGAAAAAGAAGACAATCAGCTATGCCCCTAATGCATGCCATAATGATGATTAAGTAGATACAAATTCTCCCAAATGGGAATAGGATCAAACTGGAAGAGTGGAGTTAAAGCGAATCCTTATGACACTCTTGTTGAATCCATTGTGCAAATGATCAAAGTTGAAAATTGCCCGGTGAAGTTATATCATGAAGGAAAAACAATTTGTGTGACTTGCCCCAAGCAGAGTTAGCATATCATGCAAAGGGAAGAAAGTGATAGTTGTAAGATTGGCATGAGCACTAGAGTAATAGATAAAAGTATGATGTTTATCAAGATTGTATTGAGATGTTGAATGATTTACTTCAAGGGTTTTCCAATTGTATGATTTTTGTGAGAAGTGAATGTTTGTTTGATTTTTGTGTTTTTTTTTAAATTTTTTTGAAATATTTGATTTTTTTTTGGATTTTGCAAGTTTGGAAATACAAATGCAAACAAAAATGAAGAAATTCCATGGCTTAAATAAACCAAGAGGAAAACACAACATGTGCAAATGACAAAAAGATATAAAAGAAGTAACAAAAATAAACCCAATATGAACAGGAAAGAACCACACAAAAGTTATATGTGAACTAGGATGTGAATATATTTCTTGTAATTGGTACATAAGCACATTACGGATACACAGTAGTCTTGGTTATTCGAACTATCACACATAAGAAAATAAGTTAAGAATATACAATACAAAATTCCATATGTGCCAATAATAAACAAGCAGATAAGCTAAAGAACAAAAACACACCAATGTAAAAATTCTAATAAAGAAGTGAATATATATAGATGTGAAGTTTCCCCAAGAGAAAGCCAAAGCCAAGTGATGTCCCTATGCAAAGTTACATCAAAAAGAGTGGCTTGATTGATTGAAAAAGATGATTGGGAACAATCGGGTGAAGAAAATGGTGAATGAAATGGTGATTGCATGTTTCATTTTTTTATTGCCTAAATTTTTTATATTTTTTAGGATCTTGAACAATTTTATATTGTTTTTGTAGTTTTTAAAGACATTTTTAATGTTTTTGGTTTTTTTTTAAATTTTGAACCACATGCCAAAGAAGAGGGAAAGGAAATTTCCAATCAAAAACTAACATGCTAAATGGAAGGTGAACAATGGTGGTAGACAATGGGAAAGACAACTTGCCAATGAGAACATGCAACACACGACGAGGTAAAAATTTACAAGTGAGAAACAAAGTGAAATGATAAAATAGGTGGATGCACTGACATGCCCCTAGTACAAGGGTTACTCTTCGAGACTTAGGAGTATAAATTCTTCATATGAATGGCATTAATAGGCTCCTTCAACTCTTTGCCATCCTCGATAGACAATTTGTATGCACCAGATCCAAATTTAGTAGTTATAACATAAGGACCCAACCAATTAAGCTCAAATTTGCCATATTTTTCTTGTGGTTTTTTTTTGTTCTTTCGATTTTCCTTTAGGACCAAATCACCAATTTCAAACTGTCGAGGTTTGATCTTACGATTATAATTACAGCGCAATCTATTTTGATATAGCTGCATATCATCTAAGGCACGAAACCATCTCTTGTCCATTAATTCTAGCTCTAAAAGGCATGCAACATGGTAATACTCTTCATAAAGGAGATGTTGGAGGGATACACAAAGTAAAGGAAACTCAACTTCGATAGGTAATATGGCTTCAGAGCCATATACTAGGGAAAAGGAGTAGCTCATGTAGGTGTACAAAAGGAAGTGCGGTAGTCCCAGAGGGTAGGATATAATTGCATATGCCAATTATATCCGTGTTTATTGATAGTCTTTTCTAGAATAGACTTGATAGTCTTTTTGATGCTTTAGATTGGCCATTGCATTATGGATAATAGGGTGTAGCCCATTTTAGGTGGATATTATATTTCTTATCTAGGGCCTTGAGATCCTTATTTTTGAAAGAACCACCATTGTCAGTGACAATAGAAATGGGGATGCCAAAATGATAGATAATATGGTTGAAGATGAATTTAGAAATATTACACCCAATAACATTAGTAAGAGGCATAACCTCAACCCACTTGGTGAAATACGCAGTGGTTACTATAATAAAATTTTGGCCATCAGAAGATGTGGGCTTTATTTTTCCAATTAAATCAAGTCCCCATTTTGAAAAAGGCCAAGGTCAAGTAATAGGCTACAAGGCTTGAGATGGTGCATGAATGAGATTACCGTGTTTTTGGAAAGCCTAACATTTCTTCACAAAGTTGCTTGCATCTTCCTCCATTGTGGGCCAGTAGTATCCAATGCATTAAATCTTCTTTGAATGGAATATTTTTCTGGTATGGGCACTGCAAATACCCAAATGTAATTCAGCTAGTGTTTGATTAAAGACATATTAAGAGAGTCCCATCATAGCCTCTTCGATATAAGGTGTCAACAAGAAGGGTGTAACATGAAGCATGTTGTGCTAAGGCTCTTTTATTAGCTAAATTAAAATTAGGAGGATAGGCTTTAGTTTGAATGAAGGTATTTATATTATGGTATTAGAGATGATCAAGACCAAAAATCTCACAAACCATGGTGGACTCTGGCAATTCATATGTGGCCACCAAAAAATGTTCAACATGGAACTCATTATGAGTTTGATTAGTGTCGAATGAAAAAAGGGAAGTGATAGTTACCATGGCATCCACTGCTTTGTTTTATATGTAAGGAATTTTTTCAAAATGGATAATCCAGAGATACCCTCTAAGGCTATCAACCATTCTTTTATAAGGTAAGATCTTTTCATATTTTACCCGATATTATCCGTTAAATTGATTAATGACAATAAGAGAATCACCAAGAATCACAATTCTTGTAGGCACCATGAGATAAAAATCCTGAGCTGTTATCAATTCTTCATACTCTTCTATGTTATTCGTGTAAGTGAAGTTGATATGATAAGATTTAGGTATGAGGTCTCTATCTAGTGTACACAAGACAATTCCTTCTCCAGAACCATGGATATTGCAAGATCCATCAAAGAATAATGTCCATAAGGGTGTTGCTTCTATGTACAACAAGTCTTCATCTATAAATTCAAAATTTAGTGGTTGTGAACCTGGTAATGGTGTTGCGGCCAATTGATCGTCAGTGCTTGACCTTTGATAGCCTTTTGATTGACAATTTCAATGTCAAATTCACTAAGTAGCGCAATCTAGCTAGACATGTGTCTTGTTATGACTAGTCTCGAAAGTAGGTACTTAAGAGGATCAACCTATGAAATTATATTGGTGGTATGTTATAGGAGATAGTTTCGCAACTTTCGAAACTATAAGAAACTACTAAACTATCCTTTTCAACCTGTGAGTACTTGGTCTCATATTCAAGGAGAGTTCTCGCTCAAGTAATACATAACTTGTGCTGACCCTTATCATTTTGTTGCACCAATAATGCCCCAATGACATGTTCTTTGCAGATGTGTATAAAAACAAAGGTTTATCCTATATAGGTGACATGATTATTGGTAGAGATGCTAGGTATTCTTTCAATTTTGCAAAGGCATCTTGAAAGTCTTCTTTCCATTTGAACTGGACGCGTCCTTTTTAAGAAATCTGGTTGAAATGATGGCACTTATTTGCCAATTGGGAGATGAAGTGATGAATAGAGTGTATTTTTACTTTTAGGCCCCTTAATTGTCGAAGGTTCTGAGGAGGTGGCATATCTATTATATATTTAACCTTGGTAGGGTCCACTTCAATTCCTCTTTGTGAGACAATGAATCTCAAAAGTTTCCTTGAAATGACACCAAAGACACATATTTTTGGATTAAGAAAAATCTTGTACTCCCTTAATCGCTAAAATATACACCTAAGAACCGCTGGATGATCCACCTTAGTCTTTTATTTAGCAAGAATATCATCGATATAATCTTCCATTATGTCCTAAAGAAGTTGTTAGTGCAAAATCACAAAGACACCCTGGATCTTTGGTCGAGGTTTCTAGGTTGACCATAATGTCATCTAGTGTGATTGCATAACATTGAATCCTTTCTTCAAGTGTGGGACTTGAAAAAGTGAGAAAGGATTCTCCAGAGAAGGCTGGTTCCTATTCCTCTGTTCAGATGCACACGAAATATGCAGAGGGTTTGCTTGAAACCTAATCTAACTTGCCAAGGAGACAGAGAAAGAGGGATGCATAAAAATAAACCTAAGCTAATAGAGGTGATGCACCGAGGAATGAAGAACACCTATCTTGCCAATAAACACAGACCATTCAAATGTGATATAAGCTCATGCACAGATAACAAAACTTGCAGTGAAAGACCAGGAGGATGTAAAAATGAACACAGAGAGGGTTGAGAATCATCCACAGACATGTATTACTTGCTCCAAAGCGATACCATACACTACTGAGAATGCCAAGAGGCGAGTCATATTACGATTTCAAATGGGAGATTCGAACTCCACAAATTCGCCTAATAGGAGAAGAAGGGAGGAGAAAAACAGAAAATGTTCGACCTTTTGAAAGAAGCTCTTCTTTACAATATATAGGAAGAATGAGAGAGGGAAAAAGAGAGGAAATCTAGAATTTTCCCCAACCACTTCTAGGTTGCATTTAAAATCATCTCATTATGGCAGAAACGGCGGATCCTGGCAAAACGGTGGGCTATCTAATGTAGCAAATATCTGTGTACATTGCATTAAAGTTGGTTGTTGAAGCATTACTTACATCCATTATTTTGTGTAAGAGGTGCTTCTCGATTTTATCTCTCCAAGCTGCACCAAAATGTAAGATTGATCCCGGAATCATGTAGAGAATTTCAACACTTTTGTTGATATAAAGAACGTGCAAATCCGAGCTCTGGATCGAAAGATATGACGATCTGAAGATTTAGGGCAAAAGCAAAAACAGGTCGGCGGGAAAAATATTTGAACTTTCCCCATGCTCTGCCACTTGGATGACACGTGGCAGGCTCTGATTCGCTGAGCAATTCTCTCTCCTCCACCTTTCCGTAGGCTTTCCTTTGAAATTTCCTTGTGGGCCCTTAAACTTGGACACGTGGCACTATTTCATTGGTTCGGGTCAGTGCTTGAAACCTCACCCTTTGACTTCTGGACTTTCTCCCTCGTGACACGTGTCATGATTTGATTGGTATTTGGGTCTGCCGGCTTTTCGCGTCCACTGCGTCCATTTGTCCCGGATGTCCCAGTGCTGTTTGGGACAGAAACTCCTGATCTGCCTGAAATGGGCTTCCTTGTCCCTCATTCGGCCAATGACACGTGGCGTTGCTTGATTGGCTTTCAGCTCCTTCGGCTATCCACGTCCCATTCGTCCTTTTGTTCCAACTGTCCCATCAAGTTCCCATTTCACCATTTGAACCGGCCGGTTCGTGTCCTTCACATCCTTTTGTTCCAACCGTCCCGGAATGTCTGGGAAAAATTCTTCCGAACTGCCCGAAAGGGGCTTCCTTTGCTCTCGGCCGCTTCGCCTTTTCACGTCCTTCGGCGTCCTCGCAGCCCCGGATGTCCCAACCGCTTAGTGCGAAAGTTCTCCTTTTCGGCCGAACCGGCCGGTTCGTGCCCTTCGCGTCTTTATGTCCCAAATGTCCCTTTGCTTCGCGGCGGGCGCTGGCCGCCTTCGGCCGATTCACGTCCTCCGCGTACATTTGTTCCAAGCTTGTCCCAAAGGCAGCCTTGAGCGGACTTAGCCAATTTTCACAATTTTTTTCTCGCCCAAGCTTGCTTGGAACTTGAGAATTTCGATGCATGTTATCAAATTAACCCTAGGGGTGAAGTTTGGATAATGTTAAGTTCGTGGAAAATAACAATCATGGCACGTTGATAAGTTGTACCAGCATTTTTAAGGCCAAAAGGCATGTCCTTGTAACAAAATGTTCCCCATGGGGTTGTAAAATTTGTTTTATGTTAGTCTTCTTCAAAAAAATTATGTTGGTTATACCCAAAAAGTCCATCCATAAGGGATAACATCTCATGGCCCACAGTAGAATCAACAATCATGTCAATATTAGGAAAAGGGAAATCATACTTAGGACATGCCTTGTTAAAGTCACAAAAAGTTGTACAAATATAGATTTTGAGGGTCTTCTTCATAACTGTTACCATATTAGATATCCACTATGAGTAATCAATGCATCGTATTAAACCTACATCCAATAATTTTTGTAGTTCGGCCTTAACAAGCAATGCAACCTTGGGATGCATTTTACGTAGTTTCTGCTTGACAGGTTTAGCATCTGGGTGCACCACAAGGTGATGAACCACAAGAGAAGGATCAAGACCAAGAATATATTTATAAGACCAAGTGAATACATCCTAAAACTCAGTTAGAAGTGTTATGAAGGATTTGATTTCAGTTTCTGATAAACTGGCACCTAGTTGTAACAATTTTGGTTGGTCTTCAATTCCAATGTTAATGGTTGTCGTCTCTTCTACCAATAGATTAGAAGTGTCATTATCTTGAAATGATGTTGGAGGCTTGTGTATATTGTTGAATATTTCTGGATCCAAATCTCCTCTCTCTAGTGCCTTTGAAAGGTTTTCACTAGGAGATGCATCCTTTTCTTTCTTTTTCTTTTTCATTTTTTGCTTCTCGTATAATACCTTAGAAAGGTTTTCACTATGCAAGATATAATTTTTCTTTTTCTATGTTTAATTTATTTTTCTTTAGGACTGGATATTATAAGTTCTTCACCAAAGTAAGCGGTAGCATCAAGGTTTATATCGAAACCCTTCTTGTGATCCGATAAGGGAAAAGGGTCCCGAGCCCCGAGGAACTCTGGATGGCCTCATCATTTTGAAAGAGATCCATGGAAATATGACATTTTGGTCCTGATCAATGAGGGAAGGATAAACAATGTCAAGGGTTTGAATGGATAAGTAGTCTAGGAAAATTGTAGTTTTGGCTAGGTCTTTGAAGAGGCTATGTGTGGAACCGGTCTCAATTTTAGAATCTGAGTCCGCATCACTAGATAATACCTCAAAGACTATAGGCCTCTTCTCATATGTCTCATATCCTAGACCATATGTGTAAATGTTAGACTTGATATTCATAGGTTCAAGAACACCATGCCCTTGTGGGCCAAGGCCTCTTCCTTTCCAATTCATGTTTTTCATCATTTTATGGCCCTTGGTGTAATCAATGGATTCATAGCATTCTTCCATCCTATCATCGTATAGCCAAGAGTCATTGGAGATTGGAATATGTTCATCTTCTAGATATCCATATCGTCTCCAAAGAGTGTTTCCGAGATAGTAATTTCAAGGTTCTTGTAGATAAGGAGCGTTAGGATGCCCATAGCTATGAGGTGATAATGGGGTTTTTCCAATAAGGAATGTATTGTCAAGTGTGTACTCACCTAAACCATTATGAGATAATGTAATGTCAGGTGACACCTTAGATGTAGACACTTTAGAGGAAGGTGTGGAAGCACAAGGGCTCAATAGTATATCCAGTCAATACGGTTGGTAACAATAGGAGTTGGGCTAGGTTTAGTTATGCTATTAGCAGATGGACAATAGTTTTCCTTTTTGTACCTTGCTTTAAAAACTTACATTATTCAAAGGGGTCAGTATTTCCACGTAAGGTGAACTCTCTATCGTTATGTGGAAACTTTATGCATTGATGGAAAGTGGAAGGTACTGCGTGCATTACATGTATCCAAGGTATACCTAGAAGAAGGTTATATGATGTGTCGTGTCAACTACATGACACATAGTGTCAAGGAGTTGTGGGCCTACTTGTATGGGAAGAGTGATGGTGCCATAGGATTGGCACTCAGTATTATCATAACCATGAATGGTAATGATGTTAGCATCTAAGTCATCTATTGTATGACCAAGGCAACATGGCATTTTTATAGAACAAATGTTAAGGGCCACTCCATTGTTGATAAGAACTCTCTTGAATTTATGATCGGTAACATAGGATTCGATGTACAAGGAGTGTTTTTAATCATATTTGGGTTTTGTTATCCAAAATTCATCCCTCAAGGTAATTTTGATAACTTGCATCATTTCTTCAGATTTGAGCATGCGAGTTGGTCCAAGGCATAAGTAACAGGTTTTAGAGGACCATTTGGCTTCTATCTAACTTCCCCCATCTAAGGAATAATCCAAGAAGTTAGGAAAAATTGATAAAATCTAAAAATTTGGCCTATTCTAGTGTAAATCGGTAAAATCGATATTTTTGTCCCCATAGGTCCCAAGTATGCACGAGACAGCCGGGACTCAAAATCTGAAATAGCCAATTACAAAGGGGTGTAGGTGGAGTGGTAGTCAACGTCCCTCATGTCTTGGTCAACACAGGACATTCGAGAACATCAAAAGCTGAAATTGCCGCACTAAGAGGGAATTGGTAAATGTGGAGAAAGGAGGCCCAGACGGTCCAAGTACATGTGGGACATGAGTTTGCTGAAAACCTGATTTTACCAAAAATGCCACACAAGGAGCCAAGCTTGTGGGTGGAGAATAGATGTTTTTTTGGGACACAAGGACCCAAAATAGCCGAAATAGCCACATACAAAGGAAAAGTCAACTTTAGACCCCCGAACTTCAAATGGCCATAACTTTTGACCCCGAGCTCTGATTTTCATGAAATTTGACTTTCTGGAAGGAGAATAACGTGATATACACCAAAATAATTTATTAATTTTGATGAGGGTAGCTATATAAAAATAAATGAAACATATCCAACTCTGATAAATTAAATGCCCAGATCCGTTAAATGACGAAATGCAGCAGACCAAAAATAGTTGCCCGCACTCAGAAGGCCATAACATTTTCATTTCTCAATGAAAGCACACAAAATTGGTAACATTAGAATCGTGGTTCTAAGCCCAATGCAAAAAATTCAAGAAATCTAGAATTTGATGAGGAATTGATGGATATTTTTTGAAAACGTGGCCTAGTTCATAATAATGTTTTATTTGGTAGTTGTGATGCATTAATGAAGGATGGGCTAACATATTTCACTGTTGTAAGTTACGGGACAATATGGGGAGCCATTTTACAAGAAATAGAACATCATTTCACTCCATTTACTACCTCTTACAAGTGGTTGAAGAATAGATTTAAGGATTTTCATTTTCCCTCTCTCTCTCTTCTCTCGATTCTATAAATTGGAGTATTGGGCCCATTGTAAAGGGAGATAGTTTTCAGTAGGAAAACTCTACCAAAATTGTTTTGTGGAGAAAATGTACTGCAAGCCCTTGTAGTGGACTCCTTGCATGGTGATCTAATCCCTTATTCCGTAATAGATTGAGTCATGTGCATATCATGAAGCAATAAATACGAGTTTGTTAATGTATCTTCCCTCGTTATGTTTGTTTGTATTCCTCTTGCCCCTTCAATCTCATTGCATATACATTGTGTCTATATTATATGGTTGCAGGGATTCATTATCATTGTGTGTGCATGAAATATTATTGTGAATGTAGTTGCTAGAATGTGGATAACTTTTATCACCCATTCTAGTATGCACTTTGCTTACATTTTTTCACACATTGGAGACTATTCTCACACCCTCCTTTTCTGGTGTATCACCGCTTTAGTGTAGGATTTATTTTCATGCACTCTCTCTCCCTAGTCCCTTGGAAATTTAGATTAGGATTAGATAGTTTTCCTACATTAGAGTAGATTGTGGTAGGTAGTTTAGGAGCAAGAACCAACTTTCTCTGGAGGTCTATCTCAAGTAGCAAGTCCCACAACTTGGAGATAGTACCCATGTTATCCAATCACACTGTGAGCTCAAGCACACACACTTGTGCAAACCATAGGGTGTTGTGATTCGGTGATGATAGGTTCAACATATCTTCAGGGCCAAAATATAGGATAGGATTCTTAGGGTAAGGTTTTACGATCATAGTCAAAAATTGTTGAACATTGAGAGTATGAGGAACCCGTGATTCATTTAGAGCACAAGTGAGAATATCTTGAAAGCTAGGTGACTCTTTTAGTAGTTCCATGAGAAAGATGTGTGCTAGCATAGTTGCTAATTATTTGATGAAGTCATACCGACTTGGAATAAAATATTTAGCATTAGAATCGACTTTTGATTTGAAGGAGTTGTTGGTTTGGACGTTTGAGGTTCTACAAAAGACATAGAAGGTTGTACGCAGAACCCAAATCTTCCGTTGGCATGTGGTCACAAAGATTACTCGACATTTTGAATTTAATGGTCACCATTTTAGATGGCACCTCCTACATAAATGAGATAATTGAACTAAAATCAGTGTTATTGGTAGAAGGACCTTTGTCAACATTTTTACCGTCACCACCATGTTTGGGAAATGGGTTTGAGAACACCTTAAGATTGTCATTGGGTGTCTTATTTGGTGATGGTTCTTCAACAGTGATATATCCACTATCAATGAGATCTTGGACAAAGTGACGTAAGTGAAAGCATCGATCAATTAGGTGACCATCAATGTGATGAAAATCACAATAAGTATTAGCCTTGTACCAAGTAGGCTTGGGTTATCCCTCAACCCAAGGTCTAGTGATGGGATAAGTAACCATGTTTGCATTAACGAGTTGTTGAAGTACATTTGATATAGGTTCTCCCAAAGGAGTGAAACTGCGTTGTTTAGAATCAGGAGAGGATGAAACCTCTTTGCTAGAAACAACAAGAGGTTTTTTACCTTTTTAGGTTTAGTCTCAATGTTTTGGATGTTGTGGACATTACGGTTGTCCTGTAATACCATCGTTGACCATATTAAGATTACAACTAACATGTTTAGATTTGTCTTGGTGAGAGCCATTAGAATGGTTACTATGTTTCCCATTGTCTTTTGAATGAGGTTTAATCAAACCTTTTTCAATAAGGGATTTTTCAATCTGCAATCCTTTCTCAATAACTTCTCCGAAAGTATTGAGGCAATGTTTTTGCATGTGAAAGGATAGCTCACTCTTGAGATTGGGTACAAAGATGTTCATGAGCTACTTCTCAGGCATGGAGCATGGGAAACGGCTAGCAATCCCACACCATATTTGTAGAAAATGTGTGAAGGTTTCATTTGTTCATTGTTTGGCATTACACAAGTCCATCATTGCAATTTCAGACTCTATGTTGAATGATAAATGTTTGATGAACTTCTCTGAGAGGTCCACAAAAGTTTACACAGAGCCCGTGGGGAGAAGTAAGAAACAGTCCAAGGCTTATCTTCCTAGACTTCATGGAAAAAGATGCATTAAGAAGACATCACTATAGGCCACCTCTTGGAAATCCATATAAAACTCCCTGATATGCTCTCTAGGGTCACTCTTTCCCCTGTATTTGTCAAATTTGGAAGTCTCAAAATATTTTTGTAAAAGAAACACATAAAATATCCTTATCAAATGGGTAAGGACACAATTCTTCAAAGTTGAATTGTTTTCGTTGATGTTTCATACTAGATATGGTGTCCTACATCATTTTCCATTCTTGGGAAAATAATGAGTTGTTCTGTAAGAAAGATAAGGAGCCATCACTTGTAGAGTTGTTGTTATCTTTGGTGTGCGTGGTATGACTCACTAGATTTCTTTGGTGCCTCCTTGTCATGGGATTCATTGGTGAATTTGGAATTTAAAATAGTAAGTTTTTATCCATGTCATTAATTTGATTCATGAGGGATTGTGTAGGATGAGTGGATGAATCAATGGATTTTCCTTTGTTCCTTTCATCAAATTTTTCTTTGTTTGATTCATTGCCTTTGGCATTGTTTGAGGTGGAATTGTTTAAATCATCATTATTCATGTTTAGATCATAATTTTGATGAGGGTGGATATATGAAAATAAAGGAAACATATCCAGATCGATAAATTAAATGCCCATTCCGTTAAATGAAAAAAATGCATGATGCAGACCAAAAATAGTTACCCGCACTCAAGAAGGCCATATCTTTTGCATTTCTCAATGAAAATGTAGAAAATTAGTATTGTTAGAATCATGGTTATGATCCCGATGCAAAAAAATGAAATCAAGAATTTGATGAGTAATTGATTTAGATTTTTTTGAAAACATGGCTGGGTTCAGAACAATGTTTTATTTAGTAGTTGAGATGCATTAATGAAGCATGAGCTGACATATTTCACTAATGCAAGTTATGGGACAGTATGGGGGACTTTTACAAGAAATAGAACATCATTTCACTCCATTTACTACCTCTTGAAAGTGGTTGAAGGACAGATTTTGGGATTTTCATTTTCTCTCTCTCTCTCTCTTCTCAGATTCTATAAATTGGAGTGTTGGGCCCATTGTAAAGGGAAATAGCTTTTGGTAGCAAAACTCTACCAAAATTGTTTTGTGGAGAAAATGTGTTTTAGGATCTTGTAGTGGACTCCTTGCATGGTGATCTAGGTGCTTATTCTCAGTAACAAATTGAATTGTGCATATCATGAAGTAATAAATAATAGTTTGTGGATGTATCTTCCCTCGCTCGTGTTTATTTGTATTCCTCTCGATCCTTCAATCTCATTGTATATACATTATGTCTATATTATATGGTTCAGCAGGATTCATTATCATTGTGTGTGCATGAAATATTATTGTGAATGCAGTTGCTAGATTGTGGAGAACTATTATCACCCCTTCTAGTATGCACTTTTCTTCTATTTTTTTTTCACACATTGGATACTATTGTCACACCCTCCCTTTCAGGTGTATCACCTCTTTAGTGTAGGATTTTTTTCATGCACTCTCTCTCCCTGGTCCCTTAGAAAGTTATATTAGGATTAGATATTTTTTCCTGCATTAGAGTAGATTTTGGAAGGTAGTTTAGGAGCAAGAACCAAAGCTTTCTCTGGAGGTCTATCTCAAGTAGTAAGTCCCACAACTTGGAGATAGTACCCATGTTATCCAATCACACCGTGATCTCAAGAATACACACTTGTGCAAACCCTAGGGTGTTGTGATTCAGTGATGGAAGTTCTGGCATGCCTAGTGGGACCAAGAGGTCTTCATTTTAATTGTAGCAAGATTGATGTGCACTTGTTGTAAGTCTCTAGCTTGTAAGAAGCTTTGAAATTACACATCTGGTGACTCCTAAGAGGTAGAATCCACTAGTTTTAGCAGTCCAAGCTTGGTAGATTCATGAGAAGAATCCAAACAAGGTCAAGAACTAGAGAAGAGGGAATCTATCTATTTACACTTATCCCCAGATAGAGCAAGAAGGGGAAGAAGAGTTCAAAGGTATCCATCTCCACTAAATAGAACCTTATCAACACCTCCACTTGGAAGGCCTTTTATTCAATCAACTAGATTTTCTTTGACTAATAAGGATGGCACACCCAATCCTTATCTTAACTTCACTAGCAAAGAACTGTTTGCTCTCAATGCACAAAATCCAGTTCTAGTTGCAGCATTAAAGAACATTCCATATTTCACTGGAGAGAACTAAACAACTTCGATTGGCCACATTTAAGACATTGTAAATGTTTGTGCTATTCACAAAATTGTGGAAATGGAAATTACTATCAAGTTGTTGGCATCCTCCTTTAAGGGTAAAGCATTGCAATGGTTCAGAAGCCTAACAATAGGGTCTATCTAGAATTGGGACCATTTATGCACAACTCTTCACAATCAATTTGGAGAAAAGGGAGATAATATTTCTTTATTGGAAAAATTGACAACAATCAAGAGGGATCCTAATGAACAGTTGACCGAATTCGACTTCATATTCTAGAGGACATGGGATAGAATTTCTCTAGCAATGAGACCAACTACTGATGTTTTTTTATACTTCCTTAAAGCTTTAAATTCTTATATTTCCATGATGATATAGTCTATGGGAGGTATAACTTTACCCGCAGCCTATAAAATTGTTATTAGAGCTGAAAATTACTTAATTCAAGCTAGAAAACTTGCACCTAGGCCTCCTATGCCTCTATATCTAGAAATAGGAGCTCCAAGAACTAGTCAAACACCTACATTAGCTCCTATTCCCACCCCAAGAAATAAAAATTTAGACGAAGCTTCTACCTCATCTTCTAGTACCTCAAGTGAGCTCCAAGAAGTCATGAAGCAACTACAAAACTTGGGTAATGAGTTAGTGACACTTAGGAGGCAATAAGTTCAAAATTTCAAACCATATCAGCCTAAAATAGGCCACTCATTCAAACTGCAAATTCGAACCAAATAAATCCTCCTGCTAATAGGCCATTCCAGCCTTACAATCCCAATTTTGCATCCACATCTAGAGCTTTAGTGCTAGTGCAAAATAGCATGGCTCATGAATATGACTGGTGTTTCCCATATAATCAACCTCATAATCATTCAATGTGTTTCAATGGTGCTTTGAATCAAGATCTTATGGTGAAAACAATGGGTGTGGAACAAGAGATAGGCCAAGAAGGAAATCAGCAATAGGAAGCAACTCAACAAGAGGCACCTCCAAATGAGACCACACTTGTCAATTGGTAGGTTGAAGATTTATGTGGTATGAATCAAGCACCTTCTCAAAGTGTAGCAGCTAATACACGGTCCAAGAAAAGGAATATTGGAGAAGGACAGTCATCAAATTCAAATGATCCACAACCCTCTATCACTCAACAAGGTATGGGTAATCAAAGTGCAGCTCCCAATATGCGCAGGATCAGCCCAAGCCACCTTTTAGACCAACCCAAGTGCCGGTTGTAACAACCCATGTGCAAGAGAAGAATGTGCAAGGAAAAGGGCAGAAGAGAGATAGCTCATCTCCATTCAACATCATTGAGAAGATGAAGAAAACAAATGTAAACATCTCAATGTGGGAGTCATTAGCTATCCCGGGACAAAGAGACCTATTGCAAGTTGTTATGGCGAATTGGTTAGCATCAAATTAGCCACCCAATCAATAAGAAAGGTGCTTACCAATGCATCTTAGCAAGGAGAAAATCACGAGAGGCAACGAAGGTAAAAATCGGAAGCTCCCACCATTCTATATCTCATTGATCATAGGAGATAAGTTGGTACATAATTGCATGATTGATTCGGGAGCAAGTAGCTCAGTCATGCCGAAACAAATAGCTGATCAATTGGGCCTTCAATATGAAGTGATCTCTAAGGGTTTGGTACAATTGGATGGGTCAAAAGTAACAATGATTGGAGTAATCAAAGATTTGAGCCTCACATTGAATGTATGTCCAAATGTGAATGTCTTACAAGATGTATCAGTCATAGAATTACCACCACTCTTTGCATTTATATTTTCAAGGGACTTCACTACTAAAATTGGAGGCTATTTTTCTGTTGATTGGTCACACATGTTGTTTAGAAAAAGGTATGGAGCTAAGGCTATAATCAGGTTTGAGGCTATTGCAAACTTTCATATTGAGCCTCACACACCGAGTCCAATCAATGTGAATTATTCAACATTTGATCAAGAGGATTATCCAAGAACTCATGAAGTAGATACCAAAGTTAGATGCATCCCAAACTTGACTCTTGATGAATGGGTAAACAAGAGGCATGTTTTTGACCCGTATAAAGAAATGGAGGAATCGAGCTAGGAGTGTACTTGTTTACATGAAAAAAATCAACCCCTTCCTAAAGCATCACCAAGCCGGACCACAAAGATGATAATGAAGCATGAAAATTATTCTTTGATGGATCAAGAAGTAGAAGGTGCAGGAGGAGGAGCTATGCTTGTTTCACCTCATGCTATAAAATATAACTCAAATTTTCATTTCCAATTTTCTTGCTCAAATAACATAGTTGAGTATGAAGCCTTAATTCACGGATTGCATTGGGAAAGAAAGAGAGATATAAAAATTACAATTATTTGGTGATAGCGAGATGATCATGAACCAAAGTCAGAGGAAAAATTATACCAAGACCTGATCTGTTGAAGAACTAAAAATATCGGGTATGGGATCTAATTGAATATTTAAAAGCTTTTAGTATCAATCCCATCCCAAGAAAAAGAAGAATGAAGTAGTAAATAGACCTGGTAGCAATCGGGTAGCATTTGATGTTGTAGAGAGTATCAAAATTGAGAAATCTCATCCCCATATTAAATTGGTTGTGAGACCATCTATTCATGATAACAACACAAGTTGGAAAGTCTTTAAGAATGATAAGAAAATTTTCAATTTTCTACACGAATGGGGCTGAGTTCTCTACTAGAAACTAGGATAAGTTGGAGTGAAGTAAGGTGACCAGAGTAGTGCAGCTAAGAACTAATAAGTTCTTGAAGGGTCTTGTAACTTTGGAGTCAATCTTCAACCCGAATGATCAATTTTGAAAGGAGAAGGAAAACATATAGATAAAGGGTGAAGATTCGAGCCCATTTTAGAAGATGAAGGCAAAACATTCAAATTGGCAAAGTAAGTACCCACAAGAAAAATTTGAATTTGTTCAAATTTGTCAAGAATTCAGATGTATTTTCTTGGAATTATAAGGATTTAAGAGATTTCAACATAAGGCTAGCATAACATACTATTAAGATAGATCCAGAATCCAAACCTATCGACAAAAGCAAAGGCGGTGAATCCTCACATCAAACCTCTCATGAGGAAAGAGTTGAACAAGATGATTGAAGGTAGCATCATCTTCCCTATCAAACATTCAATTTGGGTTGCAAACTTGGTTTCGATGAGAAAGAAATAGAGAAATCAGATTTTGTGTATACTTCCGTGATCTAAATAGAGCATCACTCAAGGATCATTATCCACTTCCATCAATGGAACAAATCTTGTAGGTTGTAGTGGGTTCCAAAAGGTTTTCATTGCTAGATGGCTACTAAGGCTATAACCAAATAATGGTGAAAGAAGAAGATTAGTTCAAAACAACCTTCACCACGAAAATGGGGCACATATGCTTATAATAATATGTCATTTGGACTGTCAAATGTTGGAGCAACATTTCAGCGAGCTATGGATATGGATTTTAGAGGATTAATCAATAATATAGTGCTAGTATATCTAGATGATGTCACCATCTTCTCAAAGAATGTAGCAGACCACCTCTTTCACCTTAAGCAAGTATTTCAAATGTATAGAAGGTTTGAAGTGTCATTAAATCCAAAGAAGTGTGAATTTTTTACACACGAGGGAAAATTGTTAGGCCACATTGTCTCAAGATAAGGGTTAATAATTGATCCTGAAAGATTTTAAGCCATCCGAACACTTCCGTTGCCACACCACAAGAAATATCTCCAAATATTCTTGGGAAGGATAAACTTTGTCCAAAAATTTGTGTTGTATTTTGCCACTCTCATGAAGCCTTTAATAATGATGTTAAAGAAGAGTATCACATTAAAATGGATAGTAGAAGGAAAAGAGATTTTTGAGGCCATCAAGCATGTAATATCACAAGCCCCAACTCTTATAAAGCTAGACTTTTCAAAGGACTTCATGTTGTATGCTTTTGGAGGATCAAATACAATCTCAACTATATTGGTGTAGATGAATAGAGAAGGTTTAGAATAACCCATACCATTCTTCAGTCAAAGACTGGAAAGTTATGAAGTAAAGTATTCTTTCATTGAAAAGCATACCCTTGCTTTCATTAGGAGTTTTAAGAAGTTCAAACACTTGGTCTCAAACAACAAGATTAAACTGCTAGTGTCTCATGCTAGTGTCAAGGTTTTTCTCCTAAATAAGGATTTGAATGAGAAGAGAGTAGGTTGGATCACTCGTGTAATGGAGTATGATATTGAAATCAAAGTAACCAAGCTGGTTTTGGTAAAGGATTGTGTGAGGAACTCACTTCTAAACAACAAGCTAAATCAATATAAGAAGAAGAGATTGTCCTATTACTACAAAATGAGCAAGAACAACCAGCTAACAATGCACCCACTCCATGTTAGACTCAAGACTTGGTACATTATCTCCAAATAGGTTTGTGCCCTCTAGAAATGACCAAAGCAAAGAGGAGATACTTTAGGTTACAAGACATTCCATATGTGCTTATTGATGGTGTTTTTTTCAAGAAGCATGTCAATGGTGTTCTTTTGATATGCATTAGAACATGTCAAGTTGGGAAGATATTAAATGAGTTCCATGACGGAGAAGTAGGAGGACACTTTTCTCCATGAGTGACAGCTCTCAAGATCATGAAGGCTGGTTACTATTGGCCTACGATGTTTAGTGATTGCTACTCATGGATCAAGAAATGCAATAAATGTGTATTCTTCATAGGGAAAGAAAGGTTAGCAATGCTGCCTCTTCGTCCAATTTTAGTAAATCAGTCATTCATGAAATGGGGATTGGAATTCATTAGAGTAATCGATCCAAATTCAAGTCAAGGCCACAAGTGGATACTTCTGGCAATAGACTATTTCACCAAGTGGACTGAAGCAGTGGCACTTAAGGAGGTAAATGAATCCAACATCTTGGATTTCCATGAAGGGATAGTCAAAAGATTTGGAGTCCCCGCTACTATCATATCGAGATAACTCATTGGCATTTCTTGGAACAAGGATCACCGAATGGGATGTCAATAATGGTGTATACCTCAGCACCTCTTCAAACTATTACCCCCAGGGTAATGGCCAAGTAGAGTTAACAAACAAGAGCCTACTAAGAATCATCACAAGAAATCTTGATGAGAATCAGATAACTTGGCACACGAAGCTCAAGTAAGCCCTATGGGCTAATAGGATCACACCCTAAAGGTCTACAGGAAACTCTCCATATAAGCTTGTATATGGAAAAGAAGCATTTCTATCTATATCTCTTGAGTTGCTAGCATTGGAACTCATGAAACAATTGGAACTAGCTGAATTTGAGCCTATGGAAATTAGGTATGCAGAGCTGATGGAATTAGAAGAAGCAAGAGAACATGTAGTGTAGACCATGGAGAAGGATCAAGCATTGATCAAGAAGAGCTTTGACAAGAAAGCTAAAGCCAGGACATTCCAAGTTGGAGACTTAGTACTGAAATGGGATGTTGATCGTGCAAAGCCAAGCAAGCATTCCAAGTTCGATGCCATATGGAGTGGCCCATACATGATAACTGAATGTAAAGGTAGCAATGCCTTCTAGTTAACTAAGTTGGATGGTGAAGAATTACAGATTCCAGTTAATGGAATCTATCTCAAACATTTCTACTAAAAGGAGAATTTATCACCTTTGTACATATTAGTCTAGGATTTCCAATTCTCCAAGTGCTTGTGCACATTATTGTTGTTATTGTTAGAATAGGTTTTGTTTCCCTAAGTGCTGGTGCACATTCTCTATTGCTTCTAGTATATGTTTTGTATATAGTTCATCACGCTTCAGAAAAAAGGATACTCATTGCAGTGGAAATCTCATAATTTCTCGCAATAGTTGTAAAGTTTAGATTCAAACAAATGCAAAGCAACTAAAATCAGATGTTGAGGCAACGTTCATAGGTACTCATCATTCAGCCCCATGGATCACAGTTGCAGGAATGGGTGAGATCTAGTTTTCAAGCAATTTTCTACTCTCACAAATCTTATTTTCAAGATTCTCTTATCAAATTGAGAGTGTGAAAAGTAGAGGAAGTCCCTGTGTTCAAACAATGTTCCAAAGAGCTCAAGGATGCAGATTTTTAAGTTCCAAATCAGATTTTAAATTATCAAGTAGAATACATGCCCAACAAATTGCTACAAGAAGCTGGCCATACTTCATTTGGAAGGTAGATAACCCTGTTGAATCACCAAAATTGTTATCCAAAATTCACCCATCAAGGTAATTTTGATAACTTGCATCATTTCGTTACAAATATATTGTGATATTATTAATAAATTGTAATATTATTAATAATGAGTTAATACAACTCATATTAATAATATAGTTAATAGTTGTGTGTGAGTGAAGTTGTTGAATAAACAACTCACGTATCTATTTTGGTGTGTGAGATATTAGGGGATAAGACTGAGAGATTCATGGAGAGAAATATGAGGGATTGAAGATGAGTGTTGGCTCCACCATTGTAGGAAAAAAACAATATAAATGTAAACTCTATCAATGTAATTGAAATCCTGAATGAATTCAAATTTCTATATTCTTGTTATTCGATTATTATAGTTTAGTTTTTATCGGTGGTATCGTAGAATTATTTGGTCTTAAACTATGATGGGAGAATGAATTCGTGTTTTATACTTCAAATGTGAATCTGTTGGTGCCATTTCTGAGCTGGCATGGTGTGCCCTAATTTTTCATATCCAATTTTTCTCAGAAACATTTTATCTCTCAAATTGGTGATCTACAATTCATCCCCTCTAGTTGAATGCTTCAAAATGCCCATAAACTTGTTGTTTTTCCCTAATTTGAAACAATATTCCAAGTTTGCCCCTTTTGTGCCCTAGTTTTTCCAATTTTGTGGGCTGTGTCATTTTCCCTTTACCAGATCGTGTAAAAAATTGAAATTGATCAAATCTAAATTATATGGGTTAATTTCCCAATCCCAAGGTCAAAAATAATGTCAAAATATGATTCAGTTGATTTAAAATCAAAAATTTGCAATCCTTGTTGAAAAATTTGATTTCTAGGGCATCCTTTGAATTTTTCATGTTTTGACGGTCATACGGGTGTCATTTGCCCATCAAATTCATCATCGCAAGGTAATGGAAATGTGGCGGGTTCCTATTGGCCAGGGGGTGTTGGGAAATATTTCTAACTTATCATTTTTGAAATTTTGGCAAAACATAAAATTTTGATCCGTGGCTCGCCTTTCGCAAGAGGTTCTATGTGGCATGCTTGGATTGGCTAAGGAATTGGCAAGTGGCGGACTTTCCTTAGGAAATTTTTATTTCATTTTGCAAAATTTTCAAAGACAAGTTTTGGTCCGACACCCCATAGCCAATCGTAAAAGGAAACATGTCCTAGAAGTTTCAAAATGGAAGTGCGAGGCCTCGGGGGACTTAGAGTTTTTGGCTCTAAATTTATAAAGTTTCAAAATCAATTTTCTCCCCACTCCAATCAAAGGAGGACACATGGCATCAATTTTAGGTGGGTCGGTGGCCTGGTGGATGAAAATTTGAAATTTTTCCTTAGCAAAAAAGGGGGGCTAAATTGAAATTTTGGGCCGAATCTCTACAATGAATTAGGAAAGGACGTGTGTCCAAAAGGGAAAAAGGTGGAGGAAGGGGCTAAAGGAAATTTTTATAACTTTTGGCCTTTGTTGTCTAAAAGGTAAAAATGAAGAATGGCTCTGTGCCAATCATAGGTGGACACGTGTCCAACAGAGCAAGGTGGGTCGGCAGGCCAACGGAGGTAGAAGGGGATTTTTTCCCTTTTTCACAAAGGAGTTCAAAATCAAAATTTGAAGCGTTGGCCCGCTAGCGAATCATAAGGAGACACGTGGCAAGGGAAAAAATCGAAGGTGCGGGCCCGTGGGGAAACAAGTGAAAAAAATTTAAATTTCCAAAAAGTCAAAATGTGCAGAATTGAAGCATGATTTCAAAGGGACCCACCATATGCCATGTGTCAGCTCCAAAATTCAACGGTGGAGGGGTGGAGGAAAAAGTCAAAATTTTCCTTTTTTTTCAAAAATGTCAAAAATTCAAAAGTGAGTCCGAATTGGTTTCCAATCAATTTTGGCCACATGTCCCGCCTTATCCAAAGGTTAAAAAGGTAATATTGAGCTTATTTTGGGATTGCATCTTCCACGTGGAGGGCTGATGTTAAAAGGTGGATGAAAATCGATGATTATTGTGCATCCATTTGTTTTGGCCACCATGGGAGCTCCAAGAATCTTAGAAATCACATTTTGCATCAAATATTATATGATTTTGTGTCGTCTTGGCCTTCTGAGAACATTGGCATCATTTTCATGACTTAATTCTTCGATCTATGGTGTTTTTGATGTATTTTTTCTCAGGCCCGTGAAAAAACGTGAAATGACAAAATTAAAAGTTGTAGAGGTAATTTGAAAAGGTAAAAAGGTGAAAATGATGAGTCAAAGGTGTTTGCATGCCTCAATGATAAAAAACGTGCCTCTAGGATGGATAATGATCCAGATATTTGTAATGATTTAATCCTTTTTACATGCACGGTAACATGTGAGTTTTTTTCTGTTTGATGTCATTTTCATTAAATCATGAAGAATTGTTGTAAGAAAATTAATCCCATGGCATATTCTTTGCTTGGGAAAGAAGGCTCCAATGTGGCATAGGGTATATAGTGCATTTTGGAAAAAATTGTAAAGGAGGGAGTGTAAAATTACCAGTAAATTTTCAGAAAAATCTCATCTTCTCGTGAAATCCACTAAAGAACCAGATTAATGTCTCATGTGTTGGAAATTCATGTATGTGAGTTGGTTACAAGTGTATAGCCATCACACATTCTCCGAGATTATTCATGTAACTCTCCCCTAGCTGTTGAATCTAACAAGTTTTGAATTAAATCTATGTTTTCTTTAGGCATTATAATGTCTATTATTAATTTTAAATGCCTGCAAATAAATTTTATTGTTCTTGTTGCAATCTTGCATTGAAAGTCTTTAAGAATCACATAGGATCTCCATTTCTGGTTGATATTTTAGTGGCATTTGTAATCTCATATTCAGAAGAGCCTTCATTTAATAAGGAGATAAAAAAATTTAAAATCACTTTACCTTCCTTGACTACAAATATTTCTTGTAAACCTTTGGGGGTACCTTAAGCATGGTTTGATCATGTATTTTTGTGTTTAATTGAGTTCTTTACTTCAAGATTTTGTGGTGAGTTCTCAAAGATTGTGTGAAGAGTGCAACCTGGGCTTCCATTTGTGCCTCTTCTGGTTGAAAGAACATCCTAATTATTTTAGGCATTTCATCTGATAGTTGTTCAAGTATTGCTGATGACATCGAAGATCCGATATATCCTAGCTTGTCTTGTCAAATCCCCACAAAAATCATCTAACAACAAAGATCCTATCATGTACTATCCCCGATTTACATGTGTATACCCATAGAAGATCAAAATTTCTTTGCAAAATATGCATAACATATCAAGATTTCCAATGTCTCTAGTAACCTTTTCCTTGTTTTGAGAACATACCCATGTTTTGAGAAGTGACAACTTGTTAGATTTTAGATCTCGAGGTGTTGATCATGTTTTCATCAACGTATCCATCATAGAATTCCAAGCAAAGAGAAGGACATCTTCATCTCCTTCACCATTATAAGGTTACAAAATAGGTGCTCTTACCTTGGTCTGTAAGGCATAACCTAAAACAACTAGGACAAGATCAGTCCTATTGGAGTGCTATCCATTTCTCCACAAACTTGAGTGCTAGCTAGACCATATCCCCAGCTACCAATGACATACAACATGGTCTAATATGTTTGTAAGCTTCATGACATATCTAAGGTGCTTCGCTAAGACCGAAAAGGAGAACAAATTTGGATACTAACACGAGTGGTGCCATTATTGGGACTTCTTGGATTTTCTTGGTGTTTTTGAAGTGTTTGAAGAGTTTGAGCATTTATGTATTCAATTATTTGAGTTGCTACATTGTTAAAATATCATTCTATGCTTCAGATCTGCAAGTTTTAAGAAAAAGTTTCAAGCTCTGTTTGCCCTTTTTCATTTCCCAGTAGTTTACACACTTTGGTTGCATTGTGATTGATTGATCTAAGAAGAAGAAGGTCTGATTTATAAGGCTTTGCAAAGTTTTTCAGTGCTAGCAAACATTTGACAGATTATTTTAGTGCATTCTTGCACAACTAAGGTGAAATTCCTTAGTGGCGACTCCATGCTGATTTGATCTTGAAAATACCAAGTGTCTTAAGATTTCTATCATTTATTTTTGTGTTGCTGATCTCTGCAAAACTAGAGGGAAGAAGATCTCTCTTCCTTAGAGACTCTGCTAAGAAATTGTTCTCAGATTCAAGAAACTCAGAGTTGGAAGGGAGAAGAGTTTAGAAAGTGGTTAAAGGTCAGACATCAGGCAAAGATATAGCCATTGGTGAGAGAGATCAACCTTTGGTAGAGGATTATCACTCTTCTTCAAGTGATTCTGATTCAAGCAATCCTCTCATAAACCTGTTTGCCTCAGCTAGTGAAGGCCCTTCTGTTGTACTTGGTAAGCTCCTTCTCTAATCTACACCTCTATGTTTTAATTCGAGTAAAACTTTCCAAGAAAATCAACACTTAGAGAATACCAGTCTTGTGAATCACATTCTTGAGTCCCAAAGACCTTGCACTCCTCATCATCTTGTTTCACCTCCAAGATCACCTCCACCAAACAATATGGATCAGCCTAGACCTCCATTTGTTGTTAACACCTTTGGTCCTATAAAGTTTAGAGGAATGGATGGTTACCCAAATACTATCCCACAAGATGTCGAAATATGTTCTAGGGTAACAATGTTATTATTGCGATAATTAGCATCTCAAACTTTTTGATAATATGATGGAATATTTTGAGATAGAGTTTGAATATGTGTATATTAAATTGTTTTTCATACACTAGAAGAAGATGCTAGGGATTGGTATAAGGCTCTCACCCGATAATTCTATTGATTCATGGACTAAAATGAAAAATGCATTTATGTTGTAATATGGTGACAAGACTAATCCTATATTTCTTTTAATTGAGTTTGGGAATATCAAGAAAACCCTAATGAATCAGTCTATGACTTCAACACAAGGTTTAACAAAACTTTGAGAAGGTCATTAGTTAATTTGAGGCCTTGTGATGAATCTTGTTTAATCAAATATGCAGATGCATTTGATAAGAAGGTAGCCTATTACTCAAGAGACAAGAACCCACCAATCTAAGACAAGCTTTCTCCATGGCACTTAAAATTGAGAACAATATCAAAGCAATTGGGAAACCTCTCAAGAGAGATGGTGTAAAATTGACCAACCCTAAAAACCTCAAGCTAACAAAGGTGCTGATTTAGAAGAGGTTGTGAAGACTTTGGTAGGGGTGTCAAAGAAATCTCATACAAATTAGCCTTTGGTTGAGAAGGGAATCTGGGCTAACTTCACAAGTTCACCTAGGCAACAAACACAAGATAGATTTGGTAATCATCCAAGGGGTGATCAAAGATAAGATGATAGAGGTAAAGGGCATATGGGAGGGAGAAATAGACAACCCCAAGCACGTGAAAGTAGATTGGTTCCCGACCCTCTAACTACTAGGGTTGTTGTTGTTGAAGAGGTTCAGCTTTGATATAGATTGGTGTGATGGACCAACAAGTTGATGAAGCTAATAATAATCGGGGTGTCGATCATGTTTTCAACAAGGTATCCATCATAAAATTCTAATAAAATAGAAGGACATCTTCATCTCCTTCACCATTATAAGGTTACAAAATAGGTCCTCTTACCTTGGTTGCAAGACAACCTAAAACAAATAGGACAAGATCAAGTCCTATTGGAGTGCTATCCATTTCTCCACAAACTTGAGTGCTAGCTAGACCATATCCCCTGACTACTAATGGCATATAACATGGTCTAATTTATTTTTAAGCTCCATGACATATCTAAGGTGTCGCTCAGATCGAAAAGGAGAACAATTTGGATACTAACACAAGTGGTGCCATTATTGGGGACTTCTTGGATTTTCTTGGTGTTTTTGAAGTGTTTGAAGAGTTTGAGCATTTATGTATTCAATTATTTGATCTGCTACATTGTTATAATATCTTTCTATGCTTCATACCTACAAGTTTTAAGCAAAAGTTTCAAGTTCTGCATTTGCCTTTTTCATTTCCCAATAGTTTACACACTTTGGTTGCATTGTGATTAATTGATCTAAGAGAAAGAAGGTCTGATCTATAAGGCTTTCCAAGGTTTTTCAGTGCTAGAAAACATTTGAAAGATTATTTTAGTGCATTCTTGCATAACTAAGGTGAAATTACTTAATGGTGACTCCATGCTGATTTGATCTTGAAAATACCAGTGTCTTAAGCTTTCTGTCATTTATTTTTGTGCTCTTGAACTCTCGCAAAACTAGAGGGAAGAAGATCTCTCTTCCTTAAAGACTCTGCTAAGAAATTGTTCTCGATTCAAGAAACTCGAGTTGGAGGGGATAAAAGTATGGAAAGTGGTTAAAGGTCGACATCGTGCAAAGATATAACCATTGGTGAGAGAGATCAAATTTTGGTAGAGGATTATCACTCTTCTTCAAGTGATTCGATTCAAGAAATCCTCTCATAAACCTATTTTCCTCAGCCTAGTGAAGGCCCTTCTCACTGTGCTGGTAAGATCCTTCTCAAATCTGCACCTCTATGTTTTAATTCGAGTAAAACTTTATGAGAAAATCAACATTTAGAGAATACCAGTCTTGTGAATCACATTCTTGAGTCCCAAAGACCTTGCACTCCTCATCATCTTGTTTCACTTCCAAGATCACCCCCACCAAAAATATGGATCATCCTAGACCTCCATTTGTTGTTAACACCTTTGGTCCTATAAATTTTAGAGGAATGGATGGTTATGCAAATGCTGTCCCACAAGATGTCGAAATAGGTTGCCAAAATTCCAGGTAAAAATGCTATTACTTGTGATCAACATCTGAAATTTTTGATAATATGATGGAAGATTTTGAGATAGAGTTTGAAGATGTGTATATTAAGTTGTTTATTCATACACTAGAAGAAGATGCTAGGGATTGGTACAAGGCTCTACCTAATAATTTTATTAATTCATGGACTGAAATGAAAAATGCATTTAGGTTCATAGGGTGTGACAGGATCGATCCTAGATTTCTTTTATCTGATTTTGAGAATATCAAGAAAAACCCTAATGAATTAGTCCATGACTTCAACACAAGGTTTAACAAAACTTTGAGAAGGCTGCCAGTTAATCTGAGGCCTTGTGATGAATCTTGTTTAATCAAATATGCAGATGCATTTGTTAAGAAGGCAGCCTATTACTTAAGAGAAAAGAACCCAACCAATCTAAGACAATATTTCTCCATGGCACTTCAAATTGAGAACAATATCAAAGAAATTGGGAAACCTCTCAAGAGAGATGGTGTAAAATTGATAAACCATGAAAAACCTCAAGCTAGCAAAGGTGCTGATTTAGAAGAGGTTGTGAAAGCTTTAACAAAAATGTCAAAGAAATCTCATACAAATTAGCCCAGATGAGAAGGGAATTGGGCAGACTTCACAAGGTCAGCCTAGGTAGCAAGCACAAGATAGATTTGGCAATCATCCTAGGGGTGATCAAAGAGAAGATGATAGAGGTAAAGGACCTATGGGAGGGGGAAATAGACAACCACAAGAGCCTATGAAAGTAGATTGGTTCTTGACCCTCTAACCGCTAGGGTTGCTTATGTTGAAGAGGTTGCATTGATATGGATTGGTGTGATAAATGTTTTCTTCCTCATCCTCCATGTGAAGTGGACCAACAAGTTGATGAAGCTGATAATGAGGATGGAACTGATGATGATATTTGCATGATGGTGTTAGGAAATATAATTTATTAGTGCTCCATTATTATAGATATTGTAAAGAGAATAATTACGTGAGTAATTATTCACATATTTGGTTGTATTATTTGATAGTTGTGATATTTTTGTGAGTTACAACAATATCACGGATATAGGTAGATTAATGGAGCAACTTCCTAGAATATAGGAATTGCATCTCTTTAAATATTGTATGATCCGGAAAAAATTATTAATTAAGTATTATTCCTTGTAAATTGCTGTGATTTTCATTTGGCATCAGAGTGGAATAGTCATATGCCTGTAATGGTTTATTGAGAGTAGTCTAGGGGCAATTAGCATTCCATATTGTCCCATATTATGTGTTCATATCGGTGATGTTGTTGTTCTTAGTGATATTTTTGTGAAATATAGAGGCAGTCTCCATTTGTGACGGTGTATTTGTCAGCATGTACGCATTCCTGTGTATTGTTATTATTGTATAAGTTAACACAGTGCATCAGTTAGCATTATTATTGTTAGATTTTGCTGCTATCAGTTCTCTATGTCAAGAGTGATTACAGGCCTGCACAAGTATCAGACCAGTTTTTGGCTGCATCTATTCACTGCGAAAAAATATTGGAATCTTCGATACACTCCGTTCAATCCAATATCTACTTTCCATGGTTCGACTCAGACTTTCACGTGTATGCAAAAGAATGGTTAGATAGATCATTGGAGATCTTGTTCATCTTTGTATTGGTGTTTCAACTATGCCTACTGCTTGCTAATCGCTGCATACCAAGGAGACGTGAATGTATGGTTTTGAAATAAATATTTTTGAGTTCTCTTCCATTAGATAGTACAATGCAAGGCAGATCAGATCATCTTCACCTCAGAGAGAATGAATCAGCTTTGACTCCCAAAGTTCTATTCCAACTGCCTCGATCTCTGGCTTTGACCACTCCAATCGAGTCATTCACATTTATCTCTGGAAATCTAAGTTTCCCTAAGATCTCACCCCTGCATAGCTACTCGATCAGTTCAAACGGCCATTCATTCTTATTTACAGACTAATTGTGCATTCAAATCGTTCAACTATACAATTGTCAGCATTTTAGATCTACGTATGTGTTCATAGCTCAATCCACGTATTCATATTTCTGAAAGTGGACATGCTTTTCATATTTTATTGCAAGCCAACTTTGATCTGCAATGACTCTGAGTATTGATTCGTGTTTGGCACTTCATCATTTTAAATGGTGAGATTCTCTTCATAGGCATGTGTCCACATGGCTCATTCTTCAAACATTTTTCCATAATTCGCATGATCCATTGTTGAGTCCAAAACCGTGCCGTTGATCAAATAATGATTTGAAAAGTTAAGGTAAAGTCAAGTTTAGTTTGTCCGTAAGTGTCATATTAGAAGTCAATTTTTTGATATTTTTAAAAATTCATTGTTAGTCTTCCTCAAGTCACAACCATTTACAATTTTGTTTAGAGTCATCGTAAATGTGTTTACAATCATGTGCATGTCATTCATTAGTGTAGTTGATTCAAGAGTCACTCTAAACAAAGTATGAGTTATTGTCATTAGTCTCTTAAAATAAATGAGTTTTTTTCTCGTTCAAAGTCTTAGTAAAATTATTTTTAGTCATGTTATACAAAATTATTTTTTCTATACCAAATCCATTCATCATTGTAAGTCATCTAGTATTGTCTAGGTATCAACATTGTTAAAATTGTGTTTAGGTGATCATAAGTAGTCAATGTTAAATAGGTGATTTTAGGATTATTGTCTTGTCAAGTGTTAAAGTCGTGTCCTTGTAAAAAGTTCAAAAAATAAAAAAATGCCTCATGACGATTTTTGGTGTTACCTGACATCTGAACTAATAATGTGTTTCACATTGTGGGAGGGAAGAAAAGAATAAACAATGTGGAAATAGTTGAGCTTCATATCCAAATCATTTGAGTTAATAGCATGGCATCAAAGGCATGGAGGCATCGAGGTTGGAGGTCATTCAGCGACCTCTCGTCAGTCGCCAACGACGGGGCCACACAGATGGTTTGGTGACATTTTTGTGGTGTATTTGCTTTCAGCTTGTGTCGTGTGCTTCTTGTCATATTTTTAGAGTTCCAGTATCAGTGTTCCTGTTTACAGTGTTCATGATTGAATAAGTGGAAATTTCACATTGAGGGGGGGAACATGATCTCAATGTTCCATTTCCAGTTTTCAGTTTGTGCGTTAACAATGATTTCAAAGAGAATTTCCTATGTTATTCCCTATAGTGAGATATTGATGAGGGTTGATAATAGTACTTGGCACATCATGATGTGGTTGTAGGTAAACCACTTGAAAACCTTCATTTGTGGTTTGTGGTAAACCAATTGTAAAACCACCATTCTTGGTTGTTGGTAATCCATTCGCAAAACCATCACTTTGTGGTTTGTGGTAAACCAATTACAAAACCACCATTCTCGGTTTGTGGTCAACCGTTTGCAAAACCATCCCTGAGGTTTGTGATCATCCTGTGAAAATCACCAGATCATGAGTAGGTGCAAGTACAAAGGCAGGTTTTCCCCATGTTCGCACTAAGGGGGGGAATGTTAGGAAATATAATTTATTAGTGCTCCATTATTATAGATATTGTAAAGAGAATAATTACGTGAGTAATTATTCACATATTTGGTTGTATTATTTGATAGTTGTGATATTGTTGTGAGTTACAACAATATCACGGATATAGGTAGATTGTTGGAGCAACTTCCTAGAATATAGGAATTGCATCTCATTATATATTGTATGATCCAGAATGAATTATTATTGAAGTATTATTCCTTGTAAATTGTTGTGCTTTTTAGATGGGCTATTCTTTAAGCTCACAAGGAGGAGAAACATCTACTAAAGTAATAAGTGTTAGGATGGCTGCAACTTTTTGGGATTGCATCAAACGGGTACAAATATTTCTTCCCCTCATGCTCTTGAAGTAGATGTAGTGTAAGCTTTTGAAATTCCTCACAATGACTTTGACTACTTAAGAGCTTTGATGATTAAGAAGTATGATGGTGGTATCCCTTCGGAGGAAGATAGACAATTGTTGATGAATGTTGTTGTAGCTCATGAGAAAGACTATAACACTAGAAGCAAGGTTGTTAAGGGAAGTGGGCCTCAAGCCAAACCTAAAACACCCTTGCTCACAAGCATTCCCAAAGAAACTCCTAGGAAAGAAACACTTGCCAAAGGTTCTGTTGTCCCAAACAAAAATTACAGTCCTCCTCATGCCCAAGCTGCCAAGAATCCTTCTCCATCTGATGAATCTTCTTGTTTCCCTTCCAATGCTATCCTACCAAAGAATGTTCCATATGACATAGCCCAAGTATTGAGCCAAATTAAAGTGAGTGTTCCAATCATTGAGTTGCTTAGGATTCCTGAGCATAAGAAGAGAGCATGTGAGTACTTGGGATTGAAAGAAGAGAGGGTTACTCCAAGCAGAAATGTAAATGTTGTTGAAACTCCACCTCAGATCATTGTTGACTTTGAAACACCACCAGTAGTTGAAGATCTTAGAGAGACACTTGAGGTATATTTGGGGACATCTTTGGTTGATTCCCAATTAAATGTTGATCCATTCTTCACAACTTTTCTCATAAAAGATAGGCTACTTCACAATTGTATGTTTTATTCCGGTGCATCATGTAATGTCATGCCTCTAGAAGTCATGAATGAGTTGGATATCAAAGTGACAGCTACCTATGGGAAGTGTACTACCATGGATTCAAGAGAAGTGCTAGTGGTTGGTTGTGTGAAGGGTTTGGTAGTGTAACTTGCGGCCTATCCGGGTAAGAATTTGAAAGCTGGATGTTGTAATTGTTGACTAACCCGCTAAATGGGGTATGATTTTGTCAAGAAAATGGGTTGCAAGTGTTGGTGGCAGAATTCAGATGGATATGTATTTTGCCACCATTCCCATTGAGGGCAGCCTTGTAAAAGTTTATGGTGAAAAGAAGATGTTGCACCTAATTGAAGATCCCAATAATGCTTCCTATGAGGTGTTGTTTGCTGATGTAGATGCTGATAATTTCATTGGTTTTGCTGATGGAAAAGAGCACAAGATGGACAGATCAAAGTGAGACATCATATTTCATTGGTATTATTCAGCCCACTAGATATTCATCTTGGGTTGTAAACCTTGTGCCATCGAGAAAGAATAATGGAGACATTAGACTTTTTGTGGATTTTAGAAATCTAAATAAAGCATCCATGAAGGACAAATATCCCTTGCCAAATATGGAAAATATGTTGCAGCTTGTGACAAGGTCTAAATTTCTTTCTACATTGGATGCTTTCTCCGGATATAATCAAGTGGTTGTCAAAGAATCGAGAAAGACTTAAGACATCATTCACTACTCATTGGGAACATATGTTTTTATTAGGATGTCTTTGGTTTGATGAATGTTGGTGCCAATTTTCAAAGAGAAATGGATGTTGCTTTTATTGGTTACATCAATGAGTTCATTGCAGTTTACTAAGATGATGTGACCGTATTTTCAAGGTAGAGAGGTGATCATTTGCAGCACTTAGAGAATATGCTGATTAGATGTAGGGAGTATGGTATTTTTGTTAATCCGAAGAAGTGTCATTTTGGCATGTAAAAGGCCAAGCTGCTTGGTCACATTGTGTCAAAAGATGGTGTTATGATAGACCCGAGAGAGTGGAAACAATTATCAAGGTACCTATCCCAAGAACTAAGAAAGGCATCCAGTCTTTCTTTGGTTAGATTAATTTTATTAAAAGGTTTTTTCCAACTTTGCTTTGAGTTGACTCTTCCAATCACAAGCATGCTAAAGAAGGACCAAGTTATCAAATGAGAGGAGGTTGCCATTCAAGATTTTGAAGGAATAAAGGATGCACTTAAACATGCACCTATTTTAGTAGCCCCAAACTATAAGAGGCCTTTCCAAATATTTTTCTTTTCTTCTGTTTTGCTGCAAAAGGATGAGAATGAGGTTGAGAGGCCTATTGCCTTCTTTAGAAAGGCTTTACAAGCTCTTTGAATTAAAGTATACAATCATGGAGAAACAAGCATTTGCCTTGGTGAAAGAAACAAAAGTTTTCAGGCCTTATATATTGAGTTCAAAAGTTGTTGCCTATGTTCCCCACACCATGGTGAAAGACATCTTATCAAAGATGGAGATCTCAAGTAAAATATGTAGATGGGTGAACAAACTACAGGAGTATGAACATCCAAACCACTAAGTTGGTAAGAGGTTTGGGTCTTGCTAAGCTCATGGTTGAGAGCAACTTGTAGAATGTGGAAGTGAATCAACTAGAGGAAGAAAGGGTAGATGTGCTTGCAAAGTTGGTAAATTCTAAGTGGTACAAGGATGTAATCTTTTACCTTAGACACCTTTGTTGTCTTGATCATTTAAATAAAAATCAGAAAAGATCCCTCAAGATAGCTTCTCAAAAATATATCATTACAGACCTTGGGCTGGCTTGGAAGAACCCTGAAGGTGTCCTCTTGAAATGCATAACTGAAGATGAAGCTCCCAAGATAGTTGTTGATTTCCATGGGGGAGTTTGTGGAGGAAACTTTGCTGGAAGAGTAACAACACATAAGATTTTGAGAGCTAGTTATTGGTAGCCTTTTCTCTTCTCGATGCAACCCAGCTGGTTAGAAAATGTGATAGTTGCCAACATTTCTTTGGAAGGCTGAAAGCTTCAGGCTCCCTTCCTTTGCAGCCTGTATCAATTGAGGCTCCTTTCAAGCAATGGGGGATGGAATTCATTGGTGAGATTTTAGATCCTTCTAGTGCTGGCCATAAGTGGATTCTTGTAGCCACTGATTATTTTACAAAGTGGGTTGAAGCAATCCCATCTAAAAAGGCAACACACCAAGTGGTAATGGACTTCTTGTTAAATCAAATCATATGCAGATTTGGAGTCCCAGTCAAGATTGTAGCTGATAATGCCTTGTGTTTTAAAGCCAAACCTTTAATGGAAATGTGTAATGAATATGGAATCAATCTGAATTATTCTTCGAACTATAACGCCCAAAGGAATGGACAAGTTGAGTCCAGCAATAAGAATTTGTTGAAGATCATTAGAAGAACCTTGGAGCAAAACAAGAAGAAATGGGGTGAACAATTGAAATTTGTAGTTTGGGCTGATAGGATAACTCCTAAAAGGGCTACTAGTAAAAGCCCATTTGAATTGGTGTATGGAACTCAAGCTTTATTGCCCTTACACCTGTAATTATCTTCATTTCATTTTTCCCAATAGTTGTAAGATCAAGAGCTTGGCCCATATGAATCAAGAATCAATCAGATTATTGAGCTTGATGAGGAGAGAAGAGCATCCCATCAAAGGCATGTCAGATTTAGAGAAAAATTGAAGAGATTGTTTGACAAGAAGGTCACTCCTAGAGCCTTCAATGTTGGAGATCTAGTCTTGTTATGGGATAGTAGGCATGAAGACAAGGGAAAGCATGGTAAATTTGATGCATTATGGATGGGCCCTTATGCCATTGATATCAGGATTGGTGAACATACCTTTTTTCTCAAAGATCTAGATGGGGAATTGCTAGAGCTACTGTTAATGGCAGACATTTAAAACATTTCTTGGATTAATCCCCAAATTGAGGTATGCACAAATTGTACAGTTGTATAGTCTTTGTTTTTTCTTTTTTTTTTGTTGTTTGTGGTGTGTGGTTTGCCCTTTGTTTTTGGCAGCCATTCTGGTTGTTTTCTCGGTTGTTTTTTGGTGGTGGTTCTGGTTTTTGCTGCCTTGCATGTTGACTCCTTTTCCCAATGGTATTTTGGCACTTGGTCTACATTTTTCCTTGTGGCACTCACTGGGAGTGCCCATCCCCAAGCAAGAGCTGATGTTGGTGCCATTTCTGAGCTGGCATGGTGTGCCCTAATTTTTCATATCCAATTTTGCTCAGAAATGTTTTATCTCTCAAATTGGTGATCTATGATTCATCCCCTCTATTTGAATGCTTCAAAATGCTTGTAAACTTGTTGTTTTTCCCTAATTTGAAACAATATTCCAAGTTTGCCCCTTTTTGTGCCCTAGTATTTCCAATTTTGTGGGATGTATCATTTTCCATTTACCAGATCGTGAAAAAAATCAAAATTGATCAAATCTAAATTATATGGGTTAATTTATGAATCCTAAGGTCAAAAATAATGTCAAAACATGATTCAGTTGATTTAAAATCAAAAATTTGCAATCCTTGTTGAAAAATTTGATTTCTAGGGCATCCTTTGAATTTTTCATGATTTTGACGGTCATACGGGTGTCATTTTCCCGTCAAATTCATCATCGCAACTTAATGGCAATGTGGCGGGTTCCTATTGGCCAGGGGGTGTCAAGAAATATTTCTAACTTATCATTTTTGAAATTTTGGCAAAAGGGAAAATTTTGATTTGTGGCTCGCCTTCTGCAAGAGGTGCCTATGTGGCATGTTTTGATTGGCTAAGGAATTGGCAAGTGGCGGACTTTCCTTAGGAAATTTTGATTTCATTTTGCAAAATTTTCAAAGACAAATTTTGGTCCGACATCCCACACCAATCGTAAGAGGACACATGTCCTAGAAGTTTCAAAATGGAAGTGTGGGCCATGGGGGACTTAGAGTTTTTTGGCTCTAAATTTATAAAGTTTCAAAATCAGTTTTCTCCCTGCTCCAATCAGAGGAGGACACGTGGCATCAGTTTTAGGTGGGTCGGTGGCCTAGTGGATGAAAAATTGAAATTTTCCTTAGAAAAAAGGGGGCTAAATTGAAATTTTGGGCCAAATCTCCGCAACGAATTAGGAAAGGATGCATGTCCAAAAGGGCAAAAGGTGGAGGAAGGGGCCGAAGGAAATTTTTATAACTTTTGGCCTTTGTTGTCTAAAAGGTAAAAATGAAGAATGGCTCCGCACCAATCATAGGTGGACATGTGTCCAATAAAGTAAGCCAGTCGGTGGGCAGCGAAGGTAGAAGGGGATTTTTTCCTTTTTCACAAAGGAGTTCAAAATCAAAATTTGAAGTGTTGGCCCGCTAGTGAATCACAAGGAGACACGTGGCAAGGGAAAAATTGGAAGTGCGGGCCCATGGGGAAAAGAATGAAAATTCTCCCAATTTCAAAAAATTCAAAATGCCTGAAATTGAAGTGTGATTTCAAAAGGACCCACGATATGCCACGTGTCAGCCCCAAAATTCAACGGTGGAGGGGCGGAGGAAAAGTCAAAATTTTCCATTTTTTTCAAAAATGTCAAAAAGTCAAAAGTGAGTCCGAATTGGTTTCCAATCAATTTTGGCCATGTGCCCCACCTTATCCAAAGGTTAAAAAGGTAATATTGAGCTTATTTTTTGGATTGTATCTTCCATATGGAGGGCTGATGTTAAAAGGTGGATGAAAATTGACAGTTACTATGCATCCATTTGTTTTGGCCACCATGGGAGCTCCAAGAAGCTTGGAAATCACATTTTTGCATCAAATTTCATCAAATATTATATGATTTTGTGTCATCTTGGCCTTCTGAGAACATTGGCATCATTTTCATGACTTAATTCTTTAATCTATGGTAGTTTTGATGTATTTTTTGCTCAGGCCCGTGAAAAAACGTGAAATGACAAAATTAAAAGTTGCAGAGGTAATTTGAAAAGGTAAAAAGGTGAAAATGATGAGTCAAAGGTGCTTACATGCCTCAATGATAAAAAAATGTGCCTGTAGGATGGATAATGATCCAGATATTTGTAATGATTTAATCCTTTTTGACACACCTGGTAACATGTGAGTGTTTTTTTGTTTGATGTCATTTTCATTAAATCATGAAGAATTGTTGTAACAAACTTGATCCCATGGCATATTATTTGCTTGGGAAAGAAGGCTCCAATGTGGCATAGGGTATATAGTGCATTTTGGAAAAATTTGTAAAGGAGGGAGTTGAAAATTGCAGGCAAATTTTGAGAGAAAGCTCATCTTCTATGAAATCCACCAAAGAACCAGGTTAATGTCTCATGTGTTGGAAATTCATGTATGTGAGTTGGTTACAAGTGTATAGCCATCACACAGCTCTAAGATTGTTCATGTAACTCTCCCCTATTGTTGAATCTAACAAGTTTTGAATTAAATCTGTGTTTTCTTTGGGCAATATGATGTTTGTTATCATTTTTAAATGCCTGCAAATAAATTTTGTTGTTCTTGTTGCAATCTTGCATTGAAAGTCTTTAGGAATCACAGGATCTCCATTTCGATTGATAGTTTAGTGGCATTTGCAATCTCATATTTAGAAGATCCTTCATCTAATAAGGAGATAAACAAATTTAAAATCACTTTACCTTCCTTGACTACAGAGATTTCTTGTAAGCCTTTGGGGGTACCTTAGGCGTGGTTTGATCATGGATTTTTGTGTTTAATTGAGTTCTTTACTTCAAGATTTTGTGGTGAGTTCTCAAAGATTGTGTGAAGAGTGCAACTTGGGCTTCCATTTGTGCCTCTTCTGGTTGAAAGAACATCCTGATTATTTTAGGCATTTCATCTGATAGTTGTTCAAGTATTGTACAGATTGTCAAAGATCTGATCTATCCCAGTTTGTCTTGTCAATCCCCCACCAAAAATCATCTAACAACAAAGATCCTATCATGTACTATCCCTGATTTACATGTGTATACCCATAGAAGATCAAAATTTATTTACAAAAATATGCATAATAGATCAGGATTTCCAATGTCTCTAGTAACCTTTGCCTTGTTTTGAGAACATACCCATGTTTTGAGAAGTGAAAATTTGTGAGAGTTCGGATCGGGGTGTTGATCATGTTTTCATCAAGGTCTCCATCACCGAATTCCAAGAAAAGAGAAGGACATATTTATATCCTTCACCATTACAAGGTTACAAAATAGGTCCTCTTACCTTGGTTGTAAGGTATAACCTAAAACAGATTAGGACAAGATCAAGTCCTATTGGAGTGCTATCCATTTCTCCACAAAACTGAGTGCTAGCTAGACCATATCCCAGCCTACCAACAACATACAACATGGTCTAATATGTCTTTGAGCTCCTCGACATATATATGGTGCTTCTTAGACTCGAAAAGGAGAACAAATTTGGATACCAACAAAATCTATAGCAGCTCGAGAAATGTAAGATCTTTGTGATTTGTGTCGGCTGTGTGTTTCTCTGTAGGCCGTAAAGCTGTCTTATAGATATGAAAACTAGTGATCCATGCATTCACATTTTTCTTAAAATACTTGGGTCAAATTTTATCTTCGACTAAAATCTATATTGGCATTTTAATCATCATATCTGACAACATAATATATCTCTTATTCATTGTTGAGTCAATTGTCTATTAGTGGAAGCTTCTCAAAGTTTTGAAGTAGACATGCAAAGAGAGGCATTCCTCTTATTTTTAGTATTCATAATGCATCGAGGGGAAATCAATGAACAAATTGTTAATGGTTTGTAAAGTGTCGATGCTCCCACATGACTTGAATGCTTATAAGGCTATTGGAAAGAAAATTTTTCATTACATGCATTAATTAATAGAAGAAAGATCTAAATTTGAATTTTGCAGCTACATTTTTAGCATGTAAAACCAAAGTGGATTTATGGTGGTTTTTCAACGAGAGATCCATAAGTGGACAAAGAATAAACATGCTGGTCACAAAGCACCAATCGATTTTTCCATCGGGGGACATAAAATTCCTTCCTTTTTTATTGATCTCAGAGTTGAAACTTGTACAACGAGTGGGAATAGAAGAAAAATGTAGAGGAGGAGAATAGAAGAAGACTAATAAATTTTTTTGTCCTCGGAAGTTTATTTGCAAAAATAGAAGTGCTTCAGTTTCCAAATTTCAATTGGCCCTTCACAAAGACTTTAAAAAACCATTAAATCATTTGACCCAAAGCCATTACAAACAAATTTGATCATTTCCCCTCTTCCAGATTCCTCTGCCGCAAAGAAAACACTTCTAACGAGCCCAAAAAGAGTTTATGTGTGCAAAAATGTGTTTCATATTTCAATTTTCTAGTTTGCATATGAACCATTTGATCCTTTTCCCTAATTTGCTTTGAAATCGGGCCATCCACGTGGTAGGAGAACATTGGAGTGAAGTCGGGGAAACTTTTTTTTGCATTTTTGCATGCCAGAGATGTTTTCTCAATTTTCTCCCACAAAACTCCATCAAAATTTAAAATTGAAGTGTCCATCATGTGGATAATTTCACCATCTTTCCATTGATACCAAAAATGTGAAAATCCAAGCTCTAGTTTTGAAAGATATGGCCTCTTGAAGATTTAGGGAAAATCGGTAAAAAAATAGAGTCAAAATTAGGGTTGGCAGGGTCAAACTTTAAATTTTTCCCTTTTGGAAAAATTTCCTAAAAATCTCCATGGCCCTACCACTCCGAGACACATGGCACCTTCTGATTCATCCATGGGGCCGAAGACTTGCCTTTTTTCTTTCTGATTTCATATTGGAAAAATTTTCAAAAATGTCGCGCCCCACCGCTCCGAGACACGTGGTGCTCTCTGACTAGTTGTGGATATGTGGCTCCATTTTTTCCTTTTAAATTTTAAATTGGGAAAATTTCCCAATTTACCTCCACACCCCACCACTCCACCTTGACATGTGGTGCATCCTGATTAGTTACGGGCCTCAAACCATTTATTTCCTCTACAAGATTTCGGGCCGAATGTTTCTTTGAGTTTTTTTGCCCAAAAGGGCTAAGTGCCAAGTTTTCCTCCATGCCTCCACCAATGCACTTCCTTCCCCTTCATGGGCTATGGGACACTTTGTGAATTTTTGATTTTTAGCCAAAAGGGCTAAGTGTCGAATTTCTCTCCGCGGGCCCGCCCAAGGAAAATTTCCCCTCCAAACTCCACTGCCGAGCCATAACTTGCAAAATACAAGGAGTTAGGAGGACTTCCTTACCTTTCTGGAAAGGGGAAAGAATTCTCTATCTGATGAAGGTGTTTCTAAGAATCCTTGATCCCTTGGGAAGTTCCATATTTCAAAATACTTAGACTGGACCATTTTCAAAGGGTAACAACTCAAAAATTTCTAAGTCCAGACTTGGAAAAAGAAGGAAATTTTTGAGGGGACAACAAGTGGCTCTAGCTTGGGGACATGGCATGGATTGAACAGGGAGAAAACATGGCATGAGGATCTAAAATCTCAAGTTTTAAAACATATAACGTTGACCAGTGCCTTATCCATTGGGCCTTGCAGAGTCATGTACAATACTGAAGGAAGGAAGAAGGAAGGAGGGGAAAACACAACAAACCAAAACCACACCAAAAAAAAACAAACCAAAACACACACAATAGAAAAGGGGAAACAACAAAAACTATGGTACAAGGGTGAGGGACAACTCACTTTCACTGATGGTATAGCTTCAAATATTTCCCACTTCTAGGCAATCCCAATGGAGTTCCATCCAAGTATGATAAGAGAAAGGCATTCTCACCACAAGCTTCCTGAATTTGAAATGGACCCAACCACAAAGAATCTAACTTACCATGACTGCCCTTTGGCTCTCTCCTCTTGTCCCAAAGTAGGACCAAATCTCCAGCTCTGAACTCCCTTGCTTTGGCTCTTCTGTCAAAGAGCTTCTTCACTTTCAGCTGATGTTCTTTGATTCTGTCCACTACCTGGGATCTGCTCTCTTCTAGCTTCTCAAGGAAAAGGATCCTCTTGTCAATTGAATCTCTGTATTGGTTGTCTTCCACTATTTGAAGCAGCTTGAGAGCTGGCATTTCAATTGTAATAGGAATCTCTGCTTCAACTCCATATAGCAGCTGAAAAGGTGACATGCCTATTGCCTTCTTAGGAGTGATCCTATCAGCCCACAATGCATCATATAATTTTTGTGCCAATTCTTCGATTCTGAATCAACAAGCTTCATGGATAATGGTCACAATATTTTTGTTGCTTGACTCAGCTTGACCATTCCCTTGAGGATAGTAGTCAGAAGAATGAGCAAGAGAAATCTTAAAGCCATAACAAAATTTTGTCAATTCCTTCAAAGAGAAATAAGTAGCATTTTCCACCACAATCTTTGAGGCACCCCAAAATGGACAATGATGTATTCTTTGATGAAACTGCAAACTACTTCAGAACTAGCTTGTTTGGTTGGAATGGCTTCCACCCATTTGGTGAAGTAGTCCATGGCAAGTGAGCACATAAGTATGCCCAACACTTGAATGGGGATTCAACATGCCAATGAATTCCAGCCCCCATTGTTGAAATGGTTCTTCAATAATCATAGGCCTGAGAGGCAATGCAACTAACTGTGGTTTTCCAACAAATTGTTGGCATGCTTTGCATTTAGAAACCCAACTGAGTATCAACAAAAAGAGAAGGCCAATAATATCTACCTCTGAGAATTTTGTGGGTAGTCACCATGGCTGAAAAGTGTCCACCACAAGCTTGATCATGATAGGCTTTGAGGAGTTTTTCTTGTTGTTCCTTGTCAACACACTTGAGAAAACAACCATCTATCCCTTTCTTGTAGAGTGCATGATTCCAAATCACATATTTGGCTACTTTCAGCCTGAGAGTTCTTCATTGCTTGTAATCTAAATGAGGAGGGAAGTCCCCATAGGTAAGAAAGAAAGTGATGTCTACATACCATTCCTCTGTAGTGTTCACAAAGAGAACTTGTGGGCAATCTTCTGAGCAGGTTGGGCAAGTGTCATCTCTTTCTCCAAGCTGAACTTTGAGAGATTCATCTTCAAGCAATCAACTTGCACAAACCATTTCCTCTAACTAGATTAGAGGGCTTAATCTCTAGGTCATACTCTTGGGTCCTTGCAATCCAATTTCCTCTTTTGGCTCTGGGATCTTGTTGTGTCAAAATGGACTTGATTGCACTTCCGGGGACCATCACCATGGTGTGAGAGTTGAGTATGTAAAATCTGAAATTCTTCATGGCCTTGACCACTGCATATGCATGCTTCTCCAATTGACTGTAATTTAGTTCATGCTTCTTCAAAGGGAAGCTCATGAAAGCAATAGGTGCTTCCAATCCTTCATCATTCTTCTGAACTAGGACAACAGAAAGAGTGTGCTCGAGGCATAACAGTACATGATGAATTCCTTGCTGAAATCTAGAGATACTAGCATTGGAGCTTTGGCAATGGCCTTCTTGATTTCTTCAAATGCTGATTTTCCTTCACTACTCCATTTGAAACTTGTTTGAGGCTTCATCATAGAGGTGATATGCTTTGTTAGTTCAGCAAATTTGGGGACAAAGTGGTGAAGAAAATTTACCTTCCCAAAGAATGAGTGCACTCCTTTCTTGCTGGTGGGAAGAGATAGTGCTTGAATAACACTTACCCTCTCAGGGTCAATATGTGCTCCATGCTTATTCATGATGTGTCCCAATAACTTGCCTTTTGTGACTCCAAAGATACACTTCTTGGGATTTAGAGAAATGCCATGTTTTCTACATCTTGCAAGAATCTACTCCAAGTGGAAGATATGCTCACTTCTCTTCTTTGAAAACATGGTTAAGTCATCAAGGTATATGACAATGCAATGCTTGAGATCTTTGAAAGCCTAGGTCCATGGCTCTTTGGAAGGTGGCTCCCGCATTGATCAGGCCAAAAGGCATCCTGCTGTAAGCAAAAGTGCCCCAAGGAGTTGTGAAAGCCATCTTGCTACAATCTTCTTGGCTACTTTAATTTGATTATACCCTGAGAAGCCATCAAGAAAAGAGAGCATCTCAGATCTAGTAACTACTTGTAGGATATGATCCATGATCGAAGAGGGTAATTGTCCTTGAGAGATGCCTGATTCAGATTTCTAAAATCTACACATATTCTGATCTCCCCATTTTTCTTTTTGACTGGTACAATGTTGGCCACCCATGTTGAGTGGTGAATGGGGAAAATGATTCTAGCATTCAACATCTTGTTCACTTCTTCCTTGATAACATCAAAATATTTGGATTATAGGGTCTTTGCTTCTTCCTGAAGGGCTTAGCATCCTGCTTCAGAGGAATGGAATGATGCATTTCCTTTGGTTGAAAAGATTTGAGCTCATCGTAAGAGTAGGCCAACACATCAGAGTACTTTTAAGCAAAGCAATGAACTTCCTTTTCTCTTCAGGTGAGCAACATTTTCCAATGTTGACCATCCTTGGATCTTCAGAAGTCCCAATGTTTTCCTTGTCAAAATCAGATGGACAATGAGAAGATAGCTTTTCTTTTTCATGAATAAATCTATCATGCTTGTCAAACAGGTCCTCCAGAGAGACTAGACCTTTGGGGATCTTGTTACCTTTCAATCTGATCATGCCTTCATCATCCACTCTTTCAATTTCATTTGATGCATCTTCAGCCACAACTTCTCTATGTGGATTAACACTTCCCTCAAAGAAGAGATTATTGAAGTTGTCTCTTTGCTCCAAGAAGGCTAAAATTTGATTGTTGTCATTGAAAACTTGCCAGTGATCTACGTTATCAGGAACACTTGGTCTGAAAACCATCTCAATGGTTATTTTTTCCTTGCCAAAAGAAGGATGAGGAGTCAATAGGGATGTTGATACTGCAAGAGAATCAGCTCTTTCATTTTTTTGTCTTGGGATGGCTTCAATAGAGAATGCATCAAAGAATTCAATGCAATCCCACACTCTATTCCTGTAATGCCTGAGCCTTGGGTTCTTCACCTAGTATTGCTGGTGGATTTTCTTCACTATCACTTCTACATCACCAAGGCATCTCAACTTTTTGATTCCCATGTCTTCCACTACACTTATGCCCAAGAGGAGAGCTTCATATTCTATTGTATTGTTGGTGTTGTCAAACTACAGTTTGTATGCAAAAGGATGCATCACATTGGAAGGAGAGTACAACACAACACCAGCCCCTGAGCCTACTTTGGAATGGCTTCCATCAAACTCCATAGTCTAGACCTGATCTTTCTCTGATTCCGAGGAAAGTGGCAAGTCTTCTTCTCAGTTGTGAAGTAAGGAAATAGTTTCCTAATCCACAATCTTGAAAGAGGATATTAGCTCTTGGGTCACTGGAACTTCTTACTGTAAACTTCATTTTTCTTACCTGAAAGTAGCTTCTTCATCTCACCCTTTACTGGAATAGTTACAGAGGTCCAATCCATCTTTATCTCTCCACCAAGGTCTCTACAAAAACTTCTACTCAAGAGCATGCCAAAAGATGCTGGAATGTCTACCACTAAGATGGTTAGAAGTACTTTCTTATCAGGGTATTCAGCCAAAGCCACTTGTGCATCTTTTATCCTTCCTACTAGTGGTACTTGCTTAGATTCCATTGAGTAACAAGCTCCATTAACTCTGGTTAGTGTCAGGCTGAGAGCATTGGAAACTTTGAGTGGCATTATGTTATCAGAAGCTCAGAGTCAATGATGTAATTGTTGAGCTCAAAACCATTCATGAGAAGAGACAAGTAGAAGGGTTCCACCTTATCTATTTTGGAAGCACTTAGGGCCAGCATGTTTTGAGCAGGTGGTGTAGATGGTGTCGGGAGAAGACCTTTATAATTTGAACTTGAAGGTATAGAACTACTACTCCAAACAACATTGATTAGTCTATCAAACTGAGCAGGGTGTGTTTGCAAGTATTCAATCTCTGAGAGCTGCACTTTGGTCTTACTTGCATGTTCCACAAAATCAAATGGGACAATGTTGGATGAGGGGGAAGTTCTGGAGTGAGGGAAGGTTTACATGGTAAGGGTCTTTGAGGAACTTTGGCTGACTTAGGATAGACTTCATTGGAGGGAGGAGTGTTTTTAATAACTTGTGAGCTAGAAGAAGGAAAAGGTGACTTACTAGATATAACAACCTGATCTCTAGCAGCCATTTGGCCTGGTTTCATTTTGGCTGAATCCATTGAGGGTGGTAATGGTGAGCCTCTGCTGATGATCTTCTTTTGTGTGGTTACTGGAGTGGGATCTTCTTTAGTTTTCTTTTCCTCTTGAGCCATGGAGGGTAGAGCATCTTTCTTGGATTGAGCTCGAGTGAAGACAACACATGAGAAGCTTGGGGCTTCCTCTTCTTCTTCCCCATCATCCAAAAACTCAAACAAGCCATTGTGCATATCAACTTCTTCAATTTTGAGGTAGCCTTCATAATCCTCTGCTATTTCTCCTTCAAGTTCATCAATTTCAGCATCCTCTCTTGATTCTCTGGTGTCATAGATAGCATTGACAGGAGGTGCTTCAAGGGAAAGTTGGTGAGGAGGTGGTGTAATTCTTTGTCTATCAGGGAAGTTTGGCCTCCTTGGAGCATTTCTCATTGTCATTTGGGATAGATTATTTCTTCAAGGCAACCAGATCATTTGCCATTTTCTAGAACATAGGATCTGTAGTTACTGAAGCCAAACTCTGACCCTTCTGCTTCCCATTTGGGCCTTTCACCTTTCCAGAGAGGATTAAGTCATCATCAATTTCAATGGAAAAGTCTTGAGCTTCCCTCAGTGTGTTTGGTTGGGCTCTTCTGAGGAAGAAACCAAATTTTGATGGCAAGGCACTGATGAAGAATCTTCTCAAGTGGTTCTCAGGAGGTAGCACATCTTTAAGGACTCTTCTTATCAATCTGTCAAACCTTGCTACAAAGTCCCTCATGGATTCAAGAGATTTCTTTCTTTATTTGGACTAATTGCACCAGCAGCTCTTGACCATCTTCAAGTGCTCTTGAATCTATTTTCAAATGCTTTTCTAATATCTTCCCAACCAGTAATAGATCTTGTAGAAGCATGTAAAACCATTCAACAGCTTTCTCTTGGAGTGACTCCACAAAAATTCTAACCGACACATCTTCATCTTCAACACCTAACACACCACAAGCAGTGATGAAGGATGCTACATGTTCTTTAGGGAGTTGGGAGCCATCTCCTTTGAATTTGGGAAAATTATTTCTCGAACCTCTTGGTAGATCATGGAGTATTCATGGGAGAGCAAGTGGACTAGTATTTCTTCCCCATGGTACATTGGGTGTATGTGCTTCATGTTCATTATCAGCCATTCTATTTCTATTTCTAGCTTCTTCAGCAGCTAGGGCTACTTCTCTTTCCTCTGCTGCAGCTTGGAGTCTTGCAATTTCTTCAAGTTGAGCTCTAATCTCTTCCTCTCTGTCAAACCGAGCTATAACCCTCTCTTTCTCTCTCCAACTCCTCAAAAGTAGGGTCAATCACTCCTCCTTGCCTCAACTAGTGAGTATACCTTCTATCAGCCAGCTTGAAAGTTTATTGTCTTCTCTTTCACAACCCAAAATTTTGTAGCAATGGTGAGGTGATTTACACTCTGCCAAATATGCCAAGTAACCTCTTTCAGGTCTGAAATGATTTCCTTTGGATATGACAGAGAAAAGAAGGTTTTCTAGAAGGATTTGCAAGAATTTTGAGTTACATCCATAGTTCATATGGCTGCTCAATCTGCAGAACTCTTCTATTTGAATCTTTTTGTATTTTTGGATCACAAGGGATTTTAGACTTCAAAGGAAAACTTAATGATATTATAAAAACCTTGTGGTCATTTTTGGGTGTAGATGTTACAACTCTGCCCCACGGTGGGTGCCAAAAACTATTGGCGAGAAAAATTTTTCTTGTGTGGAAAATTTGTGGATTTCAGGCCAACGCTATGGGAATCTAAGTCCCTCTACATTTGAATGGTGCAAGCTACCATTGTTTAGCATGTAAAACCAAAGTGGATTTATGGTGGTTTTTCAACCAGAGATCCACAGGAACACTCCACTATCCCTATGGAAATAATAGCAACTCCTTGCTATAGCAGAAATCGATCTGAGAAAGGGGAGGGAGTGAGAATGAAGGAGGGGGAAATCAATGTTGTGGGTAGAGTGTCAGATGCCCACACACATCAACTGGAAGTTTCATTACATGCATTAATTAATAGAAGAAAGACAAATTTGCAATTTTTGAGCACAAGACAAAATAAAACACGCTGGTCACAAAGCACCAATCGATTTTTCCATCGAGGGGACATAAAATTCCTTCCTTTTTATTGATCTCAGAGTTGAAACTTGTACAATGAGTGGGAATAGAAGAAAAATAGAGGAGGAGAATAAAAGAAGACTAACAATCATTTTTTGTCCTTTGTTCACAAAAATGTGCTTCTAGTTTCCAAATTTGATTGCCGACCCTTCACAAAGACTTCAAAAAACCATTAAATCATTTGACCCAAAGCCATTACAAACAAATTTGATCATTTCCCCTCTTCCAGATTCCTCTGCCGCAAAGAAAATGCTTCTGACAAGCCCAAAAAGAGTTTTTATGTGTAAAAATGCATTTCATATTTCAATTTTCTAGTTTCTCATATGAACCATTTGATCCTTTTCCCTAATTTATTTGAAATCGGGCCATCCACGTGGCAGGAGAACATTGGAGTGAAGTCGGGGAAATTTTTTTGCATTTTTTTTACATGCTAGAGATGTTTTCTTGATTTTCTCCCACAAAATCCATCAAAATTTAAAATTGAAGTGTCCATCATGTGGATAATTTCACCATCTTTCCATTGATACCAAAAATGTGAAAATTGAGCTCTAGATCGAAAGATATGGCCCTTGAAGATTTAGGGAAAAATTGGTAAAAAAACAGAGTCAAAATTAGGGTCATGGGGTCAAACTTTAAATTTTTCCCTTTTGGAAAAATTTCCTAAAAATCTCCATGGCCCCACCACTCCGAGACATGTGGCACCTTCTGATTCATCACATGATGAAGACCTACCTTTTTTCTTTTTGATTTCATATTGGGAAAAATTTCCCAAAAATGTCGCGCCCGCCGCTCCGAGACATGTGGCGCTCTCTGACTGGTCGCGGATATGCGGCTCCATTTTTTCCTTTTAAATTTTAAATTGGGAAAATTTCCCAATTTACCTCCATGCCCTGCCACTCTACCTTGACACATGGCACATCCTGATTAGTTGCGGGCCTCAAACCATTTATTTTCCTCTGCGGGCTTTCGGGCCGAATGTTTCCTTTGAGTTTTTTGCCCAAAAGGGCTAAGTGCCAAGTTTTCCTCCGTGCCTCCGCCAATGCACTTCCTTCCCTTCATGGGCCTATGGGCCACTTTGTGACTTTTTTACTTTTTAGCCAAAAGGGCTAAGTGTCGAATTTCTCTCTGGGCCCGCCTAGGAAAATTTCCCCTCCAAACTCCGTCGAGCCATAACTTGCAAAATACAAGGAGTTAGGAGGACTTCCTTACCTTTCTGGAAAGGGGAAAGAATTATCTATCTGATGAAGGTGTTTCTAAGAATCCTTGATCCCTTAGGAAGTTCTAGATTTCAAAATACTCAGACTGGACCATTTTCAAAGGTATATGGTCAAAGTTTTGTTTTTACAACTAGTGAGTTTAAGTCTTGTATGTCATTTTGTGTTATTCAAATTGTCATCTTATAATGGTCTTATAATTAGTGGGTCAAGTATTGTTTATAAAAGAATCAAAATCATTTGTGGAGTTTGTTATAAATGTTGATAGTCATTTTTTGTGTCAAAGCCAAGTGTTGTCTTCTCAAATTTGAGTGTAAGTTTTGAGTCATTGTAAAAGTCCAGTATTTTTGGGTCCATTATCAAAAATTCAAAGAGTCAAATATTGTAAAAATAAAAAAATTGCCTCACGGATGCATTTTTGGTGTTACCCGATGTCTAATTTTTGGGAGAATAAGATGAATAATATTGCAGTTCTAATGATATTTTTGATGACTTCAAAGAAGGAAAATATGTCTAGATTTGGGGATCCACACCTCAACTCCGCACCGTATCGCGAGAGGGAGCATACCCGGGGAGCTTCCCTAGGACTCTACAAGGAGCACTACCCCTTGACCCCACTACGGGCTACCACCACTGACCCAGGTTTGGAATTTCAGAACCAAAGAAAAGATTTGTGGGGAAGATGCATCGATAAAAGGTGGTACAAATTTGAGCTCCATGGTCCAATCTACTAAGTAAGTAGCAACAATCATGGAGGATGAAGGTAATGGAGGCTGGAGGTCAATTAATGACCTCTCGTTAGTCACCAACAATGGGGCCACATGAAGCTATGGTGGCAGTGTGTGTGTATGTGTATTTTCTTTTATTTCAGATTTGTAGTATGATTTCAAAGTTATTGTTTGAATAAGTGTAATGTTCACATTAAGGGGGGCAACTGGAACATGGTCTCAATGTTCAATTTTCCATCTATTCTGTTTGTATTTAGTAAGTAGTGGTTCTTACATGATTCCCTAAAGGAAAGACAGAGTGGACAGACGAAAGCACAAGGAAAAGAAACATCTTGCTATTGAGGTTGTTGGATGTCTTGTTAAACCATCCTTATTGAGGTTGTTGGATGTCCTGTAAAACCATCATTTGTTGAGGTTTTTAGATTTCCTTGGAGAACCATCCTTGAAAGTTGTTGGTTTTCCTACAAAACCATCCAAATCATGAGTACACATAGGCAACAAGCTGAAGAAGGAAATGTGATTATTTTTTCTACCTTGTCAACATTAGGGGAGTGTATATTGGGAATCAATAATGTTAACAATAAGGGAGTGAATGTTACAAATGTATTGTGTCATTATTAATAAATTGTAATATTATTAATAATGATTTAATACAACTCATATTAATAATATAGTTAATAGTTGTGTGTGAGTGAATTTGTTGAATAAACAACTCATGTATTTATTTTTATGTGTGAGATATTAGGGGATAAGACTGAGAGATTCATGGAGAGAGATATGAGGGATTGAAGATGAGTGTTGACTCCGCCATTGTAGGAACTAAAACACTATAAATGTAAACTCTATCAATGTAATATAAATCGAAATGAATTCAAATTTCTATATTCTTGTTATTCATTTATTATAGTTCATTTTTATTAGCATTAACTCATTATTAATAATATTATTCCTATGGGCCACATACACATCAAGTCCATTGCAGATGCTTCATTTGCATTGGATGCAGGAAATCTTGAATGGACAGTGGTAGATCGGAAGAAGAAGGGAAATGTCAAATCTAAACCCCCCACCACTCCGGACAAGGTTTGATTCTGGTCATTGTTAGTGCTATTATTGTTACATTTGGGCAAATGGCCAATTTGCCGCGATTCTTTGCGGGCATTTGTAGTCTTTGTTAAGTTGTTGTTTTTTAGTTGTTTTTGAAGCAGTTGCTTTGTTTTTGCTGGTTCTTGGCTGTTTTCTTTTGTTGGGCTTTCTGGGGTTAAATTTTGCTTTTGAGCACTGTTGTAAAAGGGTATAGTCCCTTTCAAAAAACTATTTACCAAAAATTTTAAAAAAATAATATTACAATTTATTAATAATATCAAAATATATTTGTAACATTCACTCCTGATGTCATATATTTTTGTCCTAGATAGTCAAATGCGTAGGACAACTAGGACCCAAAATGCTTTGAAATAGCCAATCACAAAGTAGTGCGAGTGGAGTGAAAGTCAATGACCCTATAGTCGACGTATTATGGGACATTTGGGATTTTGGTTTTTACGGGGATCTCTTGTTGATGTCATAGGACAGGGGTGTGTCTAAGGACTATTCTTGAGTAAACCTTATTTAAAATCAAATTTATTTTTGTATTTTACGGGGATCTCTTTAATGTCTTAAGGACTTCTTGGTAAAACCTTTTTAAATCAAACTATGAAAACTTGTTGAAATGGAAACACACTTGAAAGGAAAACTTTTTTTGAAAGGAAACACACACTGTGTAGAATGGAAACACACTTGCTTTTGGAAATAAACACACTCAATTTAGAATGCTTGAAAATAATTGCAAGAAATATAAGAATCTATCTAAACACCTACAGGAACAAGTATACAACAGAGTTTAACTTGAAAGAATTAAAACAATACTAGAATTAACAGATCTAAGCTATTTGCTGAAGAAATATAAATACCAAATAAATGAATATCTGGTCCTTGGGGGAGTGGGCCCTTGCTCCTCCTCGAATCAGGATTTAACAACTCAAAATTCTCTCAAATAGGAATGGCTATTTTATTGATAAAACATTGGAATTACAAACGTACATTGGATTTGAGTACTTAGTCTATTTCTCTTCTTTGTTCTATTTCTATCTCATATCTATATATCTATATATATATATATATATATTATCTATCTCTGCAGGTCTACTTTTATATACATTTTACAATCACAGTTGTCTCAATGATTATGATGAAATCGAATCATGCCCAGAATAGATGTTGAGTCAGATTGTGGTTGATCAGATAGTTGTAGGATAACTCTCCCTGGATCTACGTTCAGAAATATTCTCATCCTTCCTGATTGAAAGGGTCGTAGATGTCAAAATATCTAGATGTGGTTTAAAATAGATAACTCCCATCGGTTCGGAACTTGGAGAAGTTCAAAACCATAGGAATTTGTTAAGGATCAAAACCATGAGAGTTAGGAGCTATCCCCAGGAGTTCCAGAACTAAGTCGAAAATTATGGAACTAAATACTGGAGTTCAGAACTAAGTCTGAAATTTCTAGAACTAAATGATGACTGTGTGATGGAGTTCGAACTAGCTTGGAAGTTCTAGAACTAAGTTGTGTAGGAACAGATGTTGCTTTGAAAACAAAATTGAATGCTTCTACTTCATTTCCTTGACTGATTTAGACCTACTTTATTACAAAACTGAATTCAAACACACACTTGTCAGGAATTCTAGAGCTTTTAACATTAGAATCAAAATCAATCAAAAGACAGACAATTACATCCTAACTCATATCAGATCAACTAAAAGTCACACAATGCAATCAAACTTAATCAAAAGGAGAGTAAGATGAGATCATATATTATACATTAATCAGACATATTCTAGCCTCATCATTTCCCCCAAACTTACTTGTTTGTAAGTCCCTTTACAAACTTCATTCTTCAAAAGTGGGGTTATAAGTTCTGCATTCCATTTGATTGCTTAGATCAAATGGCTGAAACTAGATTTTCCAATGTTTAAACTTGGATGTATTGTACCCTACTCCTTCTATTTTCCTCTCCCCTTTATTCAAATTCAGTAGGGTCTTGAGGTTCTCTGTTTTGCCAAGGAGACATGGGGGTGAGAAGTAGAGGGGGCCTTGTTTGCATTCCCATCCATATTTTCCTATAGGTTTCATTGACTTGGGGAATTATTGTGCATAATGCTTTTTCCCTTTCTAAACTCCAGATCAGATTTTTGGGAAATTACTTCCCTTCTTCTCAAGGAAATAGTAAGGAGTTCCCACCTCTTTGAGCATCCTTCATAAATATCTTCAAAATTTTCCTCCTCATAGGAGGTGAAGGCATCAATACTCTTTTGTAGAATGGCAAGATAATGTGTCTTGAATCTCTCATCAAAGGCATGAGTTCTAAAATGTGTGAGGAAGGCAGAGGGTTTACCATAATGAGCTCTCATATAGAGACCTATTGAGCTAATTTCAATAAAAATTCAGATTCCCTTTCCTTCCATGCAATTTGGTTTTGCAAAATAGAGACAAATGCATTGAGTTGGCTCTCCCCTACATACAAGTTGATCATAAATCTGTGTTTTTCTCTAGCATAAAATTGCAAAGATAAAATTCACACAGAAGATTTTTTCTCGGGATGGAGAGAGAGTAAGCTGCCATGAATTCAGATTCATCTTTGAGTTCATGTGGAAGCCCACATGCAATCCTTGACAGCTACCAGTGAATGAACTGCTCTTCTAAAAACACACTATATGCAGGAGAGGGCCTCCTGCAGGCAAGTAATTTCTCACTCATAATATAGACCATATGAATTTTGGCAAGACATTTATATTTATTTCCTTCCTCCTTATAAAAATTTTCTTCCCATTCCTTTCTTGCCTTCATCTCTTCCTCCATCTTGGTCTTTAATTCTTCATTTAATGTTTTGGCTTCTCTGAGCTCCCTGCAAGTATCATTCCATAGTTGTTTGAGTGGAAAATAGGTTAACTCAGTTTGTGCAGAGGCTGTGGACACAACACTCTATTTTTTGGAAGCCTGAAATTCTTCCTCTTTTTCTATCAATTGTTTCTTGGTTGCTGATAATTCCTCAGTCTTGGCTGTAAGCTGAGTTGTTAGCTCTCAATGAGCATTTCCCTTTGTTCCAATTTGAGCTTGAGGAAATCCAATTCCTCATCTTTTTCTCTGATAATGAGCTCTGCTCTAGACAAGAACAGAGCTTGTTTAACTTGTCTTTCTTCTTCCTCTGAAATTATTTGAGGAGTTGGGCATTCTTCCTCTATCAAAGGAAATTTTCCTTTTCTTATCCTAGATGCCAACTCTTCTTCTTCATGTGGCACTGTTGATGGTTCAGCCAATTCTGAAAATCTTGCTCTTCAAATCTCTCTTCTCCTCTGTCCATTTCAGCTTGACTTGGCTCAGGAGGAGTCATGGCCATGCTACCCAAAATGTCAGCAGCTTCTTCTTCCATCCTTTCCTACTCACTCCTTCCTTCTGGGGTTTCCCTTGACCTCTTATGAATTTTTCTTATCTGGGGAAGTTCAACATGCCCAGTAGTGAATTTCCTTCTAGAGCTTCTTCTTACTATTCTTTCTTGCTCTTGTGTGGGTGAGCTATCACCATCAGAGATAGATATTGGCTCCCCTGAAGCTGTTGTAGAAGAAGGAATTTCCTTTCACAGTATAAGAAGGCTCTGCTTTTTTATCTTTCTCACTGACCTTCTTCTTTTTGGTATATTTTCTCTTTCCATTTCCCTCTATCCTTCTACAGGGGCATCAATTTCTAGATTAGTTGAAGGAGAGAATGGGGTTGGAATTGTCCTTTTGATAATATTAGGGTTTTTCTTGAACTTTCCAAGAAACTTGTCCCAAATTTCTTCTCCATTCTTCTTTGATAGGAAATGGTGTTGGCATATTAAATGAATTAGACCATGATGCCTAATTGTCCCAACACCCAAGAATACCTCTGAGCCATGGTCTGGATAGAATAAAAAAGAAACCTGGAAGGTTTATTATGTACTCAGGTTTGGTGGCTCCATACTTTAGATATATGAGCATTTTTAAGACTTCTTTTCCCACAGACCCAAATTGACCATCATAGGTTAAATATTTTACTATCCAAAATGCTACCCTATCAAAGGGTTTGGGAAAACTAGCCCTTCTGACCCCTTTTATGATTTTCTTTGTATTATAGATGTATTGGGGTTCAGTTTCTTCTTCTTGTAGTAAGACTTCAACCAGTTCTTTCAAAGTCCCCTTGGCAGGTTGTGGGACATGCACAATTGGCACTCTCAGACACATTACTTACAGTATTTATAGAAAAAGGAATAAAGACATTTCTCACCTTTGTTCTGGATTGTTCTAGGTTTATGATGAATTCTCTTACCAATTCATCATTATGCCTTGAAAATTTCTTCAGGAATTCAAGCCATCCTGCATGCTCAAAGATGGATGCCACTTCTTTCATCTGAGTAGTTGGGAATCATCCTCTGGTTCTGATTTCTTCTTAATCCCCATATCGGCTTGAGTTTTGTCTCTTTTGATTTTGTGTGAATTGGTTGTAGGCCCTTTTTCTTAGCTATGAAACTGATGAACTTGGTTGTGGAACCTTATTTTTAGTTGTGGAACCTTAGTTCTTAGCTGTGGAACTTCTGAATTCTTTATTCTTTGCTTTACGGAATACAAACTCAATTCATTGCTCCTTCCTCAAAATATCTCTGTAACTTATTTCACTTGATTTTTGCAATAATGATTACTAATGATAACCATGCCACCACTTATTCCATCCAAATCAATTTCATGATTACACACTTGTAATCATAATGTATAAATAGATGACTCATCATACCTACTTTTAAATTAAGTCACATCACACATGCAAACATTTAATCAACCCTAAATGAGTTAAAAGACATAATTACCATCCTTGATGATGTAATCCTTTTGCTATGATGACTCGTCATTCCTACAAGTGGAACAAAACATGATTAGATAAGACAATTTGGAATTCAAAAGAATTCCTTTATTTGAACTAGCCAAAAAGAGGTCAACCGCCATTTGTTGGTTTTCAATTGACCTTTGAGAGAATTTTTTTTTTTTATTTTTATTTTTTTTTTTGGGAAGAAAATGCCATTTTCTGGTTTTCATCTTCTTCCCTTTATTCTGGATCTATCATCTGGTTATTTGATCATTTTGGAAGAACTGGGTTCTTCCATATGATCAAATTCTTTGTCTACTTCAATCTTCCTCAAGAATTCATCCTTAGTGGGAGGCTTCCTATAGAGTTTCAGCCTATGTCCATTGACCAAGAGTGTTTTGCTGCTGCCATCAATGGGAAGTAACTGAATAGAACCATTGTCAAATATCTGTTCAATCTGATAGGGTCCCAACCATCTGGTTCTCAATTTTCCCTTGAATTATTGGTACTTAGAATCGAACAAGCAATGCCCAGTCTCCTACTTTGAATTGCCTTTTCTTGATATGTGTGTCATGCCATTGCTTCCTTTGCTCTTGAATTATCTCTATCTGTTGAAGTGCTTCCAACCTTAATTCATCCAACTCATTGAGTTGAAGGATTCTTTCTTTTTGAGCTGCATTCAACTCAATTCCCACCTTCACTGTTGTCCTCAATGTCTGAAGTTCAAACTCTATAGGCAACAAGGGATTTTTCCCATAGACTAATTCATATGGTGAAAACCCTGTTGTAGTTTTCCAAGTTGTATTATAAGCCCAGATAACTTAGGTAGTCTCTTTACCCAATCTTTTCTCCCAGCTTCAACTGTTTTGGTAAGGATGTTCTCCAATTCTCTGTTTGTTACTTCAGCTTGTCCATTTGACTGTGGGTGGTAAGGAGATGACTTCCTATGATTGATTTGGTAATACCTTGTGAAATCTTGGATCATATTAGACATGAATTGTGGTCCCTGATCTGAAACTATGCTCCTTGGTGCTCCAAACTTTATCATAATTTTGTTCCAAAGGAAATCAACAACTGCTTCCTTAGTGGCATTTGTCAATGCCTGCACTTCTACCCATTTTGTCACATAGTCAGTACATACAAGAATATATTCCTTCCCTTGTGAAGGAGGATTAAAGGGACCAAAAAATCCAATCCCCATCTCTCAAATGGTTCAACCACAACTTGAGGCTGAAGAGGCATTTCATTGGTGAAAGTTGGTTGTCCCATCCTTTGACAAGGATCACACCTCTTGATATATCTCTTCACATCCTTGTACAGAGATGGCCAATAATAACTAGTGCCAAGTATCTTATGAGTTGTTCTTTTCTTGAATAGTGTCCTCCACTTGGTTCATCATGACATGCTCTGAGGATGTCAAATATTTCATCCTCTCTTACACACCTATGTAAGACAAAATCAGGACCACACTTAAATAGCATTCCATTTAACCATTTGAATTGTGCATTGGTTTTAATTAACTTCTTTATTTGTTTCTTAGTGAAAGAAGGAGGAAACTTCCTTGTTGCAAGATAATTTTCCATATCAGCAAACCATGGTGTACTTGTTGAGATTGCAAATAGTTGTTCATCTAGAAAGTTATCCTTGACTGGATCTTGCTCCCCTGTGGTGGTTAGTCTTGACAAAAAATCAGCTACCACATTAGATTTACCTGGATTGTCCACAATGGTAATATCAAATTCTTGCAAAAGTAATAACCATCTAATTATTCTTCCTCCAACCACTGGTTTGTTCATTAAATACTTAATTGTTGAATGATCTGTGTGTACAAATATCTTGTACCTGTAATGTAATGTCTGAATTTATTGATTGCATAAATCACAACAAGAAATTCCTTTTCAGTGGTGGTGTAATTCTTTTCAGTGGGAGTAAGATTCTTGCTAAGATAGTAAATGGCATACATCTTTCCTTCCTCATCTTTCTGTCCCAATACTACACCAATGGAATAATTTGAGGCATCTGTTTGGATATGAAATGGATTTTCCCAATTAGGACCTCTCAATATTGGGGCACTGATTAATTTGTCTTTAATTTCTTCAAAAGCATGTTGACACTTTTCATCCCAAAGAAATTCACAGTCCTTGGTTAGAAAATTAAACATGGGGGCAGAAATTTTATTGAAATATTTTATAAAGCACCTATAGTACCCAACATGCCCTAGAAATGATTTGATATCTGTGGGGGTCTGAGGAATAGGTAAATCTGAAATGATCCTAATTTTGTTTTGATCCACCTGAATTCCTTTTTTTGAAATATGGTGTCCTAATACAATTCCCTCATCCACCATCATCAAACATTTTTCATCACTAAGAGATAGGTTGTGTTGTTCACATCTTGTTAACACTCTGTCTAGATTTCTCAAAGCATCTTCAAATGTATCTCCATGTACAGTGAAGTCATCCATATATACTTCAACACAATCATTTGTTAGATCAAAAAGATTGCAAGTACAACTCTCTGGAAAGTTGCAGGAGCATTGCATAAACCAAATGGTAACACCCTATAGGAAAAGGTTCCCCATGGACATGTAAATGTAGTTTTTGTCTGATCTTCACAATAACTCGATATGATTGTACCCACTAAAGCCATCCAAGAAAGAAAAGTATTGTTTACCTGAAAGGTTATCTAGGACTTGATCTATGAATGGTAAGGGAAAATAATCTCTCATTGTGGCTTTGTTTAGTTCCCTATAGTCAACACATATTCTCCATTTTCCATTCTTTTTGGGAACAATTACAAGAGGAGATACCCATTGGCTATCTGAGATAGGGTAGATGAAACCTACTTGTAATAGTTTTTCAATTTCTTGTTTGACTATATCCCTTAAAGTTGGGTTAATCCTTCTTTGAGGCTGCCTAACTGGTTTAATGTTTTTAGTATAGATGTGATGAGTGCAGATACTTGGATGAATCCCCTTCATATCTTTGTAATCCCAAGAAAAATCTTTAGTATGATTTTTTAGAACATCAAACAATTTAGCTTCTTCATCCTCCTTCAACCAGTTGTTAATGTTTAAAGTTTTACCTGGTTGAATTTCAACATGCTTGGTTCCAATATGTGATGAATTGATTTGTGGAAAGGGTTTCATTAAAGTATTTAATGGACATGCATGTGGTAACAACATATGGTATGTAGCAACATCTCCAAAAGTTCCTTGAGATAGAATACTTGGAAAAAGGACGAGTAATGAGAATTATGATACTTATCTCTTTTAGGCCAAATTCTCGTCACTTTGCTACTTTCAGAAATTCTTCACCACTTCTGATGTACTTGAAAGCTGAAGCTACTTGATTCATCCTCTCCCCATGAGAAATCTTGTTCCTCAGAGTGAAATCATTTTCAATCAAAGAGAACTATTGTTGTCGTGGTTCTGGAACTAAATGTGGTGGTTTAGAACTATCACGAGGTTTTGGAACTAAGTTCGTGGGTTGGAACTAAGTTCACGAGTTCTGGAACTAAGTTCATGGGTTTAGAACTAAGTTCATGGGTTAGAACTAGTTTTGATTTGAGAACTTTGAGGACAACAGGTTCTCATCAATGGTGGATTAATCATCTCTTCTACTTCTCTTACATGATCCTGCAATGTGATCATAGCCAAAGAAGACAAATTTTTCTTATTAGTTTCAGGAGAATCAACCCATAATTGTTCATGATTGTCAGTAAAAGGTTGTGTAGTAGGATATAAGGAAATTTGTTTAGAGTTCTTACCATTTGAGATTGTCATATCACCTGACCTGTAATCTATCAAAGCAACAATTGTAGCTAACCATGGTCTACCCAAAATAATGGGATAACCCAATGTTTTACCTTTTGGCTGTAGTATAAGGAAGTCAACTGGATATTCCCATGACTCCACCATAACCGCCACGTCTTGATAATTCCTTTGGTTTTTCTATGAGTGATCTTCCATCAACGCAATATGGTATTAGTAGGTTGTATACCCATTAATGGTAATGTTTTCAGAGTATCCATTGTCATTACATTGATAGCAGCTCCCAAATCTATCAAAACATTATGTACATCCTTATTTCCTATAGAGACAGAAATAACAGGACTTCAGGATCTCGTATTTGGGAAGTAAAAGTTTTCCTGCTAATAAATCAGCAAGTTTCCCATCTACTTTGATAGTCTTGGGGTATTGTTTCTTCCTTCCAGGATTTTTCATACATAACATTTTGATTAATTTGTTCAATTCTGGAATATCTTTAATTTCTTGTAATAGTGGTATTTCAATATTCAATTTCCTTAGTTCTGTACCAATTCAGACTCTTTGATTTCTATAGCTTCTTTGAATCTCTCTGGAAATGGAGTCTCAGTAGTGTTGTTATCTGGCTCCTTTTCTTTTCTTTCTATATCCTCTTTTGGAACAATAGTACTAGGGATTTCATTTTCTTCTATCATTTCAGTGATTATAAGGGGTGGATTATTAATGATTTTCCCAGATCTAGTTTGAATATCCTTACAATCCATAGCATGTAAATCAACTGATTTTTCTAGTTTTGTTCCATAAACAGGAGTTGTTTGTTTGTTTCTTGGATTTTTCTACTGGTTGTGCTTGGCATTTGTGTTTGGACTACATTCTCATTTTGTGAATTTTGTGTAGGGGATCCCATGATGGCATGTTGATTCTGATTTGGATATGTTCTTCCTTGAGAATAATTACTAGGGTTCCATCTAGGTTGTGACCAAGCATAAGGATTTCCTTGACCAGCCCATGGTTGTTGATGTCCCTGAGCATACCAAGCTTGATTTTCCCAATCTTGAGGGTTCCAAGTTGGTTGAGGTACCCAAGGTGGTTGTCCCCAATTTTGTGGTACTACTTGAGTAGCCCATGGCATCGTCCATGGATTAGGAACTGATCTTGGCATAAATTACCCTTGGTTAGGTTGTCTCTGAACAAAATTCAATTCTTCTATTGTAGATGAGGCACTGGTTTGTTTAAGCTGATTCTTAATAACAGGAAGTAAAGAACAAACATCAGTATCATGTTCTTTAGATTCACAGATAAGACACATTTCTATTTTATCCAAAGGATAGTCTCTTAATGCATGCTTCTTCCTGCATCTAGGACAATACATAGCCAATGGTTCAGTTTTGGAATTTTCTTTAGCTTGTAATCCATCCATAGTAGAGGTTAATTGCACTAAAATGTCTATTTTAAAGTTTGCTAACTCATCCATTAGTTTTTTCATATCTGGATTCAGACTTTTCATTGATTTTCCTTTTCTAGGTCCACCTCTCATTCTGGAATAGCTTCTACAAATCTCTTTAATTCCATTCATTCTTATCTGATCAATGTCTCCACCTCCTATCAAGTTAAGGGCTTCTCTAGATTTGTCATCCAAACCTTTAAGAAAAATGGTTTTACTTAACTCCTCTATAAGCACAAATCCACATCTTTTGCTAACAAAGAGGAATCTATCTAAATAGTCTTCTATGTTTTCATCATCCTCCTGCTTGATTTTGAAGAATTCTTCCTTCCTATTTCTCCCTCTGCAATAATCTGGTATTTATCTAGGAAGGTAGTCTCCATTTGTGCCCAAGTGCTAATAGAGTTGGATGGTAATCCCATGAACCACCTCATTGTTGCATCCTTCAAAGTGGATGGAAACAACTTGAGTTTTTGATTATCTATTTTATAATCATAGGTCTGACATAGTACCTTGAAATTCAAATAGAAATTGGTCAGGATCTTCAGATGACATCCCTCTAAAGGTGGGTAAATGTGTAGGTGAGATATTTTTCATTGATGTGTCATCATCTCCCAATTGGATTGGATAGGTAAAGGTCCTATCAGGTTCTCTCTTAGCTTCTCGTGCCATTTTAAAAATATTTTCTAAATTTTCCTCCCAATCAATGTGGTAAGTGGTATGCCTTGGGGAAGGTGAAAAATCAGGAGTAGGAGGTTGACTACTCAATTGAGAATCAAAACTCACCCTAAATGGATCTTGAGTAATAAGCCTTCTCCTAAAAGTTCCACTTCCTTCAGGTGACTGATCTAAGAATTCCAAAAATGGAAATTCTATTTCTTGTCTGATCAGGGGATGATGGTGCTTCCAATTCTTGATCAATTTCCTTACTTTGACTAGAGGATGTTATGAATTCTTGTGAAGATGTTTTTGGGAGGAATCTACCCTGTGAGTCTCTTGGTCTACTCATATATTTTGTGATATAGCAGGGAAGATCCTTCAACTACTAGATGTATGTTTTGTTGCTCTTGCTAACACTTAATTAGAAAGTTCCAACTAGTGTTCCCCAGAAATGATGGCACCAAAAATGATGGGTGTCATCATTCCCTTCATTTAATCAACTTCTTGTTGATGTCATATCAAACCAGGGGTGTGTCTAAAGCTATATGCAACAAGAGTACTTTAAATCGATCTAGTAGTTGATTGTATTTATTTTTGTATTTTATGGGGGATCTCTTTAATGTCTTAAGGACTTCTTGGTAAAACCTTATTTAAATCAAACTATGAAAACTTGTTGAAAGTAAACACACTGAAATCTTTGCTAAAAGGAAACACACATGTAAGAATGGAAACACACTTGTTGTTGGAAAATAAACACACTTGCTTTTGAAAGTAAACACACTTGCTTTTGGAAATAAACACACTCAATTTAGAATGCTTGAAAACAATTGCAAGAAATATAAGAATCTATCTAAACACTACTGAGAACAAGTATACAACATAGAGTTTAAGCTAAGAAGAATTAAAACAATACTAGAATTAACAGATCTAAGCTATTTGCTGAAGAAATATAAATACCAAATAAATGAATATCCTGGTCCTTGGGGGAGTGGGCCCTTGCTCCTCCTCGAATCAGGATTTAACAACTCAAAATTCTCTCAAATAGGAATGGCTATTTTATTGATAAAACATTTGGAATTACAAATGTACTGGATCTAAGTACTTAGTCTATTTCTCTTCTCTGTTCTATTTCTCTATTTCTATATATCTATATATATATATATATCTATCTCTCTATGAGTCTGCTTTTATATACATTTTACAATCACATAGTTGTCTCAATGATTTTGATGAAATCGAATCATGCCCAGAATAGATGTTGAGTCGGATTGTGGTTGATCAGATAGTTGTAGGATAACTCTCCTGGATCTACATTTAGAAATCTTCTCATCCTTCTGATTGAAAGGGTCGTAGATGCAAAATCTCTGGATGTGGTTTAAAATAGATAACTCCCATCGGTTCGGAACTTTGGAGAAGTTCCAGAACCATAGGAATTGTTAAGGATCAAAACCATGAGAGTTCCGGAGCTATCCCCAGGAGTTCCGGAACTAAGTCTGAAAATTATGGAACTAAATACTGGAGTTCCGAAACTAAGTCTGAAAGTTCGGAACTAAATGATGATTGTGTGATGGAGTTCGGAACTAGCTTGGAAGTTTCGAAACTAAGTTGTGTAGGAACAGATGTTGCTTGAAAAAACACATGAATGCTTCTGCTTCATTTCCTCGATTGATTAGACCTGCTTTATTACAAAACTGAATTCAAACACACACTTGTCAGGAATTCTAGAGCTTTTAACATTAGAATCACAATCAATCAAAAGACAAACAATTACATCCTAACTCATATCAGATCAACTAAAAGTCACACAATGTAATCAAACTTAATCAAAAGGAGAGTAAGATGATGAGCATGACGTCCTATGCACCACAAGGATTTATTAATTTTGATGAGGGTATCTATATGAAAGTAAAGGAAACATATCTAGATCTGATAAATTAAATGCCTAGTCTCATTAAATGACATAAATGCCTAGCATGAGACCAAAAAAATAGCGCCCGCACTCATTTACAAGAAAGCAGAACATCATTTCACTCCATTTACTACCTCTTACAAGTGGTTGCAGAACAAATTTTGGGATTTTCATTTTCCCTCTATCTCTCTCTTCTCAGATTCTATAAATTGGAGTGTTGGGCCCATTATAAAGGGAGATAGTTTTCAGTAGCAAAAATCTACCAAAATTGTTTTGTGGAGACAATGTGTTATAGGCCCTTGTAGTGGAATCCTTGCATGGTGATCCAGGCCCTTATTCTGTAATAGATTGAACTGTGCATATCATTAAGCAATAAATACGATTTTGTGGATGTATCTTCCCTTGCTATGTTTGTTTGTATTCCTCTTGATCCTTCAATCTAATTGCATATACATTGTGTCTATATTATATGGTTACGAGGATTCATTATCATTGTGTATACATGAAATATTATTGTGAATGCAATTGTTATATTATGGAGAACTCTTATCACCCCTTCTAGTATGCACTTTTCTTCTTCTTTTTCACACATTGGATACTATTCTCACACCATCCCTTTCGGTGTATCACCTCTTTAGTGTAGGATTTTTTTCATACACTCTCTCTTTTTGGTCCCTAGGAAATTTAGATTAGGATTAGATATTTTTCCTACATTAGAGTAGATTGTAAGGTAGTTTAGGAGCAAGAACCCACTTTATCGGGAGGTCTATTTCAAGTACCAAGGCCCAAAACTTTGAGATAGTACCCATGTTATCCAATCACACTTTGTGACATCTAGCACACACACTTGTGCAAACCATAGGGTGTTGTGATTCAATGATGACAGAGGTTAACATATATTGAGGGCCAAAATATAGGATAGGAGTATTAGGCATAAGGTTTGTGATCATAGTCAGAAATTTTTGAACATTAAGAGTATGAGGAATGCGTGATTCATTTAGAGCATGAGTGAGAATATCTTGAAAGCTAGGTGACTCTTTGGTAGTTTCATGAGAGAGATGTGTCTTGTCATAGTTACTAATTATTTCTGAAGTCATACTTGACCTAGAATGGAAGATTTGGCATTAGAATTTGACTTTTGATTTGAACATGTTATTGGTTTGGACATTTGAGGTTCTATAGAAGACATAGAAGGTTAGTTTTCCATAGGTACCCAAATCTTTCATTGTCTTGTGCTCACGACATTACTCGATGGTGTGAATTTAATGGTCACCATTGTAGATGGTACTTCCTCAATAAATGATATAATTGACCTAAAATTAGCGTTATTGGTAGAAGGACCTTTGTCAACATTTTTACTATCACCGCCATGTTTGGGAAATGGGTTTGAGAACACCTTAAGATTGTCATTGGGTGTCTTATTTGGTGATGATTCTTCAAAAGTGATATCTCCTCTATCAATGAGATCTTGGACAAAGTAACGTAAGAAAAATCATCGATCAGTCAAGTGACCATAAATGTGATGAAAATAACAATAAGTATTAGCCTTGTACCAAGTAGGCTTGGGTTATCCCTCAACCCAAGGTCTGGTGATGGGATAAGTAACCATGTTTGCATTAACAAGTTGTTGAAGTACATTTGATATAGGTTCTCCCAAAGGAGTGAAAGCGTGTTGTTTATAATCAAGAGAGGATGAAACCTCTTTGCTAGAAACAACAAGAGGTTTTTTACCTTTTTGGGTCTAGTCTCGAGTGTTTTGGATGTTGTGGACATTACGGTTTATGCAGTAATACCATCATTAACCATATTATTATTATAACTAGCATGTTTATATTTGTATTGGTGAGAGCTATTAGAATGGTTACTATGTTACCCATTGTCTTTTGAATGAGGTTTAATCAAACCTTTTTCAATAAGGGATTTTTCAATCTGCAATCCTTTCTCAATAACTTCTTCAAAAGTATTAAGGAAATGCATTTTCATGTGAAAGGATAGCTCACTGTTGAGTTTTGGTACAAAGATGCTCAAAAGTTGCTTCTCAGGCATGAAGCAAAGTAAACAAATAGCAATCCCATGCCATATTTGTAGGAATTATGTGAAGGTTTCATTTTTTCATTGTTTAGAATTACACAAGTCCATCATTACAATTTCAGACTCTATGTTGAATGAGAAATGTTTGACGAACTTCTCTCAAAGGTCCGCAAAATTTTGCCTGGATCCCTTGGGGAGAAGTAGGAACCACTCTAAGGCTTGTCTTCCTAGACTTCATGGAAAAAGATGCTTGAAGAAGACATCACTATAGGCCACCACTTAGAAATCCATATAAAACTCCCTGATATGCTCTCTAGGATCACTCCTGCCCTTGTATTTGTCAAAGTTGGACGTCTCAAAAGATTTTGGAAAAGGAACACACAAAATGTCCTTATCGAATGGGTAAGGACACAATTCTTCAAAGCTGAATTGTTTTCCTTGATGTTTCATACTAGAGATGGTATCCTTCATCATTTTCCATTCTTGGGCAAATGGTGAGTTGTTCTGTAAGAAAGATAAGGAGCCATCACTTGTAGAGTTGTTGTTATCTTTGGCATGCGTGGTATGACTCTTAAATGAAGCATCACTAGATTTATTTGGTGCCTCCTTATCATGGGATTCATTGGTGACTTTGGAATTTAAAATATTAAGTTGTTTAGCCATGTCATTAATTTGATTCATGAGGGCTTGAGTAGGATCAGTGGCCGAATCAGTTGATTTTCCTTTGTTCCTTTCATCAGATTTTTCTTTGTTTGATTCATTTCCTTTGGTGTTGTTTGAGGTGGAATTGTTTCGATCATCATTATTCGTGTGACTAGGTCCTGCCTCATCATCATTATTTGTCGAAATGAAAGGTTCACCCTTGTTAGGTGGTGGTTTTCCAAGTAATTTTTGTAAACTAGCTTCATTGAAGTCAAAGGGTAATTTTTCTCCCATCTCAAGGAGACGAAGCAAAAATTGGTCTTTATTCATATGTAAAATATTTTCAACGTGGGATTTTTCTTCAAGTGAGATGTCATTTTGATCATCCTCAGAGTTTTGGTCATTATCACTATCAAAATTTCCAAAAGGATTTCTTTCACTTATTCTAAAAGGACTATAATATATGTGTTGCATTCCCACCATTTTTAAAAGACGGAAGGAGCAAAAGGTAACTCAACCCGCAACAAAGTTAATGCAACGATGGAAGAGAGATGTGAGATTAAGTTTTAAAAATAACTTGTCCCTTAACAAAGTGAATGCTAATATTGGAAAGAGGTTTGGAATATATGAGTGATGTAACCCTTAACAAAGTGAATGTCAAGATGGAAGCATGTGAAAGTGTTTGATAAACTCGACCCTTGACAAAGTGAATGCCAAGATGGAAGAGTGGCGTGATGTGATGAAGGTTCTCATCCTCTAACAAAGTGAATGCTAGAATGGAGGAGGGTTATAGTGAAAAAATTCCAAATGTGTTTAACCTCTAACAATGTGAATGCTAGAGTGAAGAAGTGAGGATAGATTGATTGCAAAATGCACTCTACCATCTAGAAAAAATGAATGCTAAATGCGAAGAGGATATGAAGAAAGGATTTGAATCGTATGCAATGTGCTCAACCATTAACAAGAATTATTTAAGAAGTAAGAGGCTAATGAAGAGATAAGACTCAAGTAATGACAATGGAATCATTGAAAATAATATATAATGAAGTGTCTGCAGAACATAACAAATATGTTCTCAAGTTAAAGACGTGAAGAAAGAAAAAACCGTATACGCTTTTAACAATGATGTCATCAAACTAAAGGTCATAAGAGGTGAATGAAGATAAAATGTGATGAAATAAGTTATGGAAAAGTGAAACAAAACACCGATAAGATTCGAGTTGTAAGATGAAAGTACTTGAACGAGGATGTGGATATCCGCAACTCAAGACTTGATGTCACAAAAAGGATGAAAACTTAAACTTTTAGGAAATACAATCCAAATGTTGAAGTTTTGAATGAAATGGGAGATGAAATCAAGGAGGTGAATATGACAAGTAGAAGGATTTGATAATCACAAAATGGGAAGAATCAAATAAGTGAATAAAAACTCCAAATGAGTGAAATAAGCTCAAATAGAGAGGAAAATGGGGATGAAAAGAAGAGAAAATTGAAATAATGAAAAGAGAAGAAAGTTCCAAAAAGGGGGAAATTGAGAGTAAAATGAAGGTTAGTGAATGAATAATGATGAGAATAAAAGAAGACGAGAACAATTGAAACGAGGATGAAAGTAGAATTGAAACAATGATAGTTTGGAAAAAATATGAAAAGATAAGAAACGTGAAAGATGTATCCCAAAAAGGATTATTTGGGAAAAGTGAGTGTGGAAAACTATGAAAAAAAGAAAGAAAACAAAATAATAAAATAAAAAAATAAGTTTTTTTGAATGTTTGTTGGTGGCCTCTACCTTAGATTGGCTTGGAAAATGTTTAGCTTCCTAGGTGGCTCTCTCAACTAGGTGTCAAGCAAAATATCTGAGTGAGCGCGATGCTATTACTAATTGATGGCTTTACTTTAACCCCTTTGAAACCCTGAGCAAAGACCTTGTTCAGAATGAATCACACTGAGGTCACCACTAATTATATCCATGACTCTAAGTCACAAAGGCTTTACTAGTCAGGTAGGATAAAATGGTTCCCGTTTCATCCACCAGTTCCCTCAAGGTGTGGACTACTTGGGGTTCCTAGAACCACCCCCTTTTTGTAGCTTAAGAATTATGCCAAGGGGTTATGTTCTAGTTAAGTGGTCAAGTTGTAGCTCTTAACCAAACCTGCAAATCAAGTGTTTTGAATGTGATTTTTTTAATCTTTTGATTTAGGTGTGGTTTGGTTGAACTCCTTTGACAACCTACAGTTAGTATTTTTAATGTTTTAATCCACCTTGTGAGAGAGTGGGTCCTACAAGATAAAATTAGAAAGTTCTCTGGAAGGAGGTAAAAAACAAAACAATAGAAGCAAGTTCATGCTTTTTATTTCCAAGATCGCTTTAAAAATCCCAAGGAAAGAGCATACACGTAAAACAAGTTTTGGTTAAAAAAAAGAAAGGTTAAGTCCCAAAACAAAAGAAACAATCACGGTTATGATTTCCAAGATCACTTTGAAAGTGTGAGGTTGTTACATTAAAAAAAAGAATTAAAGTTTTAAAAAACTACAATTTTTAATTTTTTGAAAAAAATACAAGTGTTAGAATAAATGAAACCATAAATTTTTGTAAGTCCAAATCAGATTTTTTTCATTGCATATATCTTTTCAATACCATTTCGTGAAAAAAAAATGAAGTCATTCCGAGTTCGGGAGCAAATTTTATGGCTTCAGAAGATGAGCTATGGTAACACTCTCGGTGAAAACTTTGAACATAAGAAAACGCCCCAATGACTAGTTTTTATATTTTCTAACTTTTGTACTTCACCGAGAAGATAAAATTTTGAAGGCAAGGTTAAAAAAGAACAATAAACATAAAAAAAAGAGTTAGATCACAAAATGATTAACTAAAATGAAAGAAAGAAAAATGTGGGGAGTCCCATTTAGGCGTGCAAAATGTATGCGAGAGAAAAATGAATGTGAATGAAAGATAAACAATAAACAATAAACAATGTAAACCTTCCAATAACTTTCCAATGCAAACCTCGGTAAGGTTGTAGAGATTTTTCTATGGAACCTTATAAATTAATGTGGGTGCTCTTAAATGCTCACCAAATTTGAGTGCAAATGCTACAAACACAAATACTTTGGAAAGCTTTAGAATGCAAATTGTGAGTTTATTTGTAAATAATTTAGGAGGATTTGTAAGATAGTAAGCTTGTAATTTATAGAAGCAAAAGTGATTGGAAGTTGGTTAAACACGAGTTGAATGCACATACTAAAAATAACATTGGAGGAAGTTATAGTAGTGCCATGGTATTTAGGGGAAGTGATGGATTTAATTGCAGAAGTTTCATTCAAGAAGGTGGTTGTACGTGTAATTCAATTGCCCCTACCTTTCTAGGACTCTAGAAGTATAGTTAACTAGGATGAGGATGTGGAGTACAAGTGGATTCCAGTGGTTGTTGACTCTAAATAGGTGGAATTAAATAAGTGAATTTAATTAGTATTTAATTGTGACGAGATAATTAACCATTTAAATAAATAAATGTTTAATTATATTAGCTAGAAGGTGTTAGGAGTTAATTTAATTAATTCCAAGAGAATAGTATAATTTAAATTAATTAAATTGTGAGGAGATAATTAACCATTTAAATAATTAAATGTTTAATTATATTAGCTACAAGGTGTTAGGAATTAATTTAATTAACTCAAGAGAATGATATAATTAAATTAATTTAATTATGAGGAGATAATTAACCATTTAAATAATTAAATGTTTAATTATATTAGCTAAGAGGGTGTAGGAATTAATTTAATTAATTCCAAAGGCATGTTAGAATTAAATTATTTAATTCAATAGGTAGGAATATAACTTAGGTAATAGAATTAATTTTAATTAATTCTAAAGGGAATATTTGAATGATGGAATTGATTTAATTAATTCCAAAGGGGTGTATTGTGGTGAGATAGAATTAATTTAATTGATTCTAATTACATAGAAGTGGGATAAAGTATGTATGTATTTTTAGGGTGTCTACATCTACGACATTTCATAATTAAGGATGGAATAGCAGTTGATCCATCAAATATTGTTGCAATAATTGAGTGGCCTACACCTAAGAATGTACATGAATTCAGAAGCTTCATGGGTCTTGTGGGTTACTATAGGAAGTTTATAAATGATTTTTCAAAAGTCACTGCATCAATAACTTCATTGCAAAAGAAAGTTAAGAAATTTTTGTGGAGTGAAAAATGTAAAACACTATTTAAAACTCTTAAGGATCAATTAACATCTATACTTAATTTGGTTGTGTCGATCCAAATAGAAACTTTATAGTAATTACGGGCGCTTCCAGAGAGAAGGACTCAAAGGTATTCTATTGCAAAATGAACATGTTATAGCATATGAGAGAATAAAAATCAAGCTACATGAGTTGAATTATGCTCCCGTGACCTAGATTTTGTTTCCATAGTTCATGCATTTTAAGTATGGAGACATTATCTTTTAGGAATACCTTTTGAATTAAAGACTGATCATCTTGGGTTGAAGTATATTTTCACTCAACAAAATTAGAATAAAAGACAACGAAGATGGTTAGAGTTTTTGTCACACTATGATTTTGACATTAGTAACATACAAGGAAAATAAAATAGAGTGGCATATGTACTAAGTCGTAGGAAACATATTTATACACTTATAACTTTGAGAACTCAATTTAAGAATGAGTTAAATAGTATCATGGAATCTGATTCTTACTTTCATCGGGTAAAAACAACACTTACTGCAGATCCAAATGACGTGAGGTATAAAGATTTTCACTTTGATAACGAAGGAATATTGAGATATGATAAACGGGTGTATGTATCTTTGGGAAATGAGTTAAGTAAAAAGTTAATGGAGGAATATCATAATTCACCATACTCAATACATCCTGGTATTACAAAAATGCTTGCGATGTAAAAAAACAATATTTTTGGAAAGGGATGAAGAAAGACATAATTGATTTTGTGACACACTGCTTGGAATGTCAACATGTTAAAGCTGAGCATATGCACCCAACTAGTTTATTGTATCCTCATAGCATACCATAATATAAGTTCTAGGTAATTTACCATGTATTTTGTTTAGGGGATGCCCATGTCAAGAAATAAGCATGATGTTATTTTAGTTGTTGATAAACTAACAAAAGTAGCACATTTTATCATTGGTAATCTTAAGGATGAATCTCCTATTTTAGCAAAAATATTTTTGCATGAAATTTTTAGATTACATGGAGTACTTGAATTGATTATATTAGATAGAGACTCTAGAATTACATCTCGATTTTGGCAAACACTTAATGTAGCCTTAGGAACTAAACTGAATTTTTGTTTTGCAAACCATCCGAAAAGCAGATGGTCAAGCTGAAATAATTAATCGAGGTTTTGGAAGATATGTTAGAAATGTCTTGCATGGATCAACAAAGTGCAAATGGGAAGAATACCTTCCTTTAGTTGAATTTTTACAATAATACATATCATTCCTCTTTGGGAATTGCACCTTTTGAAGAGTTATATGGAAGGAAATGTGAAACCCCAGTTATTTGGGATAACATTGAGGATAGAGAGGTAATTGGACCTAAAATATTTAGTAAAATGGAACAAAAAGTTAAAATTATTTATGAATGTTTAAAAGAAGTAGTAGATAGGAAAAAATGTTATGTAGATTTGAAAAGGGGTGATAATAAATTTGAACTTGGTGAAAAGGCCTTTTTATGGGTTAAGAAGAAAAAAGAGTTATATAACCTTAGGGAAGGCAGCCAAGTTATCACCTTGTTATGTGGGAACTTTCAAAATTGTTGAAGTAATCAATCATGTAGCTTATCGTTTAGCAATACCCCTGTTTTGTCATGAATGCATGATATTTTACATATTTCTTTGCTTAAGAAATACGTTTCAAATTTATCACATGTATTAAATTGGAATTCTTTGCAGGTCCAAGAACTAGGAATAATCATGGTTGAACCCATACAAGTGTTGAAAATTCTCCAATTACACTTTGAAATCATGAAATTAGTCAATGTAAGGTTCGGATTGGACCAGTTTAATGAAGAAAGTGCGACATGGGAAGACCTTGAGGATATGAAAATTATTTTTCCTCATTTATTTGAACAAAATTAATTTTGTTGATTGATAACAAATAAAGACCTTATTTTTAACTTATCAATAAATCTACCAATTTTGGGCAGGTACTATATTCTTTAGTACTAGAACAACTAATTTAATGTTGTAATAAATTATAAAAATTGGAAATTCTCAAATCTAGTTTTTTGTGAACTTATGGATGAAAGAACTATAATTAGGATTATTTTTCCTACTAAGAATGTGGACTAAGTTAATCATTGAGATGATGATATTTTTAGGAGGGAGGTATGTAACACCTCTAACATGGCTGATATCTATGATGACTTGTTTTGGAAGTTGTAAACGTTGACTTGTGATTCTTGTCTTAAGACGATGTACTCTTATGATCTATGAAATCATGTTTGTTGTAGATAATATGTTATCTGCTGAAATAGGTACAATTATTCCATGTTTATGTTGAATAGAAAATGAAGTAATTCATCTCTTCTTATGTTGAATAATTCACTACTTGGGAAATGAGAAATTAATCCACGAGTCTTTGTTGCACTTGAAATTATGCTTTAGTTTTCATAATTTTTGGATGTAGAACATCATTACCTTAGATAAATTTCATTGATCCAAGGTATGCTTCTAATTCATGACCTTGTGGTCATATTGACCAAGATGGACAGGTCAAAGGATCTCAGAACTATGACTATCTCGAAGTCACGAGTGATCTCCATGGCTCCCTACTTCGTATCTGAACTTGGATGGTAATCTGGTTCTTCTTTGATAAGTTGGGATGCAATTCTTACTATAGACTAAAGAACCTAATTAAATTATGTTCCTTAAATTAGTAACTCTATCCTAAAGGTGTAACCTAACCTAAGTTACTATGTTCTTTTGTTAATGGGGATGTTAATAACTAAAGGACCTAAGACTAAAACTTTAGACTTAGACCTAAGGACCTATGTTAGTTCCTAAACTAATGTTGAACCTAACTTAATGTTTGGCTAACCTAAAAAGGACCCATGGGATGACATAGAGAGGGGGAAGGTTGGTGGCACCAACCTCTAGAAATTTATGAGGAATTAATATGGTCTTATCTCTTTTTGCTACCAAATTTGGCGAATGCATGAGGAAAGTTAGGGGTTGAGTTGGCACCTCTACCAAGTATTAGTTGCATGTATTTTTGAATTTAGTCATTTCCAAACATAAGATGGAAGTGGCGGGAGAAATGGAAGGATTTTCAGTCCTGTTGGGAATTTAATATTTTTGGAAATGGTGAAAAACTGCCTAGGAAAGAGGAAGATGGAAAGAAGATGGGTTTCGGTTTTGTTTTGGTCATTTGGTCTTTTTGAGCTTAAGCTCTGCATGTGGATTTTCTCTTTGAACCATAGTTCAAATCCTTGCATGAATGTTTGTTCCTTTAATGACATTATAATTATAAAGTTAACACTTTGTGAAAACTATAAGAAGAAGAAGAAAAAGAAGGTTTTGAGGGTTTTTGGTGTTTCGTGGGAAAGAATTGAAGCTATGCTTGATGATTTTTCTGCAAAGAAGTGAAGACAAGAGATCTATCAAGAATGATAGGCCCTATCCATTAAGTCTTATGATTTTACTTAAGTGCTTCATAAAAATAACTCTACTCTTTATGGAAATCTTCGATTCTAATTCTTTGATGGTTTAAGTTTTTTCTTTAATGGTGTTTTTATTTTGTTGCTTTGGGTGCATTATTGATTTTGGTATGATAGTTGGAAAATGAGATCTAGGAGTATTGTTTTCATACTTCTGGGTAATCTTAATTTTCTTGAATCCTTATAACAGTGGCTAGAAATAGAGTTGTTCTCTATTAAGTGATCTTTTGACTGCAGGTTGTTCTTCGATGTATGTATCTTGGTTTGTTAGAATCTGAAGCATCTTGCTTGAATGTTTTCCCTTTTTATAGTTGTGGAAAGTCTTATATATAGGAAACCTTATTATTATAAACTTCGAAGACCATCATTTGTTCTCGATTGAGGAAAAACTTATGTTAATAGTTGTATGTATTAAACATTAGCATGGCTATTTAGAAATATTTAGATTTTGATTGGTATATCCTCTTCTGTTTTCATTAAACTAATTGTAGATCAAGGATTTCGCACTTGTTACCTGTCCAAGTTAATGCACCAAAATAAACACAAAAACCCTGAAAAACTCCAATAAAATCGATACCTGATGGAAAAGATCCGAAGATGTAGACGGATAAGGAGGTCGATGTAGATAAGACGGGCGCACATGAGCAATTCACACAATAGATCCGAGTAACCTGCAAGACACCGATGCTTGACAGAAAAAGACGATGTTAAAAGATATTTAGGTGGACTGCCCGAGAAGCGGGTCCGGGAAGCGATAAGCTTCCTCGGTGGATGTCAGTCCACGTTTTCAATTAAGCGGAGAAGCATACATGATAAAAGATGTACGTAAGGACTAGATTTTCTGATTACAGTAATAAAAATTGAATTTAAACAGCAGACAGAAAGCAACAGAAAACAGGAAACTATGAAATAAAGCTGGATTTGTGTTACCTGTGTCCTTTACTTGTAGGATGATCGGCGTCGATTATGTATAATCGGCGTCGACTGATGTGATCGGCGTCGGTTATGAAGAATCGGCGTCGGCCAATCAAAGCAGATCGGTCAATCGGGGACAGTGCGAGAAGATTCGAAAATCGAGAAAGTGAAGGCCAGATCGTCAACGTCTGCTGGATGTGCCGAAGTTGGTGAGATACTGGAACAGAGTCACCAGAAGATCGATGGATACGTGCGATGTTGATGTGATAGGAGCAGAGTAACGGTGCTCCTCCCAGGGATTGATTCGGACAGGATCCGCTCTCATTTGATACACTTGATGCTAAAAGATCTCTCTTTCTTACAACCTGTGTCTCTTTCGCGATCTGTCTCTTTCTCTCTCTCTCTGTTCGTGCGTGTGTTCTTCCTCCTTTTTTTTTCGTCCCTAGGCCGAGTTACAGGCTTCTATTTATAATCGGCACCGCTCCTAAAAAATCGGCACCGACCGTACCAGTCGGCGCCGATCGCGGAATAGACTCCCGAGATGGCCAAAATGAACGATTTCTAGAAAGATAAGAGTTACCCCAAATACGGGAAATATCCCGCTTGGGGAAGAGGAAAAACAGGGGTGATACATAGATAGAATAACTTTGGGGTAGATAAGTGGTTAAGATACATGTGAAGAGGCGTAATTAAATAGTTAATATTTAATTACTCACGGGTAAGATACAATGGGGTGAATTAAACTTAGAATAGGTGTTTAAATCACAAATCGGATAATATCCCAAGGGGATAGTGGTGACACAAACGTGCCTGGGTTGCGAGAGAGAGCAAGCGCGCCTGAGGACACAGATTGGATAATCAATTTTAGGTGTCTACATTTTGCCCCTTTTTGTCAAGTAACTTGCGATAAGCAAGGTTATGAGACAAAAACAAGGAGATGGAAGAAGGGGAAAAAAGTGATGATGTGATCCCCCTCAAACTAGGGATGGGATGGGTGATAGAACAGACGATCCCAAGTTTGAAAGAGGTAGATGAAAACGCAGGATGCCCCAGTCGGATGTCTGGAGTAGATCTGATCATTAACGATGTACAAAAATAAATAAAAAGGCAGCAACCTAAGGAACTCACATTGGTAGGGCAAACTAGACGGTCTCCTCATGAGACGACGTTAGTACCTACAGACCCATGAGTGTAAGGAGGGCTGCAAAATAGTACGAGTGTCCCACGCAAAGGGAACAAACCCGAAATAGACGGTGATATCGAAAAGATGCGCCGAAAGGCAATATTCAGCACATAATAATGATCAGATAGATAAGTAAGCCAAGCATCAACACTATGGCAAACAGATACGTAAAATCGGCGGCGATCAGAGCAATCGGCGACGACCAAGATAAACGGCGTCGATCAACAAAATCGGCGCCGACCAACGTAGCGCATATAAATATGCGAATGGAAAGTGTAAACAATTTATTTTCATCGTGACGATTGATTCGAGAGAGAGTCGAATTTAGATTTGAGCACCATGGAAGCCTGGGAGCGGTCGGAAGCGCGAGGAGGACACGCACAGGGTAAGTGGTTCTTCTTGAACCCGTTGTATTTTTTTTTTTGTGTTTGATTTTTTTTTTGTTTTTGGGAGGCCAAGGTCCGATTTATGTGCGGGACGATCAATCGGCGTCGATTGATATAGTCGGCGTCGATTGTTGTTTGGCGGCGTCGATTGGTATTAATCGGCGTCGGCTCGAAAAAAAGCGCGATTTTATTAAATCGCGCCGATTGGGATAGATAAAATTTTTGTTTTTGTTTTGGATGTTCGATTTGGGTAAATACGAGACTAATATTGCTCTTCTTTGTCGTGGGTGCGAGCACTGAGAGGCTCTACACATGAGGGTGCTATTCTGAGTTCTTAGAGACTATTCTCCACGATGTGGCCCGATGCGATTGGCGGCATTTAGAGTTAGCGGGCTCGGGGGCTTCCGATATTACAGACGAGTGCCGCGAGATGTAGAGCTGATGCGGGCACTAGTGCGACGGTGGGATAGCCATACGTGCACTTTTTGGTTCAGGACGGGTGAGATGACCATCACCCATGAGGATATATATAGGATTTTGAGACTGCCGATCACTGGGGACCCGATCGAGATTACACCGCGAGAGCAGCAGCAGAGGGCCCTAGTTCGATTATATAGAGATAGGGCAGATGATTCAGAGATAGTGTCTGGGGTAGTGTGGATAGCCTCACAGTATAGACAGGATAGCCCCCGGAGCTAGACGGATAGTTCTGATTCAGATGGCGATATCCTATTTTGCTCTGCCAGATTCAGGAGGTGGGAGATTCCCACTATTATTATTAGACTGCGTTTGCGACATTCTGCAGTTCAGGCAGGTATTTGCCTTTGCTGATGCCTTGATAGCTCAGATATATTACGAGCTATGGATGTACACCACCGGCCGGAGGACAGGTATTGATGTCAGTTTTGTGCTCCATTGCTGGGCATATGAGCATATAGCGGTGATCAGGCCATCCGGGCTTCCTTGGATGCCAGCAGCAGTGGGAGGTATTGATTATGGATTCCGGCGATGGCGGGCTGACATGGCCGCTGGGGATACAGGGAGATCGGCCGATTGGTACACCGAGCGTTTCAGGACGCTGACACCGGATCAGGTCATCTGGAGGCCATATCGGGTATTTCCGACATGGGCTGGTCAGGATGCTCACTTGGTGGCATTGAGACGGAGCAGGGTGGTTAGGGGCCGCAGGCCTGATATGTGGGAGCGAGTCCCGTTTGTGCGAGTATTGAGACAGTTCGGCCTAGTGCAGACAGTGCCGACCACTTACACGCCTTATAGGCGAGATAGCAGGGAGACTGATCTGCCGATTTTGATCCCGGCAGATCCATTGAGAGAGGCCCCACCCTCCACAGACAGCGATGATGACGCAGGGGTAGATGAGGGTTATGCAGCATGGTATGATACAGAGCTACCACGACATCTCCCGGCATCTATAGATGCCGACGAGGAGGACATAGCTACGATGCTGGATAGACTGGAGGGAGAGCATGCCACCTTGACACAGACACATCAGGTAGCTCTTGAGGAGATCAGGGCTCTGACAGAGGAGAGGGATGCCCTAATTTTGGAGAGAGACACCACTCGCCAGGAGCGAGATACAGCGATCCAGCAGAGGGATCGCTATTATCGACATAGGGAGGCCCTCAGGGCCAAATATGGGGAGACAGGTACCATGTCGGAGTCTGGTACACAGGGTACGACCCTAGGAGGAGCACCACCAGCAGCGCCAGCCAGCAGCACCAGCAGCACCATTACGAGCACCTGGTACCGTGAGCTTGAGCACATATCAGTCTCTCCTCGCTGAGGTGAGATACTATGAGGATGCCTTAGCGCAGCATGCCCCAGATGTGCCTCGGTACGGGGCGAGGAGGAGATCAGCGACAGCCACAGCGAGCAGGGCCTCAGGTGGAGGGAGCACCGGGAGAGACCGAGGTGGGCAGAGACCTCCAGCAGCAGGTGCGTCTAGCTCGATAGGTGGCGGCCAGGAGAGACAGCCTGGTCCAGAGGAGGGTGGAGGAGATAGTGTCCTCCATGCATCAGATTTTACTATATAGGGATTGATATATTTTGTATCCGTGTAGTGATGTAGCCTCGATTGGAAGGCATTGTATAGATGGCTTGATTGAAAGCCACCCATCTTTGTTGTCTGAGACACACATGTATATATATAGATTTCATCATTTCATTTGTCATATAATTGTTCTCATGCGTTTGATTTTGATATACATGGATAGATGTAGCGTAATTGTGATGGATATAGATATAGACTGATAGAGGATAGAGATAGATGTGACTTGATGTGATTGATATGTGGATATAATTTTGATGAAAAATAGAGATAGATAGATGTAATGTAACTTGGATGTACATATTTTTCGATATTTTGATGGATAGATAGATAGATGTGATTGATGTATGGATTTTATTTTGATGAAAAATGGATATAGATAGATGTAGTGTAACTTGGATGCACCAGTTTTTAGATATTTTGATGGATAGATAGATAGATGTGATTGATGTACTCGGCATGTTTGAGATGTTAATTTAATTTTGATGAAAATAGATAGCCAGATCCACATGTGTTGACAATACATGCTTTGATAGATAAGATGAAATTGGATAGAAGATAAATTTTGATTAAATTAACATGTGAAATGTCAATTTGACTGGATGAAAAACAAAGAATAATGGGGAATACTCTTTGCGAGAGCCCAGGATGTAATGAAAATGACCTTGACTAAAAATGAAGAAAATAAATCCGGATAAGAAAGAAAATGATAAGTTGGACCTCCAACCGACCATAGATAGAATCCGGATAGGAAATCCCAATATCATGCATGTAAGGCCCTATATGAGGTTAAAATAAACCTGACACTAACTAGCCGCAAAACAGATTTAGGAGGGAAACGAAAGGAGCAGTAAGTAAGTATCTTGTCGGAATTTACAAGGGACAGAATACATGTCCATACTGGGAAAATAGGATTCTCCATATGATCGACAAAAGGTCCTAAATCTCAGCTTCATGATTTTGGCAGAAAAGCAAACTGATCAATGCGGGAAGTTTGCTTGATATGGAAAGACTGATCAATACGGGAAGTCTTTCAGTGATGCTAAAAAGTGTATAAACTGACTGAAAGGCTGATCAATTGCAAGAAGCCTTGAATATTTCTTTGAGAAAGCATTTGTCCTTGAGGAGCGTCAGTATTTTGAATTTTAATGATAGCCATCCTTCGAGGGTATGGTCTATATTTTTTCTTTTTGATTCATTTGATAATGTATGGATAGCTGTCCTTCAAGGGATCAGTCTATCTTTTTGGATAGCATCTTTTTTTTTTTTTTGAAAATCTTTTTGGAAGAAGCTGAGTTTAGACCTAGATAGATCAGATGGAGGGGAAGAGAACATAAAAGAACATGCACTCATGCCCCGAGTAGATCCGATTAAGATAAGCACTTGGGACGGATGAAGTGGTGATTAAGGTATTCCTACCATGAGGAGGAACATATCCAAAAGAAAAATGCCATGAGTAGAGCCGCGATACTCATATTTAAGGTAAAAGAGGCAATAGGTGGAGAACCACATAGTTTCGAATCACCATGAAAGTAGATGACTGGTTGTTTAGACGGATGAAAGATCTGTGTTGCGACTAGATTTGCGTAAGATAGATTTTAACAGTAGAAGGGCCGTAGATGCAAGGCATTAAGAGGTTCCGCTTCAGGTATACCATCCATGGAAGATAAACGATAAGCCCCAGATCCATATTTATGAGTGATAATGTACGGGCCCATCCAGTTGGGAGCAAACTTACCACGTTGACTTCTTTCGAGTGTAGTGACATTTTGGTTTTCTTTAAGAACAAGATCACCAATTTTGAAGTCACGGTGCTGCAAGTGCTTGTTATAAGCACGTTTGACATGCTCAAGATAGACTTGATGATGTTCAAGAGCGTTGAGACGCCGCTCATCTAATAATTCAAGTTGTGCTTAGCGATTTTGCGATAGTCCTCATCGGAGACAAATTCTCTAAGAGAAACACGGAGAGATGGGATTTGGACTTCCAAAGGAAAAACTGACCTCGAGACCCATAGGCGAGAGAGAAGGGAGTAGCACCGGTAGGAGTACGAATGCTAGTCGATAGGCCCGAGAGAAAAGGGATATGTAAATGCCAATCCCTACCGGCTCGACTAGTTACCTTATGCGAGGATATTACGCAAAGTTTTATTGGAAGCTTCGGCCTGACCATTAGCTTGAGGATAGTATGGAGAAGAAAAACTGAGTTTGATATTGAAAGCATTGCAGAGGTTCTGCAAATCAACGTTCTTGAATGACTTACCATTATCTGTGATTAGCTTGTGTGGAACGCCAAAGCGACAAATGATGTGTTGATAGACGAAATCAACTATGGGTTTAGCCTTTGTTGAAGAAAGAGGGATAGCCTCCACCCACTTAGTAAAGTACTCAGTGGCAGTAATGATAGAATGATGACGTTGTGAAGAACGGGGATTGATGAGACCAATAAGATCAATACCCCATTGCGAAAAAGGCCACAAATCCGTTGTAGGTTGTAAAGCTTGACTAGGGATGTGTGTGAGATTGGAATGTTGTTGACACTTGATGCATTTCTTAGTGTATTCACAACAATCTCGATTAAGAGAAGGCCAATAATATCCCAAACGTAAGATGCGTTTAGCTATAGCTAAGCCACTAAAATGTCCACCACAGATACCGTCATGGACCTCCTGGATAGCTTTAGATGATTCATGGGTTTTGAGGCACCGAAGCAAAATACCATCAAAGCCGCGTTTGTAAAGAATCCCGCCTAGAATAGTATAGCGATTAGCGCGTTGGATAAAAGATCTTCTACCATTGGAAGTCAGATCTGGAGGAAGCACCGAATGAGATAGATAATCAACAATCTGTTGATACCACTCATCCTGAGTATGGGTTGTGACAACATGGATTGAGGTTAGTTGCCTAAGATGAGATGGTTGATCTAATCATTGTACAGCCACATAAAGTCGCGAGTCCTCGGTAAAAGGTGGGATAAGTGAGGCTAACGAAGCCATTGTATCTGCGAATCGATTTGCAGTGCGAGGAATAGCTTGGATAGTGAATTTATCGAAAGATTGGAGTTGAGCAAGAACGATGTCACGATATTTTTGAAGGATATCATTCTTGCATTGATAGACACCCGTGACTTGATTAACGATGAGTTCAGAATCACCAAAGATGTCAATATGACGAGCGCCGAGATTAATGGCATTTTGAAGACCCAAGACAAGAGCTTCATATTCAGCCATATTATTGGTGCACTCAAAGTTCAATTTGTGTGCGGCCCAGGATAGGCGTACCTAAGGAGGAATCATCACGAAACCCGCACCTCCCCCTTCTTTGGCATTTGGATCCATCAAAGAAGAGCTTTACTTTAAATGGAGATAGACCAAAATCAATTTGTTGGATATATTCATCGGGGAATTGAGCAAGGGGGTTTTGAGTGTCCGGAAGAGGAGCATCAGCTAATTGATCTGCAATAACCTGACCCTTGATAGACTTTTGCGGGATAAACTCGAGGTCAAATTCTGTCATAAGCATGAGCCAACGAGTGATACGATCATTGTGATAAGGTTTTGCATGAATTGTCTTGAGTGGATTGACACTTGTGACAATGTAAGTTTTGTGATTAAGGAGGTAATGACGAAGCTTAGAAGTTGCGAAGAAGAGAGCACAACACAACTTTTCAGCTTCAGAATAACGTGTTTCATACTCATGGAGGGTGCGACTGATGTAATAGATAGCTTGTTCTTTACCACAAGTGTCCCGATGCGAAATCATGGCTCCCAGAGCATGGTCAGTCACAGAGATATAAAGATAGAAAGGATCCCCCTCACGTGGAGGTGTAAGCACAGGTGGAGAAAGAAGATAAGCTTTGAGATCATCAAAGGCCTTTTGGCAATGTTCATCCCATTCAAAATGAACATCCTTACGGTGGAGATGGTGAAAAGGTTGACAACGGTCTGACAATTGTGAGATGAAAGCGAGCGTCTTGATTGAAGACGTCCTTGGAGACTACGGAGTTGCTTTAAGTTAGAAGGGGGAGGCATCTCAAGGATAGCTTTTATTTTTGCGGGGTCCACTTCAATACCCCTAATGGAAATGATAAAACCTAAAAGTTTACGGTGAGCATGAACGCCAAACACACACTTAGATGGATTTAGAGCGAAGACAAAAGCGGATAAGCCTCTCAAAAGAGAGTGCGCAAGGATGAAAAGATGATCGACGACGTTTGGATTTACCGAGGAGATCGTCAGCGTAATCTTCCACAGATTTTGTGTAAGAGATCATGGAAGATGTAGGTCATTGCTCGGCACCGATAGGTTACTCTGCGTTCTTAAGACCGAAAGGCATGACGCGATAACAAAAGGTCCCCGAGGAGTTATGAAAGAAGTCTTATGTTGGTCTTACAGTGCGATGAGAATTTGATTATATCGAGAGAAACCATCCATAAGAGAAAGCATCTCATGACCCTTGATTAAATCCACGAGTTAGTCGATATTAGGCAGAGGAAAATCATCTTTTGGGCAAGCAAGATTGAGATCCGGAAGTCGGTACAAATTCAAATTTTCCCGGTAGCTTTGAATTCTTGGTACTACATTGAAACCCATTGTGGATAATCGATGGGTTGGATGAAGTTAGCCGAGAAGCAGCGCTGCAATTCTTCTTTTAACAGAAGGGCTACTCTAGGGTGCATTTTACGTAATTTTTGTTTAAGCTGGTTTGATGTTGGGAAGAGTAACGATATTTTGGACCACAATATCGGGATCGAGTCTGGCATATATTCATATGACCAAGCAAATGCTTGTCGATGGTTGGAAAGAAAAGTGGTAAAATCTCCTAACTCCTGTGGATTAAGAGGCGCCGACCTTAATGATGCGAGGGTCTTGAAGTCCCTATATTAAGGTCGCGGTGGCTTCGTTGAGAAGCGTAGACGTGTCGAAGGAATAGTCTTGGGAAGATATGAATCCTCTGCCCTTTGAGATAGGTGAGGCAGAATCATCATCTACACAGTGGATAGTGTTGATAGTAGGAGAGTCGTCTCCAACTATTTCAGGGTAGATTAACGGTATGGAAGTGGACCTGTTGTTAGTCTTATAGGCTAGCGGCCCTAAGGAAATGGTATTGATCAAAAAAAAAAGTTAGGCGGGATGGAAATGTCATCATCCACATCGAGTGATGCTTCTGACTTAGCGGGAGCAGATGGTTCCTCAATAGGAAGAGGCTCATCGAGAATAGTGACGGTGGCTTTTGAAAGAGGTTTAAATCCTAAACCAAATTTTTGATGTGGCATGAGAGTAGGAATGGATGTGAGGTCATGCACACCTTGTTCATATTTTCCCAGGCCAAAACCCTTCCACGCGCATCGATATAAATAAGTTTTTGCAAACGTGGGATTCTGTAGACAATCGAACCCTGTTAAGTAAGGTTTGGTCCTAGGAGGAGAATCTGGGAGATAGTGAGGCGTATCAAGACCACCGTAGATGAAATTAGTACATTGATTGGGCGAGACCAATGGTGACAATACGGCCAGAGACTGGTTGATATTCGAGTTGTTTATGCTGGTCTACCATACTCACTAGGTTTGAGATGGGCATCGAAAGAAAAGAGAGGAAGCTCTCCCAGTGAGAAACGCTGCAATGTCTCTTCTAGATTTTGTAAATCCGGTAGTTTGGTTGCAGGTATGGAAGAAGATGAGGCCCCGTCAGGAGAGCAAGCATTTTCCTTTAGAGGGGCAGACCTTGTGGTCATGTCGCATTGTGCGGAAGGAAAAGGATCTCCTGGATGAGTATATATTTTCCCTCATATTGATATTTTAAGCATCGATGGAGGGTGGATGGGACACAATGCATTGCGTGAATCCAGGAGCGTCGAGGATCATATTATAGTGGAATTTTCCTTGACAATGTAGAAGAGTTCGTGAAGTAGCTTCTTACCTACTCGAATGGGTAAGACCACAGTTCTAAAGTAGCGCTGGTGATCGTTAAATGATCGAAGGGCGAAAGGCGGGGTGACACTACACGTTCTTTGGTAACTTAAGTTTCTCGAATGTGTGCGAGGAGATGACGTTGAGTGCAGCTCCTTTGTTGATCATAACGCATTTTAATGTAGTGTTGTCGATTTGGGTGTGATAAAGAGGAGCCTCAAATCCTGCGAAGAAAGAGGAGGAATTTCGAATCTTCAAAAGAAATGGTGGTTGATGGTCTATTCAATCCAACAACCAACTCGAAGAAGTGCTGAGGCTCATCGAATTTCTTTGCGATGTGCATGATTATCAATCGAGCTTGGCGATGTTGTGGAAGGATTGGATGAGGTCAAAAAGGGACATTTTGACCGGAGCCTGGGTGAGTTGTTTCATAACACTCTCCTCAACTGACACGGGAATTTGAGCCCGAGGTGCAGCACGAATAGAGACCCGAGGTCATGGGGCTAATGAGGAAGGAGGAACTCCTTCAGGGGCTGTGGAAAATGACAACCCGTGGTTGAGATGTTGTAGATGAAGGTGGATTATCATAGGGTTGGGTTCTAGTGGCGATATGGATTGTGTCGATTTGAGAAGGTGGAAGATCGGTGGAGTGGAATCACTAGAGTGCGAGTGGATCGTTGGGGCTCGGATGGAGCTAAGATGACAGGAGATACTTGTTTCTCCTCCTCCAGCAAAAGATCACTTTCTTCCAAAAGGTTGTTGACAGATTGAAGAGCTTTACATCCCTCAGTATCATGACCCGGGGTACGATGGTAAGCACAAATCAGATCAGAGTTAAACCAGGTAGGTTTAACTCCTTTAGGGTTATAGGGTTTAATCGGAGGAAGAGATATGGATGAAGATTGGATAAGTTGGCGGAGGATTTCGGTGTAGAACCCGGTATACGAGGATGAGGACAGGGATGATGAAGGCGCTTCTTTTACTTTAACAGACCGCCGAGGTAAAAGAACCTGCATGTTAGGTTTGGCAGTCTTTTTAGGGATCATCTTATTTTTTTGGGCATCTGGAGGAACAGTCTTGGGCACTTGAGATGGAAGTAAGTGAGACATGATTGATTTTGGTGGAGGGGGAGCCCCTAAAATAGATTTTGAAGATGATGGAGATGTGACAAGTGTTGTGGTCTTTAAAGATAAGGGAGGCTGCTTGGTCAAAACTAATAATGATTTAGATGATGTCGATTTAGATGAGGGAGAAGCTTCCAAAGTAGGTGTAATCGGAGGAACATAGGGTGCCTTGGTTTTGGTAATGAAGATGATGATCTTGATAAAAGAGGTGACGTCCTTTTAGTAGGTAAGTCCACTTTTCGGGGTGTTGGTGAAGAATGTGTTGTAGAAGAAGATGATGGTTTCGATAAGAGTGTAGAAGAAGACGCCTTCTCAGTGGAAAAATCCAATCTTTTTGGGGCGTAGAGAGAGATTTTTGTGGGAAAGCACCAAGGGTCTTGATGGTTCAAAATATGGGCTTTCCTTTTTCAGGGATGGTGACAATTTCAATGGCATAAGGTGATTGTAACCTTTTTGGGGGAAGCAAATGGGGAGGTACTGATGGTGCAACGTTAGATTCCGGTTGTCTCGGTCTAAGTTCAGGAATCGAGCACATAGGTGTTGGTGCTACTTTTTTTGATTTTCCTTTAATGGGCGAAGCAGCATTAGTGGTGGAAGAAGTGAGTGATGAAGAAGCAGTTCTTTGCAAAGGGACTACTTACAGTGCGGTAATTATGGGTGGAACTCGTAGGAAAAGAGGCAGGAAGAGTCAAAATCGAAGGCGCTTCCGTCGGAGTCGGTACAATTATATAGATACGTTCACCGGGGGCATAGTTGCGGCGAGAATGGGAGCAGCGCAGTAGATGTATCTGCGGTGGAAACTCGAAGGGATGTAATTGCCTCGAGCATTGAAAAGAATGTTTGACGATGAGCAGATGAGGATGACACTGTCTCGGGTATGGATGGAAGGTCAGACAAAGGAGCGGAGAGAGATGAATCCGTATCTAGCAATGTAGGAATATTCAAAGATGGGCTATCTGAAGATGGTGGAATTCCAGTGATTGACGAAGTGGAAGGAGGTTCTGATGTGTTCGCAGATGGCTTGGTTCCAGAAGAAGATTCTTCATAGAGATGAAGTTGATAGTATGAGTGTTTGGTTTTGAGACTACGAAGCATTATGGTTCGGGAATGATTAGGAAAAGGTTTTTAAAAACATCCGATTGCTGATTTGGGGAGCATTTGGGTTATCCAGAATGAGCTTGCCTTTATCAATGAATTTCTGGACAATATTTTTGAAAGTCTGACATCGTTCGATGTCATGACCTTTGGTTCTATGATAATGACAGAAATCATTTTCCCTATACCAGAATGGACGTTCTTGGTTTTCATCAATATTCCTAATGGGGGGAAGTTCGATCATGCGAACTTCCAACATTTTCTCTAAGATAGAGGCATATGATTCCCCCAATGAAGCGAAGGATCGAGATGATGAAGTCCCTTTTCGAGAAGATGAGGAGTCTCTCCGTGGTGTTTGATTAGAAGTATTATCGGCTCGTGATGTTTTTAATACGATAGTGTTGGTGGATCCCTGATTCTTGTCTTTAGAAGGGGAAGAATTTGGTTTGGTAAACCGAGAAAAATCTGGTTTAGATTTAGAGCGAAGTTTTAGCTTCCCTTGTTCGATGGCGCGAGATTCAAGTTTACGTGCCATCGTAAAGGCTTCTTGAAAGGTATGAAAAGTCGGATCCTTAAAGTGGAAGAAATATGATTAGCACAAGATCAAGTAAACAACTCGATCTGTTGGGATTGAGGAAGGAGAAAGACAATTGGTTGATTATCCCTCTCAACGAAAGCGACAAAGTCTGTGATAGACTCATCATCGAATTTGCGAATGTTATAAAGATCATGTAATCGAGATATTATGCACAATATTTATTGAGAAGTTTTCAACAAACATCTGGGCAATTGAGAGAAAGAAAACAAGGAATGTTGAGGAATGTTATTGTACCGGTCTAAAGCAGGACCTGCTAGAGACATAGGAAAAGTATGGAGCATAAGCTCCTGATCCTGGACTATGAGGTAGCAAGCATGTTTGAATGCTCGCAAATGTTGTTGAGGGTCCTCTCGACTATGAAATTTTGAAAATTTAGGAAGTTCCCATTGGGGAGGATAAGGCTTAAAAGCCACTGAGGGATGAATGGGTTCATTACACACTTCTTCAAAGGAGTATGAAGGACGAGCCCCTTTTGTGGAGGCTTCCAAGTCTGTGATTTTCTTGAAAAGAATTTGAACCACGTCAGATTGAGGAGGAGGCACACTGGCATGTCCTACATAAGAAGCAAATGGTGGATGTTGTTGAGGTGTCAACGGGGGATTCATCTGTTGATTGATAGGATGATAAGAGGAGTAACCAGGCATTCTGGGTGACACCTGGTGGGGTATTTGTTGTGAAGGAGCTTGTGTATAGGCAGGTTGTGAGATAATAAGTGGTTGAGAAAATGAAGGTTGGATGACGGATGGAGCCTGTGATTGGTGGACTCCTATGCTTGTTGATTGAATCGGGACAGATTGAGGAACATGAGTGCTGGTTTGATTGGACATATTGGGAACAAGACTGAAAGAGGCTTTCTCTTGCCGGATTAGGCATTAAGGGTGCCGATCTTTAGAGGATGGGCGAAGGTCACTTTATTCTTTGGAACATTGGAAGAAAGACCCCTTTGGAGGACGAGAAGCGAGACCAGCGACTATTCGGAGGGTTGACTCATAAAGGGGTACTGACCTTGGGACACGATGGAGGGCATAGATGAATTAACAGCAATATGCGGGTGCGCAGATGCACTCATTATAGCCAGGGCAGAGGACCTCTCAGAAGTAGGTTGTGGAATATTCGAGGTAGCTGCGGTGTTAGGAATAGGTAAGACTATTTGAGAACTAGTCGATATGGTCGGTGGAAGAGAAAAAGGAGGCATAGGGGCCCCGCCCTTCTCCGTGACTCGAGGCGAGAGAGATGATGCAAATTGTTCTACAAAGGCCTGGGATGGTTCACGAGAATAATCGTACACTTGCTGGATTGGTGGTCCTTGATCAGATATTTGAATAGACTTGTGTACTAGGTAGTCCATGAGGGCTACCGGATTGCGATCTAGGAACGCCTGAAATTCAGGATCCCCGCGCGGAACATACTCTGAGTCAGAAGTAGATGATATTTCTGAAGGACTAGGGGAAGCTGGACGTGATGGGGTTGCTTTGGCTTGATAGAAAGGATTATATGACCAGGATGGGGAACCAACTAACAGCGGTCCCGAGGAAGATTTGGGGGGTGCCGAAACATCCACACTAGTGGTAATCTCGGAAGAAGAAGGGGCCAGTTGAGCCATTCTTCTAGATTGTAACCGAGTGATGACCGTCATAAACACGCAAAAAAAAGAAGATTGACCTAACTAATGCACAGACAATTCAAGCAGCGCAGGTGATTATCTCCTTTAAGTTTTGATGCTTTTAAGAAAGAAAATATTAGGGAAGGCTTTTAGAGCAGGAACTACTCGGATAGCCAAACTAAGGATGGTTTGGGAATGTTTGGTGAGGAGTCGAAGGCACTTGATAAGAAAAGGCAGTCGTGGCTTGATATAGGGGCCTACCCCCGCACTTCACACACCGCTGCGATAAGGGAGTCGGGTGCTTTGCCAATATATACCAGAACTTCAGTGAATTTATAGCGCGGCCGAGTACCGCGTAGGCTCTTCCTCTTGGATGTCACTTCCAAGTAGGCGAGGCCAGGGAAGGAATTTTTGTTTAAATGCTTTATACCTAGTGATTTTGGCTTTGTGTGCAAGGGTGAAAAATAAAAATCAAATAGTGTCACTACCGATTTTGATCAATTTTCCAGCCTAATTAAAACTAGATGAGAAACATGTAGCAGCAATGACAAAGAAAAGGTTCTTTTTAAGCACTTAAAAACGAAGTGTTTGATTTCGATGAAGACAAGTCAAACAGATTCTTTCCCAAATGCGATTAAATTCTTTTTAAGCACCAAAAATTGAAATGTTCGAATGTGATAGACAACAAACAAAGAATTTTTTTTTTTTTAGTTCTAAAAAGGAGAAAACAAGTAAAGAGAAATACTGTAGATTTAGCTCTCCAAGGTGTGTGGACTTCAAAAAGCGCGTTGTTGAGCTCTTCCCCTCGAACAATCCCACGAACAAGCAACGTGCTCCGCAAGAAAAGGTTAAGCAAACACCAAACAAAACCCAGAAAGATATATCCGGATAATGGTGAAGCGGAAATTTCTATTTCAAGGAAGTAGGAAAATTTCAAGGAAATAAAAATTTCACAAAAAGAGCAAGATTAAAGCGATGAAAGGAAATGCTCAAGCAGAACTGATAGAAATCAGTGAAGAAAAAGAACAAAGCTCAAAACTAGAAAAGAAATGAACTTGCCAATAAGGGACTTTGGTTAGGTCCCACCGGGCGTGCCAGAATGTAGATCAAGGATTTTGCGCTTGTTACCTATCCAAGTTAATGCACCAAACTAAACACAAAAACCACGAAAAACTCAATAAAATCGATACGATGGACAAGATCCGAAGATGTAGGCGGATAAGGAGGTCGATGTAGATAAGGCAGGCGCACATGAGCAATTCGCACAATAGATCCGAGTAACCTGCAAGACACCGTGCTTTGAAAAAAGACGATGTTAAAAGATATTTAGGTGGACTGCCGAGAAGCGGGTCAGGAAGCGATAAGCTTCCTCGGCGGATGTCAATCCACGTTTTCAATTAAGCGGAGAAGCATACATGATAAAAAGATATACGTAAGGACTAGATTTTCGATTACTGATAATAAAACGAATTTAAATGAGATGAGATGAAAGCAACGAAAAGAAACTATGAAATAAAGCTAGATTTGTGTTACTGTGTCCTTTTACTTTGCGAGGATGATCGGCGTCGATTATGTATAATCGGCGTCGACTGATGTGATCGGCGTCGGTTATGAAGAATCGGCGTCGACTGAATAAGATCGGCGTTGAGTGAAAGCAGATCGGTCAATCGGGGACAGTGCGAGAAGATTCGAAAATCAGAAAGTGAAGGCGGATCGTCAACGCGTCTGCTTTGGATGTGCGAAGTTGGTGAGATCTTGGACAGAGTCACGAGAAGATCGATGGATACGTGTGATGTTAATGTGATAGGAGCGAGTAATGGTGCTCCTCCTCGGGATTGATTCGAGACAGGATCCGCTCTCATTTGATACACTTGATGCTAAAAGATCTCTCTTTCTTCTGACTTTGTGTCTCTTTCGCGATCTGTCTCTCTCTCTCTCTCTCTCTGTGTGTGTCTATTCTTCCTCTTTTTTTTTTTTTTTTCGTCCCTAAAAGCGAGTTAAGGCTTCTATTTATAATCGGCGCCGCTCCTAAAAAATCAGCGCCCGGCCGTACCCGATCGGCACCGATCGCGGAATAGACTCGAGATGGCCAAAATGAACGATTTCTAGAAAGATAAGAGTTACCCCAAATACGGGAAATATCCCGCTAGGGAAGAGGAAAAACAGGGTGATACATAGATAGAATAACTTTGGGGTAGATAAGTGGTTAAGATACATGTGAAGAGGCGTAATTAAATAGTTAATATTTAATTACTCATGGGTAATATACAATGGGGTGAATTAAACTTAGAATAGGTGTTTAAATCACAAATCGGATAATATCCCAAGGGGATAGTGGTGACGCAAACGTGCCCCGGGTTACCAGAGAGAGAGCAAACGCGCACAAGAGGACACAGTTGGATAATCAATTTTAGGTGTCTACACTAATTTTGAAGGATTCCTTGTATAGACATTATGCCATTGTTTTGGGAAGTAAAATATGTTTAATGTTGAGTTTGGTTGATTGATAATGATAGTGGAAATTGTTATTCTATTTCAAATTACTTCAAGATTGTAGGTTATTAGAGGAATACCCACTTCGTGTTTAAGTCTGAAAACCCATTTTGGGTGTCGTATTGTTGTATTTTATCATTTCGTTGAAAGTATATAGGAAATTATATCTAAGAAAGTCATTTTTGTCCTGTTGTATACTTTTTCATGTTCTCTTAAACCCACTTTGGGCTTTTTGAGCTCCGTAATAGGTCTTTTGGATCGAGGTATATTTTCTGAATTGTTGATGAATGTTTAACTCTTATTTGTGAGAATTTTCAAATTATTATCTTCCTTCTTGTTAAATGGTTTTGAGTTCATTGGAGGTATGTTTGATTAGACCTGATTTTCTTTTTCCTTCCTTCATCGGGTTGTTAGGAAATAAATCGATTCTTTAAATTTCGATATAATGGTTCTTTAGGACTTGTATTTCTTGAAAAGACGATAGGTAAAGGTTGGATGTTTTGGTTTCCATTCCTTTTCTTGGTTCTTTTATATTCATCCAATTCTAGACTATGTTGAATCTCTATTAAGATGTTGTTGGTCATGAGTGATTTCTCCTTATTTGTTTTCAGCACTTGATGTGTGTCGATCATACAAAAATATGTTTTGTACCCTTTCATTATTCTTTATATAAAGAAATGATAACTCTTCTTTAGTTGAGTTTGAATAGATGAGGAGACTACAATATCACTCATTTCCTCATTAATCATAGGTTGGGTCAATTGTTTACTTGGGTATCATTGCTCCCCCTTCTTGAGTTGTTTAGATTTTATCACTTTTTAACTTTGTGAAAGTTCTTCATGTTTTTATGGTCCTTAATGCAAATTTTTTGAGTTATGTTATGTCGTAATGAAGTATTGAGCCTTGTGTAAATTCTGAACTTTAACTAATATGATCTTTTATGGAATAATAATGATTAGATTAAGTTGGTGAGTGAACTTAAAAGATATCTTGTTCTCTTAGACTGTTTAGAAGGAATAAAAAATGGTTGATAAGGTATGTATGATGTTAGTTTTGACTAATACCTTAAATTAAATATGAAAAAAGGAACTTGAGACCCTTAGGATGATTTAATTGAGAATTACTTTGATTATTTATAGTGATTAAGTCATCCTTAACTGTTTGTATGGAATTATTTATGATAAATGTACTTCTTAGGCTATAGGATGAGTCTAAGATGGTATGACATTTAGCTGGAATGTAATATTCATTATTGTACAAATAGTAGATTTAGTCTAAAAGATAGTTTATGTATCTTGTATTCTTCTTGAAAATTAGAACTGGTTGATTGAAGGAGTTTAATTTGGATACATGAAATGAGTTTTCTTCTTCTTAAACTCTGATGTATTATTTATGTTGAAAGAGTTTTATGATGGAAAGATGGGGTTGCTATGTTGATTGATTAAATCTACATATTGAACCTTAAATCTTTTCTCCCCTTCTTGATTGTAATCTTTTATGGAAAATTATTTCTATTTTTATGGTTGCATGTTTAGGACTATTTCATAAACAACGGGTTCTTTTTATAAAACAATTAGTTAAAAGCACAACATTTCAATGCTATAGTGCTTATCATGCTCGATTTAAATGAACCAACCCATGCAAACAATTTACTGAGATGGATTTTGTAAATTATGAAAGGAGAAATACATATAGAAAGTTACATATTTGTTTTACTAAAGAAATTGTATCTTTATTATGATGATACGTGGTGTCATTACTTGAGATTTACTTGTCAGAAAAGAGAGTCGTAATAAAACTAGTTTTGCCTTTGTTATTATGACTCTTTGTAATATCTGAAACACTTTTGGATTCGGTGAATATATCACTCCTTTTAATGAATAAATAATGTGATGATTGTTTATTTCTACCTTATAGAAATACCTTCTTTGGCATAGATTGTGGGGTACTATTAAGTAATGTCATAAAGGAAGGAGGGAAGTATATGTATGTTTAGAGTTAAGGAATTGGAACTTAATAGTTATTATATTTGTAAAAATTTAAGTTTGCGAATATGAAATCAGTTGCTTTAATTTCCACATAAAGAGATACAACTAATAAGTTAACACTCTTAAGTAGATTTATAAACAATATGAAAGAGCTATGATTGATTTTTATAGTTACATATATGTATGAATTATGGATGTATTTGGAACATATGAAATGAGTTTTCATAAATGTACATTAGTCCATAATATAGGGAAAATGAATAATTCCCTTGAGATCACTCATTGTGACATAATTTAAGAATTTGTTTAAAGTGTTAGGAATGTTGTAAGTAAATGGCTACATGTAATTATTTAGGTAGATTTCCTTAATCATAAACTAGAATGTTTTGAAAGGATTTATATTTAATTTAGACTTTATGTTCATGAAGTCTAAAATAAAAAGGGTTATGTGGAACTTATTTAAGATAGAGCTAAAATAAGTAAGGAACTAATTAACACATTGTTTACTTATAAGATCTATTATGACAGTACATGATGCAAGTTGTTTCATTTAATGATAAACTTAAACATGTAACTAAGTGGTTAGGAATCAGATTTTACATGCATACCTACCTCACATGTAACTTCAACTTGCAACCTTATAGGTTAAATGACATAGTGGAATCTTTAGACATTGCTGTAATTAATCTTTAATGAAGTGATTATTGGGTTAATAACGTATAACCTAAGATGTGTTAGTCTAGTTGAGGAAACACAATTGGATGTTTGTACACATCAACTACAGTGTAGTACCTTCATAATGACAGGGGTCATTACAAGATACTATGATGTAGTTGATATGTCTCAACACCCCACTCTATTTTTTTAACTTGATTGACATAAAAGTAAGACTAGATCACGGTTCTATCTTCTACAAGGATAGGAACATGATCTAGTGTCGATGTCAACTCCTATTGAATTAGGATAACTAGACACAACCAATTGACATGTTGTTGAGTATGTCTATGTACCCTTAGTCACCATGAGTAGTCTTCCACACTAGTGCATGTTGTTGCCCTTGTCTAGTATGAAATCTTGAATCAGATTAGACTGAAAGAGTCAGGAAAGACCACTCTAGATAACAAAAAAAGTGTGGTGAGGGACTTTATTCCATTTTATGAGTATTCCATCAAGGAATGTAAACATGATAAACATGTTTAAAAACTTTGGCCAAAGTATCGCAAGTTGCTGGTTGCATTGTCCTATGTCACCTAGTTTAAGAAGCAGGATTTCAGATGAATATCGGTAACAAATATTCAGATAGGCCTCTTAAGCAGAACACTTGGGTACCCTAAAAAGGTAAAGGAACCAAGTATACATTGTATACACATTACTAAGTTAACATGAGAGATCAGTTTAATACTGAGTCATGAAATGAGAGATCAGTGTTCACCGAGTCATTTACAATTGCATATGGTTTTCTGTTATAAGATGGATTGGCATTGGAATGTGTGTTGAAATTATTTTAATTTAGAGTAACAAACATTGTGTATAAAAATACCTTGTTTCTAAAGTCTTAAAATGGGAATCTTACATCTCAATCATGTCAGGTTGATCAATCCAGAGAAAGGCTTATGGAAATAGTTACTCTTGTTATAGGAAAACAAAAGAGACTATAACGGCAGCGAGATGATCAAATATCCAAGTTTTCACTATGAAAAGCTACCCATGAAGGAGCTAAGAAAGATGTGCAGTAGCTCTAGGAATTTTTTTCGAGAAGTATGACAAGGATAAGGTAACTAAAGATGAGCTTAAGGGGAAAGTTGAACATCTCACGTCTCTTCTAACAAAAATCACACATCTGTACAAGCTACGACCGCTCTTACCATTTCTTCAAGTTTTGATGATACATCCTTCCATATAATGGAATAAATTGTGTAGAAAGGGGGATCGGTTGGAACATGGATGGAGTGTTTGATTTAGGATGCCAATCCATTGATTAAAACTATTGTGGATTTGTATAATGAGTTGTATACGGAGAAATTTTCCATTATGAAGTTGAGTGAACTTCTTACTAAGGATAGTGATAATCTATATCTTTCCACGAAACATGGAAAGTAATCTGAAGTGTAGACTCAAATTTAATTTTAAAGGAAGGTGTGATTGATGATGATTCAAAGTTGTTTGAATTTTAGAAGGCTATGGAATTTTGGGTTCAGGTGTTACGAGATATCATAGTGAAACTTGAGGAGAAACAAGTTGAAGTAGTAGATGGATTGAATGATATTTTAGAAGAGTTTGAAAATATCCACTACAAGTTCCTAAATCAAACTATTGATGTTCTTCCTATTGATCAAATCATTGAAAATTTTAAGGTTCTGGTAAATGAAGATGAAGATGTTACAAAATATTTTAGCATTGATTTTGTTTACAAGTTGGTTTCTTATCATAACTTTATGAATCAACTTAAAAATATTGTCAACAAGAGTAAGAGGTTGTCAACCAAGGTTGCCAAAGAGACTAAGTGTGCAGATGTGATAAATCATTATGCATGTGGACCTGAAGAATAAGAGGTCTAAGGGATCATTAAATGTTTCTTTGATTATAGGATCAAATTAGCATGAGAGGAGTATGAAGAAGGGCAGGAGGAAGATAAAGGTCATGCCAACCCTAGATAGGCTTGGAGGTCATTGTTGAGTAGTCTCTAAGCTCTAGGGCGTGAAAGTTACAAAGTTGACTTGGTAGACCTATGCAACTAATTTTTCTATTTTCATTGGAGGTTGTTCCTATGTTATTAATGCACTCTATTTTTAGTTAAGTTAGTTAAAGGGTGGAGCTATAATCACTCAACCCTCGTGTTATAAATAGATAGATGCATTATGGATTTAAAACTCTTAGATCTTTTTTGAAAGGGCTCTCTTGTTTTTATAAGTCTAAGAACAACTTCAAGACTTTTTATATATTCTAAACACTATTTTTCCTTTGAATATATGGTATATTGTGTAACTCTATGATTTGTTAAGTACTTTTGAATGTTTAATTCCTTGTATGTGATGAATTAAATTTCCTTTGTATCAGTCATCTTAATTCAATTATTGGTGAAGTTGTAATAAAAATATTTGTGTTTCAGTTGTGGTTAATCTTAAATCCCTTTTGTTTCTTTGATTTTTATGTTACATTAGTTTAGTACTTGAGAAGATCTTTAAGATATTTTCATGCTAAGTATTGTTCAAAAATATTAATTGTGTAAGTGAATTATATATTTTTCGTTCCTTTAATTCTTAGTGTATCACCATTTTATGTGTTATGTAATAATCCTTCTATCCCTTTTCTCAAGAACAAAGTAGATTAGTTTTATTTCAAGTGTTATAGCCTTGCACCTTGATCTTAAATCAAGTGCACCAAGTTCAAAAGGAATCCGACCTTCTCTCGGAGGTTCATCCCAAGGTGACAAATTCCCACACCTTGGGGATGTTCCCATGTTTCATGGGATCACTTAGAATTCCACAGTGTTTGATCCACTTTGTAGACAATTGTAATTTGATTGAATCATTATTATTCATAATATTGTACTAACTTTCTCACTCCTTGCAAATTGATGACACACTGTCAATTAAGCCTATCTAACTCTCTTTTTATGACTTCATTTTGGTTGTATTCCTCTTGTAATTGACTAACTAGGATAATATAAAATTTTATTAGTTGAAGCCATTTCTTATACCCTTCTAGACTATTTCTACTAACTTCCTAGACTATCAATCCATTTCATTGGATTGATTAGACCTCTCAAAACCCTCGTAAACTCCTAATTCCTCTTTAAACATGATTAATTAGCCTAACCTAGTTTAACTAGCCTAAGGCATGTTTAACCTCTTATAAACCTAGTCAAATCTTACTTTGACTCTCTAAAGTGCTTTTTGGCTTATTCATTTGTCCCACATGCACCAAAAGTCTCCCATTCTTGGAAATGGAAACCTATAAATACCCCACTACCCCAAGTCATTTTCTAAGAACACTTCCCCTCTCTAGGCTAAACTATAGTATTATTATAGAGCTTTTCTTCATTTGTCATATTAAGCTAATATTGCTTTTACTATGTTATTTCCATTCAAGTTTGAGTAAATGGAAGAAACCACATGGCTCTTTAGCTATTAATGGAGAGCTTCCATTATCACAACCAAAAACTAATTACTTAGAATCATCTAGGTTCATTTGTAAAGCTTTCAAGAGTAGAGGATAACTAGACATGTTAGATTTACCATTTTTCTTCAAGATTAATGCATGCAAAAGTAATGAATCCTTGTTTATCTCTTATATGATGGTCAGTGAACTATTTGTTCAAATATTTAGGGATTCTTGAGTGTTTCTTACCCCATTTCATAGCTTTTGAAAACTATTTTCTTGTTCACATTTAGAATGCTCGGTGGGACTTACTCCATAGTCCTTTTTGTCTTTTCTAGGATTTACATGTCCATATATAACCACTTTTATTCTTTCTAGGGTTTAAAATCTTGTCTTTATGATTTCACATTTTAAAGGGGATTTATCTTCCTTTGGCTAAAAGAATTTAATAGGTCTAATCTAGAAATAGGCTTTGATTATTGAAAACCAACTTTGTTGACTTTTTAAATTTTTCATTTCTATGAATTTTGAGGTTTTTTACGAGTGCGCGTAGGTGTCCTAGATCAACGTGCATCTATTGAAACATGAGCACATGTGTTGAGGCTGTCCATGCATCCATGAGTATATACTTTGAACTTCCATTCCTTTTACAAAAGGAAGCATATTCATCTTGTCCTACGTGTATGCACGACTTGAACACATACCAAATTTTATAGATGCACTGGGTGTATTTTCAAAATAGATTTGTTATTATATTTTACACTTCCCGTGTGCCCGTCATAGGGGCACATATCCATCAAACCCTAGCACATACACTATTCTTCCCGGGAGGTGTCAAAATCCACAATCCCATTCGGTAGTCATGTGTATCTATCGGTGAGGGCATGTATCCATTGGTTTAGGCATGCATCGCCATTACAGGCACGCAGTGTCCATGTTAAAAGTTGAAGTTTTTCACGAGTAGTAAAATCAAAATTTCTATTTTTTTCCTAGCTTGTTTAAAGGTTCTTAATAGTTGTTTGGAGTGTTATTTGGTTTTGTTTTGATTAACTTAGTTAAGTATTTGATTTATTAATTGATTAAGGTCTTTGAAGTGCGTATGCACTTCCCTCGTGCCTTATAGGAAAACTTGCAAATCAAAAATGCTTCCAAAATCTTCTTGTTGTTTTCAAAACACTTGATTTACGTTTCATAATAGATTAATCTTCAAAAGTTGGTTAAAATGAATTTCTTTTCACAAGTTACTTCAAGTATTTTTCCATTTCATATTTTATAGTTGATTTTTTTGCATTGTGTATGCTCTTCCCTCATGCCTTTTGGCGACCTTGTGAAAATAAATTTGTTTTAACCATGTGAATCAAAAACAACATGTAAAATCTCTTTTAATACTCTTGATTGTTGTGGAAAATTACTAACTTTTTGTGAGTAGGACCAATTTTTTTTGTCAAATAAGGGAGTTTCAAAACATAAAAAACCGCTAATATGTGTTTTCTTATAGGTTACCAAATGGTGTGCTACTTGAAACCACATTAACTTAAACAAGATATAAAAACACACTACTTTCATCACATTATATTGTAGGTTTCGAGAAAAGGGTACGTCCTTATCCTCTCAACTAGAACACAACCCCTTTGGCATAACACCTTAAGATACAACATTGGGGGTGGTTCTAGGAACCCTAAAGTAATCCGCCATTATGTAACCTCGTGGATGAAATAGGAAGTAATTTGTTTACCCACTTGATTAGTCATACATTATGAGTCTAGAGTCAAAGTTGTTTGTATCATGACCCCAGTGACGATACAATTGAATGCACTAGTTTCTCATTGTATCAAAAGGGGGTGAAGTAAATCTAAGATAATCATTGGGAAACCTTGGCAAATCAAGCTTGCATTAGACAAACTGTTGAAACCTAGTTGAGTGAACTACTTAAGAAATCCATTTCGTCAAGGATCCCACTTTTCTAGTCCATTATCGCGTCTTGTCAAAACCATCACAAAGTGATAACTTTCTTGGGTTCATAACCTTATTTTTCAAACAAGGACATGAATCCACTCAAGTTAGATATAAGTGTCTCTCATCATAGAATTAAATGACGTATCACTTCCCTTGGTTTTTTCTATCCTTTGGACGAGTAAAATCTCTACCCAAGTGCCACTTAGTTTGTTTTCACATATTTTGATCTATACCTTTGCATTCTTGTTGCCCATTTGGGACAAGAGAAGGCATCTTTTGGGAGTGTTTTCATAGATAGTGTTTAGGACTTTTTTTTTTGTTTACGATCATCCATTTTTTGTGGCTAAGTTGTTAAACATCTAAAGTGTGTGGATGCATCCTTATATCTTTGATGACCACGTGATCTTGATTCTAGGATCATCTTCATAGCTAGAATTTTGTTTCATCACCATTTTCCCTTTAATTTGTTACTTCACCCACATTTTAGTCATACAATTTTGACACTTGCATCTTGTTTTCATTTCTTGATAACTTGGTATAAGTTTCCTTATTGTATCGTTACACTGCCCACATGATTAACAACTTCTTGTTATACTTGTACTTAGTTTCAGTCCCAACAACATCTAAGGCCTTTTGAGAGTGTTGATAATGCATTGTTCATATCATGATAACATCATCTTGATACTAAACACCTTTGTTTTTATAAAGTTTGGTTAACGTGTCGGGGTAGTGTTGTTATGCTATTTACATTTGCACCTTCCATTATCAAAGACTTAGATTTTATCAAAATTTGAACTATTAATAGTATATCTTGCGGAGAGATTGCATCGGTACAACTTTGGTGCTTAGATCTTGCTGATATTTCAACTCGACCTAGGTATTGATATGGTATTATCACTATCGATTTTGTGCCTATCATTGAAACCTTAGCTTAAAGGTATAGTGTTCCATTAAACAATTATGTTTGAAAAATTTACTATAGAATTTACATGTTTGTTCCTAAATACAATAGCATTTACATATTATTAGTACTAACGATATCTTTCAAGATAGTGGGACTTTAAATGGATCATATCACATACACCTAGGTTTCATATAACTTGAATACGCTTAGAAAAACCTAGCACAACTTTGACTAGTGATGCCTAGAATCACAAATGTGGCATCTAAACCATAAGAGCACAATTTAGAAGAAAATCCTTTTGCATCATACACATTCACTGGACACAAGTTAGAACCTCTCTTTTCAAAATTCAAAGACACATAACCTTTGGTTGATCATAGTGGAGAGGAGTCTTATTCTTTTGAAGAACAACACAAATTAGACTTAGCTCACTTTGATGAGCTCCTTTATTATAACAAAGACCAAGTACTTGCAAGAGTTCTTTAATTAGGAGCCAGGGCTTCCGCAAGAGTGTGAGATGGTGATTAAAATTGTTAACCATAAATGGAAGAACATCCATGACCATCCCTCATAGACATGGATAACCCTTTTGATGCAGGGTATGCTTCCACTTCAGGAAAACATAACAACAATGTTGGAGATGACCCACCAAAACCAATAGGAAATTTGTGAAGACCTTACTTTAAGGCTTCATGCAGAGTAAAATTTTAACATGAGCACAAGGAATCATTTCCTCCTAGGTTTGATGATGAAGCATTTTCAGAATTCATGGGACCGGGTGTTTCATTCCAAATGGAGATCACAAGAAGTGTTTCTCAATCAAACTATATTCTCATGCGTACTTTGGAGAAAAAGAAGATATGTGTGGGCAATTGAATAAAAATATCATAAGCAAAGGAAATTGTACTTCATAGAAGCCTTGCAAGAAGAACAAACATAAATCTCTAGTGAAAATATCTTTGAGACACTAATAGATAAATAGAATGAATAAATCGTGGAAAAGGTGGAATATCCTTATAAAGAAGATCTTGCACCTCCTATGGAAGTTGATCTTACTCTTCCCACCGATCCTACACGGATGGAGGATTCTTCTAAAATTCTTGTTGAAGAGATGATTAGTGTTAAAATTGGTTTAGAATAGAAGCCTCAAATGATAAAGTTGGGAGATTCACTCTCGGCCACAAAAGAGAAGGTTTTCATGGCACTATTATGAGAATATGTGGATATATTTGTGTGGTCATATGAAAATAGGCCTGGTTTATACCTGAATTGGTCATGCACAACCTTGTTTTGTACCCATACGTAGACACCTAAATTGTGTCGTAATCACCTTGGTCCCCTACCGTAGCCCTATAATCACTTCCTCATCCTCAACACCTTAGTATCTACCCCCTGCACCTAAAACATTTTAATTTAATTAATTAAATTAAATTAATGCCATTTATCTCCATGTATATTAATTTTATTATTTTAATTAAGTTAATGACCTTTTACCCACACACACATTCATTTAATTATTCACATTAAATTAATTCACAACCCTCATACACCTATTTAATAAAATTGCCTTTATTAAACACACTTCACCTGACCACCCCCATCATTTGACCCATTAATCTAAACCCTAAACCAATGTCCTAAATAAAACCTAATATTACACTCATCCCCTTACCTCACATTAAAAGCCTCCTAAGGTCAGTTTTCATCTCAAGGAAAATAAGAGACCCTCATCAAATGGCGAGAACAACTTCCCAAGAAACTTTTGAATAAACTGAGATATCTTGCCCAAACCGACGTCATTTTACCTAAATCGATGTCGGTTCCCCTAAACCGATCTTTGGTTATATTGGGATGGACCAACCAGCCTATATAGACCCATCTAAATCTTTGTAATCGTGGTTGAACCTTGGGCATTGAATTTCCTTATTACAAATTTGATCTTTTCAGACGCAGCAACAAAGCAAGGATTAATCTATGATCAGCCAAGATAACTAGGTTCATTGGGACAACAGTGAAGCCTCTTCTCAACACCTTCCAACACCACCACTCTTCCACTGGGCTTAGATCAGTAGCTCACCAGAAAGTAAGTGTTTCCCTCTCATCTATTTCAATTTTTTTTTATTATTAACATCGGTATTACTCCTGACAAAGGATCTTATCCCTTTTACCATTTCTTCATTCCTCCTATCCAGTTTCAACCACCCTCCTTACCCAACCATTGTAATACCTTGCCCAACCACCCACTTGACTTCCTCACCAACCCCAGACCTTTGTAACATACCTCAACCTCCTCTGTGATCACCCAACACCTTTTAATAACTCCACTCTTGCCTAAAAACCTTTTAAACACGGGACGGTGTGAGTCCACCACCCCCTTGACCTAAGCGTCGTTGGTTCTCTATAAGCTGTCACCGGTTACCTCCAACCATCATCGGTTTTATAAAACCGTGGGCGTATCTGTGTCACCTGATCTCTACGAGAAATTACAACTGTTCCTCCCCTAGATGTACTGGACACCTATTTGACCTTTAGAAGCTGTATCTAACCTAGCTTGTTAGCTCAGATTCACCTATAACCAACCCACTTAACCTCTGGATCTCTTTCAGCCTAGCACTAGCTGTTAGATTAGATCTAGCCTATTGCATTTTGTATGAGATGCCTAAATCATATTAAACTATGGTAGGACAATATTTACTTTATTTCAACATTGAATTGTTTTAAAGTGGGTGATAACCTTCTAGGAAGTATCATACTTCCATGATCTAGCACATGCTAGGCAATCCACTTTGCATATATCGTTTAACTCTCTTTAGTGGTCTTATTTTGATTCTTATATAGGTAGTTCCTCCTAGCCAAAAGGAATGTCTCATAGTCACTTTGATCCAGATTCAGATATGTGTGCATACAACCTTCAACCATCTCAAACCAGGTATTCCTCGTACCACCTTTACCTTATCTATTTCGTCTAGTACTTCTCAGAAAACTAAGAAATCAGGTGAAACACTTTGGCACACCCAGTGGGACCCATTCGGGGTTCCTTGCATCTTTCTTCATGCCTAGGTGAAAAATTGTGTGTTTGTTTCCCTTCAAATAACATTCACATTAATACTTTCTCTTTGGTAACATTCTCTTCTTCTATTTGCTCCGAAAGGAACATTTCTTTTGGTGTATTTAAAATGAATCTTTTTATTCTTCTTTTTGCATTTTAGTGAAAGAGTATCCCTCTTCTGTTCATCTATTGTTGTCATCGAATATCATGCTTTCGATTTGGGTTTAAAACAAAACCTTGCATTCGATTTAGCTCATTAGCTCACATTAATTGAGGAAACCTATCTGCTGGAAGTCATGACCAGGTGATGGTTGAAAAATGAATCATAGAAAAGCACTTCTATCCTTTCTTATTTCTACGAGTCTTACCAAACCACACAAAAATTCAAAATACATACATTCTTAAACAACATCCTACCTGGAAGAAGTTGTAGGTGATCACACGATCACGGTATAGTGGGCACCCAACTCGCTACTTTGTCGAGTCATACTTTAGAGTGAAGCCCACCCCTACCATAACATTCCTAAAATCTCACCCTTTAGAATTCTTTCTTCATAGGAAGCCTTCCTCACAAAGAAATTCTATTATTCTATTCATAACAGTTAGTCCATACAAATAACATAAGCTGAACAAACGTAATAGAATAGGCACTCTAGGAATGTTCTTTCTTAGTGTTCTACTTGATTTGTGTTTTGAGGTGAGAGCTTTTGATCATCATTTTTGTCTTTCCTTGCACACTCCCAATCATAGTCGAGTGTATTCTGACTTCGTCTGAGTGTGCCTGGACCACATCTACATCATCCTCAGACTTCTGGGTTTGATTCAACACCAAATTTTTAAATTACAACCACTTTTCTTATTCTCTGTTTCAATTTCACAGTAACCGGCTATGGTTATCTTTAACTGCATCGGTTTAACCCAACTAACATCAATCTAAAGTCTTCTTGGATACCTATCCAAAAGACACCTATTTCACTCTCTGAGCTGTAAAAGGCTCCTATCACCTTTCATATTGTCATTACTTCAATCACAGTCACCTTACGTCTCATCTCGCATGAAAATTGTTAGTCGAAACCATCATTTAACGGACTATTAGTTTTTCAAGATATGGCTTTTGATTAAACCTAACGGCATCGATTTACCCAAACCAGCGTTGGTCACCATGTGCTATTTTACAGCTCACCAATTGACCTATTTCATTCACCATTGACTATTTTCCTAGTTCTATTGTGTTCTGTGCCATTCAGACATAACACAATCTTGCCAAAATCAGTTCCTATCCACATGGTGCTAACCCATAGTCAGGAAAGCACCCTTGTATTTCACACTAGTCAACTACCGCTCCTGCCTAGCCCTCTGTCATCTAGTCATTCACCACCTTCCATCTCATCATCCATGGATCCTAATTAACCTATGACCATTCCTATAGGTGACAAAGAGTTCACACAACTCCTAGATCAGAATCCCACTACTTTGAGCCACTACCTCACCCATGCGTCCACTCAAGATGCCTCGGGTCAATTAATCTATGACATGCCTGTATCCTTACCTCCATCGTTAATGGTCACTTCCACCTCAGCTCTACCTCCTACCACAGTAACCTCACCCGTTTTATCCCCGGTGGTGTTGCAGTGAGGTCCCACACCAACTTTGACCACCGCATCTTCCACCTCTATTGCACTCGTAGTCTCCACCACACCTTCATCCACCACCCAAAATATGGCATCATCTACACTGTTGGCTCATAAATACAAGTCGCAATGCTACCACCCTTGTGTCGGTAACCTCTACCCCATTTCAAAATATTGTCCTTTCTATTCCCCAATCTCTACCTCCCATCTCTACCAGGGTCACTACTGAGTGTCCCACCCTCACATGCCTACTACCGGCCGCCTGCTATTTCATCGTTCATTTAGTCCGAATATATACCCTCTATGTCTATCTCTCAATTCCTGCCTCCTTATTTGACACCACCATATTCTGGCATGTCGTATTCTTCATATGTCCCACAATAGCCTCCTTTTTCTCATGAGGGTACCTAATCTTCACAACCTAACAATGACTTTATCAAGTTAATGATAGATAAGATGTAGACATTAGAAGCATATGTTTCTGGCTATCGCAATTCTCTCACCTATAATGAGATTTGTAATGAACCTATTCACCCATCCATTCCCCTTCGCCCATATCCCATACCTTTGGGAGATGCCTAAGTTTAACCGCTTTAACAGTAAAGAATACCCACAGCAACATTTGCAATCTTTCAAACATGGGTGTTACTTAATTGCCCATGATGATGCTCTACTTTTACGAACCTTTCCCATGTCCCTAACTAGTCTAGCATTAGACTGGTATAGTGGATTAACTAGACATTCCATCTTCTTATTCAACCAAATATCCCAAGCCTTCTCGGATCATTTTTCAATTAATGTTGTCAAGAAGGTTACCATGGACGATCTTTATTCCACGCGTCAATATGATGATGAATCTATCGCAGATTTTTTCGCTTGTTGGCATAGCCTAATCAACCAACTCACTTTCCAATTACCGCAAACTGAACTCATAGAGCTCTTCACACGTGCTGTGCTAGACATATCTCACCTACCTTACAGGTGTAAACCTTCCACACATTTGATGAGGCTTTCACCATGGCACGTAAGCTTGAAATTCATGCCATCGAAGAGAAGAAGATACAATTACGAAACAAGAACTCCTCGTTTAAATCACATGATACTTCCTCTTCCTCGAAACCTCCATTAAGTTATGACAAATCCAAGGAACTACCAACGTAGTGGTACTTAAGGCTGGCCCTAATCATCCATCCAATCATGCTAAACCTTAATCCAATATGTCACCGGTCTAACCCTTCCAATTCAAACGTGAACAAAAATACACCTCAATTGGAGAACCATATTCATCTATTTTGGAAAAACTTATTCAAGCTAATGCCATCACCCTTCCTCCTATCAAACCACATCTTGGTTTTTACCCCTCTCACCCCATACCGAGGTTGGTACAAGGAAAATGACTACTCTAACTATCATTGTGTAAATGGTCATAGTGAGAAATTGTATCACCTTTAAAAACATTGTTCGGGAATGCTTGAGAGTGGTAAGTTAGTCCTAGATAACCCTAATGCACCTGCCAATCAAGAACTTCATATATTCAAGAAACCATTCCCTAACCATTCCCCATCTAATGATCAAACTAGTAATTCCTCACCCAACGAAAGTAATACATGTGAGGTACATGTTATCTTTACCGACTTACCACCTATTTCCCAAATATCTCCTATCCCTCCATCGAGGAAATCCTAGCACTTTGAAGTCCTTTACCCGCACAGAACCTACTTTACCTATTCCTCTACCTATAGAGGAAATCCCTTCACCTCCCCATACACCTACAGAGGAGTCTCTCATTAGCATTGATATCATTTCCTCTTTGACTTCCCTACCTAGTGGGCGCTACCAATTGTACCTCCACCCACAAAGGAATGCCCATCATCTTCTCCACCTATTCAGGATCCAATAGATTTGCCATTACCACTCGGTGACCATTCTCTGTCAGCTACCCAAGATCATACGGACCTACTTTCAGCTCTCTTACCTATAGAGGCCAAAGCCAGTGAATTCCTTGTTTCTCAGACACATTTCACGGGAATACCCACTCGCTCCACATCTACCTCATCTACCATAGTGCCGTTCTCACATTTGGCTGACCGCTGGACTATGTTGATAGGGCTTTACTTTGGGGGTGTCTCTTACTCCTGGTCTCAACCCAAATGTAATCATCTTCCACTGACACTTCTACCATTTATCTAAAGGAGTTTCAACAACCCAAACCGCACATGAACATAAATCTCGCTACCTCTTCTACTGCATCATCCTCATCTATACCCATCTCTCTACCTACTAGCCGACATGTTCCAACACCATCACTTATATCTAAACCCACTAGTGTTCTAGGGGTCACACCCACATCAAACCTTACACATCCTCTGTCAAGAAACACTTGACCACATCTTCCCATATACCTATTAACCAATCCCTCAAACTAAACAAAAAATCCAACCTTCTAATCTAAATACACCGACCTCACCAACTACACCTCTATCACCATCACCTTTACCATCCATCTTGGGACCTCACCCCTCTACCTTAGCAAAATCTGCTCTCTCCAGGGGTAAACCTAAAATTCCCTTAGCACATGACCTATAGCTCTACCTAGGAAAACCTTACATCCTTCATCACCATCTATAACTTCTTTTCCTCCTATACCACCATTACCTTATATACCTCCTTCACTACCCATGAAATTTTATTCCACGACGACTTGTACCTCCCTCTCGACCTTGACCAACATCAATTGCTGCACCTCGGTTGTCCCCTTGGGTCACTCGCCCTCTCCCACCATCTACCTTGCCATCTGCATCATGTGCTCCCCTTACACCTCTACCTAAGAAAAAATGCCAAACATCGAAAAAAAGCTGTTAATTTCAAGGAGGTGGTTAAACCTACCCCTCTTCCTATTACACCTACACTAAAGAAATTACAACCAAAATCCAAGACTACATCACCACAACTACCCAATTTTCCAACCAAACCTTCTTTCACTTCGCATTGTGATCCATTGGTAGGATCATATGCCACCATCTTGGCTAACCTCTGGAAAGCTCTCTCTATCACTCTCCCTCCTCTTAGACCTTACTGACCCTCTTAAACCTAAACCGAGAAGGGTTTGATGATACTAAAATTTGTGCTTACCATCGTGTGTCGGGACATGATATTGAGAAATGTAAAGGTATAAAGGTAGCCCTCATTCAATTATGTCCTTCGACCCCAATTTTGATGACGATGACCTCTTGGATGATGAACCTATTTCACCCTCACCACCTTCCTCATGACTCATAAAACCACCACCAAAATTTGAGATTAACATGGTTCACATTAGAGAACTTGCTATGCCTCCACCTAAATGCCGTTATGCCTATTTAACCTCACAAGTATTTCCTCCTCCAGTAGGTTTTTTCCCTTCATGTCATTATACCACTTACCCTACACCTTCTCCATTTGCTAACTTCCCTCAAATCAATATGGTACACGTCACTACATGTACGCAGAAGGGAAATGAAAAGGCAAAGCTAATCCACCAACCAATCCTATACCCAACATACCATCTACACCCCTACCTAAAATAACTATCTGCGGCCCCATGTACCCTATTTCCAATGGTGTCACACATCACACCATGCTCAAACAACTACACCAATCTCCCCTCAAAATGTCCTTATACGACCTCATCCAAACCTCAGAGTCACATCGTCAAGCCCTCATGGAGGTCCTTTAATCTATTGAGGTTTTACCTAATGACCCCACACCTGTAGCATCTATTATCACACCTCATCATGTCACTTCTCTCACCAAATTTCCATCTACCTCATCACCTCCACCTACTCATGAAGTTGTTATCCTTAGTTTCTTGGATGACAAAATTGTCCCCAACCAAACCGATGACCTAGATCCTGTACTTTTCATCTCCATCCATGTCGATAATATATGTGTCTGACATGTTATGATTGATGGGGGTGCTATCATTAACATCATCTCCTCTCACACATTCGAACAAATGTGCATACCTAACAACTGCATGCATAAACATCCAATCATGTTGCATTCATTCAATGATGCTATTACCTCTACACTCAACACTATCATCCTCCACATTCGTGTGGGTCCCCATACTATTCCCGAGTTGTTCTACATGTTGGAAGGGGAGTTTTAATACAATTTGTTGCTCGGTAGACCCTGGATTCATGCCATGGGTTGTGTTCCTTCTACTTTGCACCAATGTGTAAAGTTCAAACATGAAGGATGTTCCTATACCATTCCAGTTGACCCATCACCTTTCAAAACTTGCAACATGCTTTACTGACCCAATGATGTCCTTATACCTATTAAGGCATCTACCTCCCTACCTACATCTTCTTCACACATGACCCCATCTACTAGCACTATTCCCACCTCACCTTCACCCAAATCTTCTATTCCCACCATTGCTGTCGCTTCTACCAGTCACACATCAGCTTCCCAACTAACCGACACCTCCACCGATCTAACTTCTAACACTTCCTCCATTCCCACCAATATATCAACCACTGATCCCTTGGAAGGTGTTTTTCAATGCCTCACTATGGGGGAGTATTACCTATACAATGTCAATACATTCCTTACTCCACAAGAGTATGGAAACCTTCACCAACATCCTCACTATGATCACCGCATAGGTGAGCATCTCCTTTATGGTCCTCCCCACCTCCATACCCATCTTACCTATGGGGGACTTGACATTTCCACTTACACACCCAAACCACCATCACAAACCCAACCTTTTCCGAAGTGACCTTTAGTCACTTAACAACCATCGATCGTTCACACTTTCCTACACTATTGTGCCTAGAAGGGTTTCAAATTTGGCCTTTATGAGCAAGGTCATCACACCATTATTTCATGTACCACGCATAAACACAATGATTGTAGTGGAATCAATTTTACTGAACTACCTGCCAAAAATCCCCATATTGAACTCATTGAAGACATTGACTCCTCTCCACCTTCTTCACCTACCCCACCTTCACCAACAGAGTCGATGGATTTTGAATTTATCCCTCTTACCTTTTTTTTTCCATAAATACCATTTCCTTAGGGCCTCTGACCTATCACCGTGATGGAGAGGCTCCTTCCTCTCTTCCTTTCTTGTACCCTGACATGATAGGGGATGATACTCTTTCTATTAATGTCATTCAATGCCATGATGATGAGTCCATACTCACCTACCTTGGTGCCGAAGACTCTTATATTCACCAGTCATTACCTTCTGAGATGCAAACAATTTTGAACGAATCGACTATCGAAGTCAACATCCACACTTAGGATGACCCCCACATTCTCAAGATTGGTCAATCTCTAGATGCTGTTGAACAGGAATCCCTAACTTCTTTTCTTAAAAATCATAGCCATGCTTTCACTTGGTCTATTTGACATGCCTGGTATTGATCTCACTATCATGGTCCATAATATTGTAACCATTCCCGATGCCAAAACCGTAAAATAAAAGTTGAGGAAAATGGACCCTCGCATTGATCTTCTTGTCAAAGAGGAACTTCAACACCTTCTCTCGGTTTCCTTTATCCTACCCATCAATTACCCCAATGGATTTCTAACATCGTCCCTATCACTAAGGTGATAGGGGGACTTCACATTTGCATTGATTTTCCGTGATCTCAACCTTGCCTGCCCTAAAGATGATTTTCCTCTGCTTGGTATTGACCAGTTGGTTGACCTTACTGACAAGAGATGCTATCACTTATGGATGGTTTCTTGGGTTATAACCAAATCTTGCTTTCCCAAGAGGATCAACACAAAACCGCATTCATTACCCTTGGGGACATTCTGCTTATCAAGTCATGCCTTTCGGCCTTAAAAAGATGGTGCTACCTATCAGCAGGTTATGACTTACATATTCCATGATATCATGCATTGCATATTGGAAGATTACATGGATGATCTCTTGGCTAAGTCTAAACATTGAGCTGATCATCTCACTATCCTCGAAACCGTCTTTGACTACCTCATTAAATATTGTGTTTTCCTTCATCCTAAAAAGTGCGTGTTCACGGATTTCTCAGGAAAGATCCTCAGATTTATCATTTCCTCACATGGTATAGAATTTGACACTACTAAAGTCAAGGCCATTCTAGAAATGCCTCTTTCCACTACCCTTAAACAACTTTGTAGCTCTCTGTGAGGTAAATTGCGATCCATTTGCCAATTTATTTCCCAACTCTCCGACCGTTGTCAACCATTTCATCAGCTCCTCAAAAAGCACATCTCTTTCAAATGGGATGACAATTGCCACAAATCTTTTGAGGCCTTAAAACAATACCTGCTCCAACCACCTGTACTTGTCCCACCTAAAGATGACCAAACATTCTATCTATACATCTCTACTACCGATCACTCCTTAGGGGCTATGCTCGCTCATCGTGATGAACAACATAGGGAGTAGGTAGTTTATTATAATCATCTGTACCCTTTGGGACTATGAAACCTGATACACTCACCCTGAAAAACTTTTCTTAGCCTTAGTTTTTGTTGCCACCAAACTTCGCCATTACCTACTTAACCACAAAACCTATGTTGTGACCAACACTGACCCTTTACACTTCATGTATGCTAAACCTTACCAAAATCAACATGCCGTATGTTGGCTCATGCTCCTTGCTGACCTAGACCTAGAATTCATCCACCAAAAATCTATCAAGGGCCAGGCCATTGCCGACCAGCTCACTGATGCACCTCTTTCTGGGAATCAACCTTCGAATTTTGATTTCCTTAACAAATCCATTACTAACCTCTCTTTAGATGATGACCCTTACCAAATGACCTTATTTTTCGATGGTTCCAAATGTCAGCATGGGGGTGGTGTAGGCATTATCCTCATTCCTTTTGACAGTGAACCCATGCCCTTATCATTCAAACTTGACTTCGAATGCACTAACAATATCGCCAAATACGAAGCACTCGTATTGGGTCTCATGACTACCTATGCCTTAGATGTCAGATCCATTAATATCTTTGGTGATTCTCAACTGGTAGTAAACCAAGTCAATGGTGTTTATCAGTGTCATAATGAAATAATTCAAGAGTACAAATGTTACGTTAGCATCATGTTGACTACATTTGACCGTTGTAAAATTCAAATCATTCCGCGATCCACCAATAAATTTATGGATACCATGGCCTTCCTCACTTCCCAAATACCTGCTTCACCTACTAATTTAGACATCTTTATTACCATAAAACACATACCGAGACCTTCTTATAAATCTTGTTGTGTTAACCTCGTCGATTTACCTCACTAAACACACAAGACCTTTGGTATAAGCAATTGCTAATGAACTACCTTTCCCTTTCTATATTTCCTCCTAATCTCACATGTAATGGACAACACACCTTTCTAAAAAGGCCTCTTGTTATGTCATCATTTGTGGCCTTCTCTATAAACGAGGCTTTAATGGTATTCTCTTACACTTTGCCTCACCTCTCTGAAATCCCCTATACCATTAAAGAAGTTTATGATGGCATATGTGGAGGTCACTTTAGTGGCCTTGCTGTTCCTAAGCGTATTCTTTGCCTAGGCTATTACTGGTTGACCCTCAATCATGATTGTTGCGACAACGTTAAGCGTTGTGTAAAATGCGAAAAACATGTCAATCTTCATCATACACTTAGTCATATCTTATAGGTCACTCGTGACCTTTGGCCCTTCTCTCAATGGGGTTTGGATCTTGTCGGAGAGATCAATCCTCACTCTTCCCTAAGACATCAATGGATCATCACCACTACCAAATATTACACCAAATGGGTTGAAGTTGTACCCCTCATCTCTACTAAAGCTGAGAAAATATGTGAGTTCATCAATCATCACATTATTTGTCGCTTCGGTGTTCCACATCGCCTTATCACTGATAATGGAAAACAATTCAAAAACAAAACTCTACAGAAACTTTGTGATGCCTTTGGCATCTAGCTAAGCTTCTCCTCACCATATTACCCACAAACCAATGGCCAAGCCAAATCCACCAACAAAACCCTAAACAAAATTCTCATGAAAGTGGTTAACGATACTAGGAAGGATTGGCATACACACATTCCTTTCACTCTTTGGGCATACCGTACTAGTATTCGTACTTCCACTGCTGCTACCCCATTTTCTCTGGTCTACAGATATCAAGGCTATTTTTCCTCTTGAATTCTAGATCTCATCTCTCTGTATCTCCCTTCAAGATATGCTTACCGATGATGATTTTCGCAAGACCATTTAGCCCAACTTGAGTTATTAAACGAACGTCGTCTTCATGCTCTCGACCATTTTCAAGTCTACCAATCAACGTATCAAACGTGTCCATGAATGCCTTCAAGTTTGGTGATCTCATCCTCAAGGAAAATCAACATGTAACCAAAGTAGAAAAAGAAAATAGGGCAAATTTGCTCCTAATTGGCTTGGTCCATACATCATGACCCATGACTATGGATCAGGTGCTTATCACTTGTCTTCACTTGATGGTAAGCTGAACACGAGTCCCTTAATACCTTACATATTCGACCATTCTCTGTTGACTTCTAGTCCTCCACTATTTTTTCTAGTTCATGCTCATCCCTTGAGCACCATTTACCTTTTCCACACCTCATCTCCAATGACTAAACAAGGATCATGTGATTACCCGTCACCCTTTTTCCTTTTCTTAAATATGTGCACCATGGCTCTGCACATGGCATGATTCTCATGGATACTTTTCATCTTCTTTTAGATGAGATCCCATGGTCATTCACCCTTGCCTTCTCAACAAGAACCAAATTCTTCGTTATAGTCTCATCCATGACTTAAAAGCAAAAAAAAATAGATGAATCCTTCAAGAGGACATCTTCCAAAATAAGAAATCAAATCCTTAATTCAAACTTCCAATATAAAAGATGAATCCCTCAAAAGGACATCTTCCTCCTTCAATTTTCACTATAAGTAGACTGCTCCCTCGAAGGACAAATATAAAAAGCTCACCACTCTCTACGTAGTCTTTCCAAAAAGGACTATTTTCTCAAAAATCAAAATTCAAAAGCTTCCCCTATCGATCAGCTTCACAGAGACCTCAGGGAGCCATATATTCATCCCATATAGAATTCCAACATCAATTAGTCTATCTCAAAAGTCAACAAAAAAGAAAAAGAAAATGAAAATGAAAAACAAGATTTTCATCATGGACTTACCTATTGTGATCTTGGATCTATTGCCCAAGGCATTCCTTTTCCCTTTTTATGACCCACTTACCTTAACCTCCTTACCTATCATCTTTTCACCTCATCTTGCCTCAAGGGACGTCTTGAACCTAGGACATTTGGTGCTTCGTGACTATTCTTCACCTTTAGAGTAATCAATCATGCTGATGTCTTTAGGGTCTTACGTTCACTAGCCTATCTGTAGATGTGTTTCATACGTTTTGATCCTTACCAATTGGGTGGCTTTCTTTCCCCCTCCTATATTTTATCTTCTTCATTACCTTTTGACCTTCTATATAGGACTAGACCCTCAACACCTGCCTTTTGGGGTTTTCTCCTCATACCTCAATCAGCCTAAAATCACCCATGCCTATTTACCTCTATTCCACCTTGACCTAATAATATTTATGACCTTGAATCCAACCTCACTATTAACCTACCTACCTATTCTACTATCTTCTCATATTATTTCCTAGCTTATGGGAGAACTACATCGGTGTGAGGTCCCTTTTTTTTGGGACTATGTAGGTAGTATTTCAAGAGCATGGGGCCTGGAAGGATAGCTCGGCAACTCTTTACCCTAACCATTTTCCCCACCTTTACCTAATTTCCTATTCATATCAAACACCTTGACATCTAAACCATATACCACATAACTTTTAACACATATATTCACATTTTCATACATAACCAACATTTTCCACATTTTACACTATCTCATGCCTTTATATTACCATTTGTTATCAAAATACTAAAATGAACAACCATGCCTAAACCAACCTGACTCAATCCATGCCTAAACTGACCTGACTCAATCCATGCCTAAACCAACCTGACTCAATCCATGCCTAAACCGACCTGACTCGATCCATGCCTTAGACTTGACTCTATCATGCCTAACTCATCTATTTTCCATCCATATCATAATAAAGTAAAATTCATACACATCACAACAACATCACCTGAATATCATCTATCTCCTCATATATACATGTGTGTATCAATACAATGTACACATGTATCACATAAATGTGTAGCTCCAAAATAATCAGCATCGGCTCACAAGCTGCTATCTAATACAAAAATGTCTTTGGCTCGTAGGCCGATATCATGTACACAAAATTAATACAAAATCTCCTCAGCATGTAGGCCGGTCCATAGCGGGTCAATCATCTCCCCATCTGATGTCGGGGAAGGCTCCCTGTGACTGTGTCTCTCCCAACCCCTCTACACACACATGTCGGTGCTCAAGCACTTACCTCACCTCCTACTGATGGCCCCTCACACAGGGCTGGCCTGCACACTTTGGTGGCCTCACCATGACCCTATCCATGGGCTTGCCAACCCCATATACTCTACACACTATGAGTGCGGGATCTGGTCCTCTCCTTTGAAGGCTCTCTTATGCTCTATACTCGACATAGGATAGCACATCTAGCTAGCCACTAACAAATGATCCTGGTAATACCGTGCCTCTCCTAGGGCATCTCTAAACCTAGCTATGGGCACTATCTGTGGAGGTGTCATGGGTCCTGCTACCTACACATGTACCTATACAATGGGACCTTGTCCACGAACTTGCACGGAGCCTGTGTGTCAGTACTAGAGCCTAAGTTAGCCCTGGAGTTTGTGCCTATGCCTGTATCTAGGCCTGTAGGGTAGTAATATGTGCTTGTGCTGCTGCCGGTTGGCCCTACAAACCCTTCTACCCTACCTCTCTACCCTACCTACCTACCCAATCCCATCTACACTACCTATCTATCTTATCCTCACTTGAAACCACCCTCAACCCTTACCCACCTACCCTACTTTCTCATCCTAAACCCTTCCCCTCTCACTTAATTCTTTCGCACACCCTACCCTTACTCTCTTTCCTTTTTTATCCCAATTTACACATAGGATTAATCGACTACTGGTTATCCGACCACTCACGGCCTCCCTTTAAGCACGGCTTGTTCTGAGTCCTTGTTCTTATGGGCCAGTCTACTCGACGCTGGCGTCGGCAGTACAAGTAGGCCAGAAGTGGTCCCATCTCTTTGCTTTCGCGACTTCCCACCCCTATTTTTTCCCTTCCTAATCATTCTACCCACCCAAATCCCTCCTTACACCCCTCATTGTTCCTACATTACCCTTGTTCTCTACCCCTACCCTTCCTCATTCCCATTGCCCTCTCTTTTTCCCATTTTCCCATTTTTATTTTTGTTTTTTATTTTTCCTCCAAACCCCCATTTTTAATATTTTCTACATTTTTAACAAAATTCACTCAAAAATCAATACCAAAAGGTTTAAATCCTACCTGATCCCACTGCCACCATCATGGTGGAACCTCGACCTCCGTGCCACTCCTCTCAAGCCCTCTCTCGGCCTCTGTCATCCTCAAATCACCTCCAACTCTCTCCACCAATCACCTCGCTCGATCCGATCTCATGGCCCCACCTCTCACTCAACCAATCTCGCCTACATGGCTCGCCAACCAAGCTCTCTACCATACTCTTTTGTCCTCTTCCTCTTTTCTCTCTTCTTGTCCTTTTCTCCTTTTCCAAATGCACAAATGAATTTTTAAAACACGGGTTTTTCACTTTTTATAACCTACCCGACTCAACCAATATCAGTTCCCCGATCGCCTTGGTCGATGCCCTAGCTCACCACCGTCAGTTCCTCTCCACCATCATCAGTTCATACTGACCATTGTTGGTTACCCTACCTACTCCTTGCCCTCACATTGACCTCATTTTCCTTACCTCCCCTTTCTTTTGCCTCCCCTACACCTACCTGGACCACTTTACCTTCTTCTCTGGCCCTCCACCTTCTTTAACCTCACCTCGTTCACCAATTGGCGTTTCCTTATTTTACCCCTACCTCGGCCTTACCCATGTTGTGCCCTATTTACCTAGACCCGGGAACCTATTTGTGACCTTTGACCTCATGTGTTTGCTCTACTTTGTGTGCCTTTGTTACCTATGTTGGTGACCTAATGACCTTACCTTGCCTATTCTTGTGCCCATTAATCCTGACCCTACCTGAGGTGTACCGAAACATACCTAAATGTTCCTACACCTAAACCTATGTTGTGCTTCCTGACCTTATCCTATACCTTGGATACCATAATCACTTTAACCTTGTTTAGATAAGCCTATCGACCTTCAACGATGTAGCGTTTACAATTCAACTAGTACTATGTCATAGTTTATACGTGTACGTGCGTTCAATTGCCACTACCTTTGACCTTGGCCCATTTACGGTTTCCCTATATCCCTAATTTTCCCTTTACCCGTTCCTCATTTCTCATCATTCTTCTTCACATCCACTTTTATCAAACCACTCTCCGATTCACCCTATCACCTCATCAGTTCCTGGTTTGAGGGGGATCACCCTCATTCCCACTTGGGGCAACCACACTCTATTCTTATTTACATCGCTTACCAATTCAAGCTATTTAACAAGAAGGGGAAAAATGTAGACATTGAAATCGTTTCGTAATCACCTTGGTCCCCTACCACAGCCCTATAATCACTTCCTCATCCTCAACACCTTAGCATCTACCCCTGTACTCCACACATTTTAATTTAATTACTTTAATTAAATTAATGCCATTTATCTCCGTGTATATTAATTTAATTATTTTAATTAAGTTAATGACCTTTTACCCACACACACATTCATTTAATTATTCACATTAAATTAATTCACTACCCTCATACACCTATTTAATAAAATTGCGTTTGTTAAATACAATTCACCTAATCACCCCCATCATTTGACCCATTAATCTAAACCCTAAACCAATGTCATAAATAAAACCTAATATTACACCAATCCCCTTACCTCACATTAAAAGCCTCCTAAGTTTGATTTTCATCTCGAGGAAAATAAGAGACCCTTATCAAATGGTGGAACAACTTCCCTGGCAACTTTTGAACAAACCCAAGATATCTCTCCCAAACCGATGTTAGTTTACCCTAAACCGATGTCGGTTCCCCTAAACCGATGCGATTATACCGAGATGGACCAAACAGCCTATATAGACCCATATAAACCTTTGTAATCAGGGTTGAACCTTGGGCATTGGATTTCCTTATTATGAATTTGATCTTTTTAGATGCAACAACAAAGCAAGGATTAATTTGTGATTAGCCAAGATAACCAGATTCACTGGGACAATAGTGAAGCCTCTTCTCAACACCTTCTAACATCGCCACTCTTCCACTAGGCTTCAAATCAGTAGCTCACCAGAAAGTAAGTGTTTCCCTCTCATCTATTTAAGTTTTTTATTAACGTCGGTATTACTCCTGACAAAGGATCTTATCCCTTTTATCATTTCTTCATTCCTCTTATCTAGTTTCAACCACCTTCCTTACCCAACCATTGTAATACCTTTCCTAACCACCCACTTGACTACCTCACCGACCCCAGACCTTCATAACATACCTATACCTCCTCTTTGATCACCCAACACCTTTTACTAACTCCACTCTTGCCTAAAAACATTTAAAACCTAGACTGTGTGAGTCCACCATTGACCCCCGATCTAACCGCCGTCGGTTACACTCCAACCATCATCGGTTTTATAAAACCATGGTCGGTCTCTGTGTCACCTGATCTTTGCCAGAATTACAACCTGTTCCTCCCCTAGACGTACCTAGACACCTATTTGACCTTCAGATCTGTATCTAACCTAGCCTGTTAGCTTAGATTCACCTATAAGCAACCTACTTGACCTTTGGATCTCCTTACAGCCGATCCTGTTAGATTAGATCTAGCCTATTGTGTTTTGTATCAGATTCCTAAATCATATTAAACTATGGTAGGACAATATTTACTTTGTTTCAACATTGAATTGTTTTAAAATAAGGATGAAATTTTCTTAGGAAGTATCGTACTTCCATGATCTAAGCACATGCTAGGTAGTCCTTTATATATCGTTTAACTCTCTTTAGTGGTCTTGTTTTGATTTTTATACGGGTAGTTCCTCCTAGCCAAAAGGAAGGTCTCATAGTCACTTCGATCCAAGATTCGAGATACATGCACATACAACCTTCAACCATTTCAAACTAGGTATTCCTCTTACCATCTTTACCTTATCTGTTTCATCTAGTACTTCTCATAAAACTAAAAATCGGGTGAAACACCATCCACTAAACCCATCAAGTATAAATTGAGAAATATGCATCCAAATCTTGCATTGTTTATTAAAGAATAATTGGAAAATTTATTAGTAACCTATTTTATTAAACCCATCGACTATTTGGATTGGATATCCAATATAGTCCCAGTTCAAAAGAAGTTGGTTAGTATTAGAATGACCTGACTTCCATGACATCAATAAAGTGTGTCCTAAATATGATTTCCCTCTAACTAATATTGACATGATTTTCGACTCCATTATTGGTTATGAAATGTTATCCTTAATGGATGGATTTTCATGTTACAACCAAATCAAGATAATAAAAGAAGATCAACATAAGACATATTTCATCACCCCATGGGGGACATTTTGTTATAAGGTCATGCCTTTTGGACTCAAGAATTTCAGGGCTACTATTAATGTGCAATGATGGTCATCTTTCATGAAATCATATACGATTATGTTGATGATATCTTAGCAAAATACAAATCTAGGGAGATCACCTTGCGGTGATGAGACATCTATGATATTATAAGGTCCATTTGAATCCCAGAAAGTATGAATTTAGCATCCTATCGAGGAAAATATCTTAGGTTTCATCACCTCAAAGATATGGATAGAGGTGGATCTTGCTAAGGTTGTAGATATCATATAGATGCCTCCACCTACCAATATCAAACAACTACATAGTTTACAAGGAAAGATTCGGGCAATCTATCATTTTATCTCATAGCATGCGAGATAAGTTCCATCCATTTAAAAATATATTAAAGAATAATGTTACCTTCAACCTGGGACCTAATTGTAAAAGGAATTTGAGTTTCTTAAACAATATCTCATCAACCCACTGTTCCCAAGCTGCCTACCCGGGTGAACTCCTCTGCTATATATTTCAGCCACCCAATTTTCTATTAGTGAACTACTTTCCCATTACAACCTTGACCACAAATAAATGGTGGTTTATCATCTCGATTACACCTTGATTGCTATCAATTGAACTACCCACATATTGAAAATGCTTGCTTGGCAGCGGTAGTCTTCACATTTCAGAAATCATTTGATTACCTCCTTAAAAATAAAACCAAATTAATATCCAAGGTTGACCCTCTCAAATATCTCTTATCCAAACCCACCCTTCTGGGATGAATGGCTAATTGGATTATTCTCCTTATTGAATTTGATATTGAGTTCGTTAACCAAAAATATTTGAAAGGATAGGTATTGTCTGATCAATTAGAAAAATCTCCCCTACCTAGAATGGAACCATTATGTCTGGATCTACCAAACGCATCTAAGATTTATATTGAATATTCCATCGTGTGGTAAGTCTACTTTGATGGATTATTCAATTTTTATGGATCGGGAGCTTGAGTGGTACTCATCACTCCCATAGGAGAGGTTATTCCTCAAGCATTTGTTTTGGTTTCCCATGTACTAATAACATTGCAGAATATGAGGCACTTATCACCAAACTTAAGTTAGCTATCACTTGGAATATCTGATAGCTACGAGTCATTTGTGAATCCCAACTAATCATTAAAAAAGTTAATGATGAGTATAAGTTCAAAGATGAAAATATCATTCCATATAAGAAATTGGTCGAGACCTTAAAGGAATATTTTGTGTAGATTGTTTTTGAACAACGAACAAGATCTTATGATAGATTCATGGATGTTATGGCTATAATTGGGTCTCTCTTACACATTCTTCCTCAAGAAAATAAAATGTTATTCTTTGTAGAGAATTTACGAGTGCCACATATGACATGTCAGAGTCTTGTTTAGCATGTCAAGTTGTTGGTCCTTTATCCCCCTAGTATAATACCATATTCAACTACCTATAAGATGGAAAGTTTTCCCCAAACATTACCCATACTATGAAGAAATCCCTTATCCTCTATTTATCTGTTACACTCTCCTATGAAGCACCCTCTATTGTTGTTTCTACGATAGGAATATACTACATTCTTTGGATGTTCTTGAGTCGAGTCCATGCTATTAAAGAATTGCATGGAAGTATTTCGGAGCACACACTAGTGACATGACTCTAGTTAAGAAAATCTTGAGAGTAGGCTATTATTGGCCTACCATGGAATCAAATTGTTGTAACTTCATCAAGAAGTGTGAATTCTATCAGAAATATGGTAACTTGATACATGCACACGAAGAGAATTTATCGATAAACTAATAAACAAGAAGTTATCTTTGAACAAAATATTCAAGCTAATCAAAGAAAACAAATGACAAAACACAAGATTTAACACAGGAAACCCTTTCGGGAAAAAAACCCAACACGTTAACTTCTCTCTCTTATTATATTAAATTAACCATTTATAATATGATAATGTACTTCAAGTTCTGATTTACCCTACTACATTTCCAACTATTTGTAAGAAAAATAGTAAGAAATCAAAGTGGTTTTAAAATACAATAGGTACCGAAACCATGGGATAATAAACACCCATATGAGTTCCCCATACTTCATGGAGTATGACACCACCCATATATACGTATAGATAAAAATAGCATATCTATATCCCCGGAAAAATATGGATTTTGAAAAATTTCTTCGGGACCCAAACCCCCAAACGGCCGAGGCCATCCCTAGACCCCTACTAATGCTCATAGAGGAAGTGTATAGTACTCTCGGGTATACAATATACAAAATATAAAACACATTCTAACATTCTCCCACTTGTTTTATACTTTCTAAAATGGGGCTACACTATCATATAGTCAGCAACTCAGGGCATTCAAGCCCATCAATTTTCTACACCAAGAAAAATTTTCAGCACTCACAGCCTTAGTTAAAGAGTAAGCAACATTATCCTTAATGTCCACCTTACTTAGTAGTATCTTCTTCTCCCTCACCATTTCTATTTAAAAATGGTATTGAACATCAATGTGTTTCATTCTTGAATGATACTCGGGGTTATTTGCTAAACAAATTGCACTTTGTGATCCACAATTGATCCTTACAAAATTTTAAGTGAACCCAATAGTAGAGATCGGTCGTTGAAGCCAAAGCGCTTCTTTACTTGCATCAGTAGTTTCCATGTATGCGACCTCGTGGTGGATATCGCAACACTTTCTTGACATTTACTCATCCAAATTCTGCTCCACCCAAACAATTTGAACACATAACCACTAGTAGAAATATGCATATCAAGTCTCCACCCCATTCGAATAAAAAAACATTTAGATCTATTTTTTTACTTTCATCAAGTTTTCCCGATAATAAATTACATTATTAGATGTCCCACATAGGTACACGAAGATTATCTTTAGCACAGTCCAATGTTCCTTTCCAGGATTCGACATGAATCTACTCACTACTCCCACTACATGTGTAATATTAGGTCTAGTACAAACCATTGCATACATAAAACTACCAACTACACTAGCATATGGTAGTTGAGACATGTCCTCTATTTCTTCTTTGGTTTTAGGACATTATTCAAAAGACAACTTTTGACCAACAGGAAAAGGAATACTAGCAGGTTTACTTTCATGCATTTGAAACCTTTGTAATATCACCTCAAGATAGTTTCTTTGATTTAACACTAATTTCTTATTTACATGATCTCGTTTTATTTCCATGACCAAAATAATTTTTGCAGCACCGAGATACTTCATATCAAAATGAGATGAGAGTTGAGATTTAACATTCTTGACCAAGTTATTACCGTTACCAATTATAAGCATGTCATCAACATACAATACAATGATAACATAATATTCACCTTCATGTTTAAAATAAACATAGGGGTTAACTTTACTTCTTTCAAGCCCAAGTCTCAACACATACCTGTCAAATTTTTGGTTCCACATTCTTGGTGATTACTTCAAGCCATATAATGAATTTTTTAGCCTACACACCAAATATTATTTTCCTTTGATCTTGAATATTTCTAGCTGCATCATGTATATTTCCTCCTCAAGCTCACCATGCAAAAACGTTTTCTTAACATCCATCTACTCTAATTCAAGATCAAAAGTAGTAGTAATAGCTAAAAAATAAATCTAATAGAATGTAACTTAGAAACAGGAGAAAATTGAGTCCCTCCACTTGAGAGAAACCCTTTGCCATAAGGCGATCTCGTATACTTTTCTATTTTCCCATCTGCATTATACTTCTTCTTAAACACCCATTTCTGACCAACCTATTTTCTTCCATGAGGTAATTTCACCAAGTCCCATGTATTATTCTTATATAAGGACTCCATTTATTCCTTCATAGCCTTTTTCCAAAACTTGCTTTCATTAGATCCAAAAGCCTCCTTCACAATCTTGGGTTCATCATCGATGGTGAAAAAATTAACAAAATAAAAGTAGAATGGAAATCGGAGGTGCACTGCTCTCAAGTTCCCTTCTCAAGTGATCGATCTTCTTAAGATAGGATTTTCTAGTTCAACATCTTCGGTTCCTCATCTTCTTCATCTAAATCTTCCTATGCAACAACTCTCTTTGTGGTTCATCTTTTGTAGTTGCATCAAATTGAGATACATGATTCATCTTCCTCAATTTTAACATGATCTTCCTCTGGTTTTGCTTCCTTCTTTGGAATTTTCTTGATCTCTCTAAAAATTACATTGTGGATAAAAGCAACCTTCTTTGTTTCTAGATTCCAAAGCTTGTATCCTTTTACACCATTAGATTATCAATAAATATGCACTTAGAAGATTTATTATCTAAGTTCTTTCTTTTCTCTTTAGGAATATACATATAAGAAATACAACTAAATAAACGTAAATGTCTAATGTAGGGTCTCTTACTAGTCCATGTTTCTTATGGAGTTTTTCCTTCAAGTGCAGATGTTGGTGATCTATTAACCAAATAGCACGCATTTCCACGCTTTTGTACAAAATTTTCTATCAACCCGGTGCCATTGAGCATACTTCTACACTTATCCATCAATGTTTTATTCATCCTTTCTGCAACTTCATTATGTTGTGGTGTAAATGGATTTTTCTACTACCTTTCTATTCCATACTCTTTACAAAATTGTGCAAAAAGCATTAGAGAAAAATTTCCCACCATTGTCACTTCTCAAAACCTTTATCTTCCTTTCTATCTAATTTTCCACAAGAGCCTTAAAGTCTTTGAATTTATTGAAAACCTTAGACTTATTTCGAATAAAATATACCCCAGATCTTTCTTGGGAAATCATCTATAAATCTAACATAGAATATGGATTTTCCTAGTGATGTATCTTTTACAAGTCCAAAAACATCACTATGTATCAAATGTAGAATTCCTTCTAATCTTGTAGCATTAGTAGGGAACTTTACTATGGTTTTCTTTCCAAACACATAATGCTCACAAAAATAAAAAATCTAAGGGACACTTGGAAATTCCTTCAACCATAGCTTTTAATTTTAAATCATGAAGTCCTTTCTCTCCAATGTGTCCCATCCTTTGATGTCATAATATTGTCTTCATACGGTAGATGTAGGAGTTAGATTTGAAACTTTCTTCTCCTCTAAAACCACGAGAGATATTGCATTCATCAGTGTAATGACTTGCCTCAAGATTGAACACTGTTCTAGTACGGATGCCTCTTGCCAATACTATTACACCTCGAACCATCTTGCAACTATCTTTACTAAATGCCACCTGAACACCTGCATCATTCATCTTACTTATAGACATTAAGTTTCTAGTCAAACCTAGAATGTGTAGAACACATGTAATGGTTTTAATCCTTCCATATTCAAACCTTATCTTGATTCTCCCGCGACTAATGATATTACGGGTTGAGTTGTCTCCTAGATATACACCACGTCCATTACACTTTTCATATTCATAGAACCACTCCTTGTGTGGTGTCATATGAAAGTAGGCACCGAGTCAATCAACCATAAATTGTCACATGCTTGCAAGATGGAATCCACCAAAAAAATATTCCAAGTCTACATTAGAGGGTTTTGTATCGAAGATCAACTATCGTGGATGACTTACCCTTCTCTACCTTCTTAGATCTACAATCCTTTTTGAAATGCCTTGTTTTACAATTGTTCCAACATTTCCTCTTATCTTTTCGTAGTCTTTGATTTACTTCGGACTTTAACATGTTCTTGCCTCTTCTTTCTTTTCTCTTCGATACAACCTCTTACATATAAGGCATCCTTGGATTGATAATCCTCAATGGATTTCCACCTCATTTCTTCGATAGTAAGGTCACAACTACATCCTCAAAAATAATTTACTCGTAGTACTAGTAATAGCCAAAACTAGATTATCCCAGGACTTGGTAAAGAACAAAATAGAGTAATACACTTATCCTCTTCTTCCATTTTAATATCAATAGAAATCAAATGAATTACCATAGTATTAAAGACGTTTAGATGTTTAGTAATAGATTCTTTTTCATTCATTCTTAATGAATATAACTTCTTTTAGAGAAAAATATTATTAACTTGAGTCTTTGTCTAATACAAAGTCCCCAACTTCTCCCAAAACACACCGAGTAGATTTCTCATTTGGCACATTTAGTAAAACTGAATCTGACAGACACAATGTGATTGAACTCCTTGCCTTCCTATTGATCTTTTCCTAGTCCTCTTACCTTCATACCCATATGCATGACTCCAGACACAACAATCCATTGATCTCTATCCATAAGAAGATCTTCCATCTTGAGCTTCCATAACTCAAAATTTTGACCATTAAATTTTTCGATCTCTATCCTTGTGGTTCCCATCATTTTCTTCTACCTAAAAAAATTCACCCGAAGAGCTCCCACTCGATTTTTTTATCACGGGTTTTAGAAACCATAACTCTTCACATAAAATGTAAAACCTCACTTTGATGCCAAATAAACAGAAATTATCTAATAAAGTGATAAACAAGAAGCTATGCTGAATAGAATATTCAAGATAATCAAAGAAAATAAATGACAAAACACAAGATTTAACCTAGGAAACCCTTTCGGGAAAAAAACCCAGCATAGTAACTTCTCTCTCTTATTATATTAACTTAACCATTTACAATACAATAATGTACTTCCAATTTCTTCTTTACCCTACTACATCTCTAGCTATTTGTAAGAAAAATAGTAAGAAACCATCAAAGTGGTTTTACAATACAATGGGTACCAAAACCATGGGCTAATAAACACCCATAACGGTTCCCCATAATTCATGGATTATGACACCACCCATATATATGTATAGATAAAAATAACATATCTATACCCTCGAGAAAAATATGGATTTCCAAAAAAATCTCGGGGGGCTAACCCCTAGCGAGTATCGCCCCGAACCCTTGCTAATGTATGTAGAATAGGTGTACAATACTCTTGGGTATACAATATAAAAAATATAAAACACATTCTAACATTCCCCACTTGTTTTATGCTGTCTAAAATGGGGCTACATTGTCATAGAGTTAGCAACTCAGGGCATTCAAGCCCATCAATTTTCTGCACCAATTAAATTTTTCAGCACTTACAACCTTAATTAAAGAGTCAGCAACATTATCCTTTATGTCCACCTTACTTAGTAGTATATTCTTCTCCTCCACCATTTCTCTTTAAAAATGGTATTGAACATCAATGTGTTTCATTCTTGAATGATACTCAGGGTTATTTCCAAGAAAAATTTCACTTTGACTGTCACAATTGATCCTTACAACATTTTAAGTGAACCCAATAGTAGAGATTAGTCACTGAAATCAAAACTTTTCCTTACTGGAATGAGTAGCTGCCATGTTCTCATCCTCTCGTAGTGGATATTGCAACACTTCATTGACATTTACTCATTCAACTTACTGCTCCACCAAACAAGTTGAACACATAACCACTGGTAGACCTATGCATATCCAAGTCTCCACCCTAGTCAGAATCCACAAAACCATGTAGATATAATGTTTTACTTTCATCAGGTTTTCCCTGATAATAAATTGCATAATTAGATGTCCCATGTAGGTACCTAAAGATTCTCTTTACCGTAGTCCAATGTTCCTTTCCAAGATTTGACATGAATCTGCTCACTACTCCCACTACATGTGTAATATCAGGTCTAGTACAAACCATTGCATACATCAAACTACCAACTACACTAGCATATGGTACCTGAGACATGTCCTTTATTTCTTCTTTAGTTTTAGGACATTATTTAGAAGACAACTTTTGACCAACAGGAAAAGGAATACTAATAGGTTTACTTTCATGCATTTGAAACCTTTGCAATATCACCTCAAGATACTTTCTTTGATTTAACACTAATTTCCTATTTACACGATCTCTTTTTATTTCCATGCCCAAAATAAATTTTGCAACACCGATATCCTTCATATCAAAATGAGATGAGAGTTGAGATTTAACATGACTGACCAATTTCTTACTGTTACCAATTAATAGCATGTCATCAACATACAATACAATGATAACATAATATTCACCTTCATGTTTAAAATAAACATAGGAGTCAACATTACTTCTTTCAAGCCCGAGTCTCAACACATACCTGTCAAATTTCTTGTTCCACATTCTTGGTGATTGCTTCAAGCCATATCATGACTTTTTCAGCCTACACACCAAATCTTCTTTTCCTTTGATCTTGAATCTTTCTCATTGTGTCATGTAGATTTCCTCCTCAAGCTCACTATGCAAAAATGTTGTCTTAACATCCATTTTCTCTATTTCTAGATTGAAAGTAGAAGCAATATCTAAAAGAAATATAATATAATGTAACTTATCAATAGGAGAAAATATATCACCAAAATTGAGTCACTCCACTTGAAAGAAACCCTTTGCCACAAGGCTAGCTTTATACTTTTCTATTTTCCCATCTCGCATTATACTTCTTCATAAACACCTATTTACAAAGCAAACTCGTTTTCTTCTAGGAGGTAATTTCACCAAGTCCCATGTATTATTCTTATATAAGGACTCCATTTCTTCCTCCATAGCCTTTTTCTAACACTTCCTTTCATTAGATCCTAAAGCCTCCTTCACAATCCCGGGTTCATCATTAGTAATAGACAAAACTAATGAAAGCAAGTAGAATGAAAATTGAGAAGACTATACCACCGAGGTGCCCTTCTCGGCCGATTTGATCTTCTTAATATAGGATTTTTGGTTCAACATCTTCTAGTTCCTTCTCTACTTCATCTAAATCTTCCCCATGCAAAAACTCTCTTTGTGGTTCATCTTCTGTAGTCACATCAATTTCAGACATAGATTCTTCTTCCTCAATTTTAACATGATCTTCCTCTAGTTTTTCTTCCTTCTCTAGAATTTCCTTAAGCTCTCTAAAAATTACATTACAGCTAAAAACAACCTTTTGTGTTTCTAGATTCCAAAGCTTTTATCCTTTTACGCCATTAGAGTAACCAATAAATATGCACTTAATGATTTATTATCTAACTTGGTTCTTTTCTCTTTTGGAATATACATATAAGCAATATAACCAAATGCATGCAAATGTCTAATCAGAGGGTCTCTTACTAGTCCATGCTTCTTGTGGAGATTTTCCTTCAAGTGTAGATGTCAGTGATCTATTAACCAAATAACGCACGCAGTAGCCATCCATCGCCCATAATTTTCTATCCAAACCAGTGCCATTGAGCATACTTCTACACTTATCTATCAAAAATATGTTCATCCTTTATGCAACTTCATTCATGTTGTGGTGTATATGGATTTGTCTTCTACCTTTCTATTCCACACTCTTTAAAAAATTTCTTAAAAGCATTAGAGCAATATTCCCCACCATTGTCACTTCTCAAAACCTTTATCTTCCTTTCTATCGATTTTCCACAAGAGCGTTGAATTTATTAAAAACCTCATACTTATTCTGAATAAAATATACCAGATCTTTCTTGAGAAATCATCTATAAAACTAACATAGAACATGGCTTTTCCTAGTGATGTAACGTTTACGGGTCCAAAAACATCACTATGTATCAAATGTAGAATTCCTTCTAATCTTGTATCATTAGTAGGGAACTTTACTCTAGTTTGATTTTGAAACAGATAATGCTCAAAAAATCAAAATCTAAAGGACACTTAAAAATTCCTTTAACCATACCTTTTACTTTTAAAGTATGAAGTCCTTTCTCTATGATGTGTCCCATCCTTTGATACCATAACATTATCTTCTTTGCAAATGATGTATGAGTTGGATCTTAAAATTTCTTCTCTCTAGAACCATAGAGCTATTACACTCACCACTAATAAGGATTTCCTCAATCTTGAACAATGTTTCAATACAGATGCTTTTTGCCAATACCATTGCACGCCAAACCATCTTGCAATTGTCTTTACTAAATTCTACCTAAAACTCTGCATCATTCATCTTACTTACATATATTAGGTTTTTGGTCAAACTCGAAATGTGCGAGAACACTGGAAGGGTTTTAATCCTTTCATGTTTAAACCTCATCTTGATTCTCCGTAACCAATGATATTACGGGTTGAGTTGTCTCCTAGTTATACATCACCTCCATTAAATTTGTTCATATTCACATAACCACTCCTTGTGTGTTGTCATATGAAAAGAGGAACTGAGTCAATTAACCATGCGCTTTGTCACATGCATGCAAGATGGAAGCCACCAAAAACAAATATCCCAAGTCTTCATTAGAGGGTTTTGTATATGAAGATCCACCATCTTCAGATGACTTACTTGTTGTCTCCAAATCACTACACCCCTAAATGGCCTAAAATGGATCATGACATTCAATGTGATTGGGACACATGGGATCACCTCTCAAGCTGTGGGACTTGGGCTTGAGGTGATCCTCCGAGAGAAGGTCGGCTTTCTCTTCCTAAAATAAACACAATATTACTTCAAATGCAAAAAAATTGGCTAACTAGTCCTACGTTAACATTTATTGGATTATGGAAAGAGATTGCAAGGAAATGAAACCTAAGCTAGAACTGTTGATGCACCAAATTAAGGGATATTTAACATCTAGAAGCGTTAATGTGGGAGGGATGCTCGCATCATTAATCACCTTCACCTATCGTAACTAGAAAGGGCACAAAATACCACAAACAAGGGAGACATTCCTCTGTTAAACTTGATCAAACAACAAACTACCAGTCTCCCAAGTAAAAGGGATGAACTTGAGAAGGGTGAACAAGCACCACAACTCAACTGTATGAAATATTTCACTACTTGATAAGCACAAACTTCCTGAACTTGTAGTGGAAACAAGAATTTGAAATATACACCTGATAACATGAGAGAGGCAAATAAAAGCAACAAAATCATGAAAGGACATATATTTGATCACAAAACATAATTCTCATTACTTTAAGCACTTGCACAGTGCAACATTACATCAGGTGAAAAGGGCATAAGCTGCCATTACAATTCAAGGAGAAAGGCTTGAGAGCCTGCAAATTCACAGATTGTGAAAAGAAGGGGAAGCTTGGAAAGTGTCTAATCCTCCAACTTGTGTGACCTGTTGGAATCCACTTGTTGGAACCCTTTGAATGAACTTCCAATTTACACTTATAGAAGAAATTGAGAGAGAGGAGAGAAGGATCATAAATTCCCCTTCCTAAATGGAAGGTACATGATGTATCATTTATTACATTTGGTTGAACCATCTGAAAAGGATCCATCATGTGCAATTAATGCCTGTTGACATAGTCTTCATAATTAATTAAAATAATATTTAAATAAAATATTTAAATAATAATAATAAATATTATTATTTAAAATATTTAAATAAAAATATTAAATTAATTGGTGGGTCTCCTTGGAATAGTTTGAAGAAAAGAGTAAAAAGTCAAACTCGGTGGTTGGCTCGTCGAGCCAACTCACCGAGTTGGATCAACTCCACCATATATACCACCACCGAGCTCTATTCATAATGGGACTAATTGAATACCTTCGAGCTCGTTGATGCCACACTAGGATGAGTTAGCCCACACCAACTCCCTCCATCACAAAAAGCGAGGTCCATCACCATTGCATCCAATTGATGAGCTCTGCATCAAGTTAAACACCTTTTCCGCAAGCTTGTTCGGTGACTCATCTCCAATATGCATCGCTCATTTATCGATCATGTAAGCTTCTCTTCAACCTGAGCTACTTGTTGAAATGATCTTACTGTTGACTTTGTATGAGCTCCTTAGTCATTTACACATTCACGAATCCTTTATGCATAGCTCTATGATAAATTTCCCAAGCATGAGTTCACCTTCCTCTTCAACTTGGTAATAATGCTCAAGATCACACGGCTCACCTCGGGATGGACTCGGCTCGTATGGGATCCACATTTTCCTAATAAGCCATTTTCCTTCTATTCATGATGCTAAGTTCCATTATTTTCACATCGGTGAGATCTCTGTATGACTCGGTTTGTTGACTCCATCTAACCATAGCAAGCCAAAATTCTACAAGTTCACGTGCGGTCTCTACCATCCTCGCTAAGCTCACTTTACGATGCCAACCTACCATGTCATTAACAGCTCCTACGAACCATGCTTTAGGATCTCTTCCTTGAACCTGAAGCTGTCAAACGGCCAATCCACAGGTCCCTACTTTGAAACGAGCTCCTCCACATTACTTCGACAAAATTGAGCTCCTATTGTCACGCTTCTTCCCTAGTGAGCTTGCCCGACTATTCGGCCTATGTTATTTACGGGTTCGCCACCAAAATGTTTCAACGAACCCTAAACTGAGCTCATATTTTGATGAGCTCTCTGTCGAGCGCACAATCCCTAAATTGGCGAGCTCCTCCCTTTAATGGAAATGAGTTCACCTCGCTAGGCTTCATCATGCACCGATGCTACATTTTCCCTCCGACAAGCTCACAAAATAAGCTTACTGGATTGAATGATCAAACTCCAAGCACTCCTAAATGGCCAAGTTCCTTCCTCGACCAACACAACTGCTCATTTTCCTAAACCATAGTCATGAATTGAGCTCTCCTGTGAGTCATTTTCTCCTCAATTTGGACCACCTCCCAAAAAATATTTACATGGAGCCCTTCACAAATTGTAACAGTCACTGATGAACTTCATCTCTGTCCCTAATCTCACCCGTGAGTTGTTTTCTCCAAGACATATCTCCCTATAAACTTGGTGGTTGATTTACACTCTGCCACTCCAACGACTCGGTCCACTACTCTACCTCACCGTCCCATGAGCTCGAGAATGCAATTTGATCCCATCTCAGCGTTAGACTCGGACCTCCTTCTGACCCGACGATAGACTCGCACCTCTCCACAGCTTGGCACATGACTCGCCCGACTCAATGGCTCGACCATAACTCAACACGGAGCTCCAACACCCAAAATCTCGAACTCCAAATTCTGAAAACCTGAAACTCCAAAATTCAAATTTTCAGAGTTTTGGGCTTCAGAGATGTTTAGCTCCCTCAAAATTTCTAACCCAAAAACTCGAATCTACTCAAACAAAAACTCGAAGTGGAAAATCTGAAAATGTGACCCAACTTGGCCAACCTCATCCCGAGCTCTGTCTTTGATTCTATTTGGTCATGTCCTATCTTAATGCATTTATGACTTCCCACAATGACTCTGTGATGATCTGTTCTCCATTATTGCATCAAACCAATACCTAAACAAGCTCCCTACAAGCCTTGAGCTCTTATACCACCATTTCTTGGTTGCACTTAGAATCCTTGATGACAACTTGACTTGTTTCTGTCACTTTAATGACTTACTCTCAGAGCCCAAGCTAATATCACAAATTCACATCCAGGGCATAAGTCATATACCCACTCGCCTCTTTTTCAAGCTTTTTCATGACATGTTTTTACCGAGTCATCCTACATGACTTGACCTACCACGCTCAGGAAATGACTTGGCTCAATCACCGTCGATCCTCACCTATGTGAAACACAACTTGCTTTGTTTCGCCCGAGTAACGAGTGCGTTGATGAGTTATGCACATGCGAGCCAAGCTCATTTTTTTTCTTGACTGAGACATACAATGATTCCTTAAAATGAGTGAAATTTCATTTTTATCTTTATACAAGCTTGTTCCACAATTTTGCAAGATCTTTCACAACTCGGCCACCATGTTTTTCACTCGCCTAGAACTATTAACTCATTCCTAAGCATTTCACTTCAAAACTCAACCCATCTGATCCTGCTAACTCAGGAATATTATCATTGACCCTAATGGCTTGGCTCTACATGCATGTATTCTAGTTTCATGACCTCAACTTGATGTTCCGAGTCAATTCCAAGCTCTGAGTCACATCGTTGATCCTCCAAATCCATGTTGAGATCAGTGTTATTGACCATGACTTGGTTCTGAATCTACGTTAAACTCGACCCATAGTCTTATTTCTATGATGCCTTACAATTTATATGGTTCGACTGTGTCATGGCTAAGTTGGCCTCCTTGGCCCATATACCGAACTCATTTTAGCTTCTTTGGGTTCCCATGCTATGTTGACTCAACGGGACATTTCAAGCTGCTTCAGATCGATCTGTTATGTGTTTTCCTTGGTGAAAACTTAGATTTCATTGTAGTCTCATCACTCGGAGTATATACCTTATCTCCCCCTTCATGCCATATGGTTTGATCCACAATCTCTCTCAACCTGATCTCCTTAGTAAATTTGAACACACTAACCACCTTGAGGAACCTACCGAGCTCCCTTAGTCAAGTTCAATGATATGATGATCAATCTTCCGATATGATTCCTGAATATAGATTTAACAACTAAAATGAGCTTAGAGTGGAGCTCACTTTATGCACATCTCATGCTAAACGACTCATCGATAAGCTTGAAGTCATCTTGATAACCCTAGAATCTTGTATGGAAGAATTTTCGATCTCAGGGTATTATCTTATTGTCCATTTTTGTCTGGGGGGAAACAAATTGACAACATTTTTAGTGACCTCTTGGGGATGCTTACCTGCTAAGCATTAAGTCAGTAGCCTTGTCTATCTGTTGAACATGGAGTCACTGTCTGTCAATCTGAAACCAATTTGATCCTGAAATCCCCTTGAGCATTTCTGATCTTGGACCTCCCTCGAATGCAAAGCATGAAGTATACCAACTCTGATGGACACTTGGAAACTAGAAATTTGAATGAAGCGAGATCATGAAACTCTTATGAAAACCTTGAACCTTTCTTCTCCTTGACACCTACCAATGATGCAACAATGTGCAGAACAACACACAAGAGCAACAATGGAAACAAAACACACACAACAACTAAAAACCATACGCGCTCTAAGTGGAACATGTAGGGTGTGCATTGCACTTATTCTGTTGAAATAAACCTATACTACCCTACATTGACTGGAAGCACATGTGAGCTAAACAAACCCTACAATGTTGGTTGTCCATAATAGCTTCTGTTAGTGCAAATTCACAAAGACCCCCAAAATGACCTTTAGATCTACTTTGCTAAGGCAATGTCATTTGGTGTGAATGCACAACATTGATCTTTCCAAAAGTGTGGGACCTTCGCAAATGGAAAAGCTCTCTAGAGAAGGCTGGTTCCTCTTCCTAAACTACCTGCCACAAGCTATTATAATGCAAGTAAACTAATCTAATCCTAATCTAACTTCCAAGGATACAAGGAGAGAGAGAAAAGAGGAAAAATAGAGCCTACACTAAAATGGTGATACATCAGAGAAGGAAAATGTTGAACATCTATCAAAACTGCCATGGAACAAGAAGAGGTGAGCAATGGAAAGGATGGACAAGTGCATCACAAAACCAAGGATGGATTTCACACAAAAAATGTTCCAAAACTCCATGAACATAGCTCTAAAACCTGCAATGAACATCCAAACATGCATAAATACTGGAATGAAGAGAGGCAAGAAGGACACAACTAAAAACGAGTAAGGATGGACAAATGGATCACAAAACACATTTTATATTGCTCAGAAGTTTGCACAAAACATTGTTTCAAGGGTAAGAGGAAAAATGTAATTACAGAGTAGGGGAGGAGGTTTAAACTCCATTTTCAACCCTGGGGAAGAAATTAAGGGAGAGCTAGAGAAGAATTATGAATAACCTTTTATAAATGAGCCAAATCTGGCTTTTAACCATCGAACTGAATGAAAGAAAGGAGAAAACACGGGAAAAACTTTTTTACATCTTAAACTACCAACAAGATATATTAATTGCCATGAAAAATGATGGGTTTCCATGAAAAATCCCATACTTCATTGTACATTGCTTTATAGAGCAAAACAGAGGCCCATACTTCATTAATTTTGGTGGTTGGGAACCATTTCTATGTTTTTTACATGCTAGAGACGTTTTCCCATTTTCTCCCAAAATCTACATCAAAAATAAAAATTGAACCAGACATCATGTGGAGAATTTCAACAGCTTTCCAATGGTATCAAAAACGTAAAAATCTAAGCTCGGGATCAAAAGTTATGCCCTCCTGAAGATTTAGGACAAAAATGGGGCAAAAATTGAGTCAGGTGAGGCCAAAACTTAAAATTTTTCCCCTTTTTTCAAATCGGAAAAGTTTCCCAAAAACCTCCACCAGTCTACCACTCATCTACCATGTGGCATCTTTGGGTTGCTTGGGGGAATGTGCTTCCATTTCTACCCTTTGTGCCTTTTGACAACTTTGGCAAAAAATGCTAAATCCTTCCACTGCCCCGAGTTAATGTGGACACTTGTCAGCTTCAAAATGATTCGTGGGTCTTTTCCTCCATTTTCTCCATGATAGGCCTACAGCCAAAATTTGACTTTGAGAATTTTAGCCAAAAGGGAAAATTTTCCCAAATCTCTCTGCGCCTTTACTGACGCGCTTCCTTCTCCTTTGCGGGCCTGCGGGCAAAAATTTACCTTTGCAGCCCTTTGACCAAAGCACCAAAAACTCAAAAATCCTCCCGACACCCTCTACTCCACCCTACCACGTGGCATCTTTTCACTGGCTACGTGCCTGTTTTGGAAAAATTTCCCCTTCAATCCCCACCGAGCCATAACTCTAAAATTACAAGGAGTTAGGAGGAAAATTTTACCTTTCTAGAAAGGTGGAAGAATTCTCTATCTGATGAAGCAATACCCTAAAATTTTTGAGTCCCTAAGCGTGCAAAAAAATCATTTCAAGTACTAGGAAAGGAAAGAATGAAGGAAAGTTAGCCAAAATAAGCAGGGGGCTCATTTTGGATAACAGCTTCCTTTCCTCTCAATTGATTGCCATACAAATGATGTGACAATGGACATTGCTGAGAAAGAGAGTACAAAACTGAAACAAGCCCAATCCTCCACTTGGTTCATTGAGAAATCAACTGGAAAGAGAAATAATTCCTCTTTTAGTTGCTCTGCATTTGTCCTGTAGAAGCATTGCAACTGATCCTCATAATCTGGAAACTCATCCTCATATTCTAAAGTGAATGTGATTGGTTTTGTCTTCTCTTCTAGATTAAATGAAGCTAGGTACTGATAGGACATGGTCTAAACCATTGGATATTCTTGCTTTTCGGACTTCAATTTTAACAAGAAATTCTTGCTGAAGACATCCTTGAATATTCATTACCTGATTTCCCTCTTGTTTCCCATTTACAAACAACTGACCTTCTACCTAGATGGATGGTATTATAGCGACATCTCATTCTTTCCTTTTTCCTTCTTCAACAACAAGGAGTTCCTCCATGACATGCAACTGATTTGGACCACCTACAATCTCAAATGAAGCTACTGGAAAGCTACTGCAAGTGTTTGAAGCATACTGATCATATAGGAGTTCCAATTTCACCTGAAGGCAAAGTTGTTTAGCATCTCTAACCTCTTCATCCCACATGAAACCTGCAAGATCACATCCTTTCACCTGTTGTTTTTTGAGACAATTAAGGGAAGCACAACTTCCTTGATTTTCTTCCACCATCACTTGTTCATCAAACAAATTTGGCTTCACAATTGAAAGTGAGGAACTTTCAATGATGTCATTTCCACCCAAAACCTTTAAAGTTGACTTGGTTCCTCCGCATGATCTTCTCTTTCTTCATTCAATGAATTTTGTAGAGGATCCAACTCTTCAAATTCAAATTCAAAAGGATAACTTGAAACTACAATAGTTTCAGAAATGGGTATTTCTATAGGCTCTTCTACATCCAAATATTCCTCCAGATCAGACAAATAATCTGCTTCTTTGTTCTCTAATAGTGCAAAGGGTTCAACCTTCCTTATGATGTTTCTAGAATCAGCAGTTGATTCTTCATGACCTTCCTCGTCTTCAAACATAAAATTTGCAAGATCAAATTCATCTAGGAAAACATAGTCTTGAAAAGACGAAGAAGGGGAAGAATCTGAAACTTCCTACATAGAATAATCTATACTTGAAACTTTTGAGTCCATCATGGAAAGAATCTCGCTATGATCATTTTTTGCATTTGATGATGATGTTGGAAAGTTTCTACAATGTTCCAGAAATGCAGCAAGTTCCGACATGCCTGACAAGTAGGATCATTGCATTCATAAAAATCACCTTATATGCTTGAAATTATTTCTTCTTTAACTTGCACATCCTTTTCTCCAACAGACTCTGCCACCTTTGGTGATTCAAACTCCTCTAATGGAATCAAGCTATCATGAATACTATAGTCTGAACAAATAGACTGCTAGTCCTCTTCGTTCCACTCTAGATTTGTTTTTGGCACAAAACTAGTGTGCTCCACTTGTTCTTGAGCCTCAACTTCTATAAAAGTTGGCTTGATGTTAAGTTTTTCATCCCATTTCTTTATATTATCTGCATGCTCTCTTTTTCTATCCTCTTCAACCATATACTCCTCTCTTTCTCTCATTTCTTGACAATGATCCTCCCAAAATGGATTTGGGACTATGAGAGGAGGGGTGGGTTGGGATGAAACTGATTCTCTCACTGTTTGAGGAAGAGATTCATTCTCTTGTCTTGATGGATCTTGTAGAAAAGAGGGAACTTTAGAAGGAAGAGGCATGGAAGATTCATGATGGAAAGGAGGAATAGGAGGTGAAGGAAAAGACTTCTCAGCATGTGCTAATGGTGAAAAACTTGGAATTTGAAGTTTGGACTGAAATGACATTGAGTGAGAAATAGAAAGAGAACCCTGAGGTGGTGGTAGTGCAGAATCAACCCATTGACAGATTGCATTACATCAAACTCATAGGCCTCTATTTCTTCGATCCAACCCTCAAGCTGAGGCAACATTTCAGTCATAAAATCAATCTTTTCCTACAAGTTGTAAAAACTTGGCATAGGGCCAACCCATGGACAAGCTATCTTGAAACCATTCTTGAATGCTCTCATTTGAGCTGTGGCTCTAGATTGTACCATACCTGCCTCCAGTTTCTATATTTTAAGATGTAACCTTACATCTTCATCTGTAGGATAACCTCCATCATATGCATGTTCATGCCCTTGAAAATCTACATAGTTAGGTGAAAAACCAAAATGATCATGGCTTTTCTCAGAGGGATATGCATACTATTGATTCTCATCATAAAATGGAGATGGAGGTGGATTAAAATAGCTTGAAGATGGAAAGAACTGCCACTACTGTAAGTAGGAATCCCACTGTGGAAATGAAGCCATGATTACATAGCTTCATGGATGGGACAAAATGGAAAGATATGGAAGAAAACTAGATGGGAAATGGGTAAAAAATGAAGGTCTGCAACACAGAGAGTAGGGTACTTAGACCAATGGAGTTGCCAGTTGTGCTTGGGTATAACTCTTAAGGCTGAAATTTCACTAAGAGCACAACAACTTAATGAAATGAAGTGAAAAAAATATGCACACCTATGAAAGATGTGCCTCTTGTCCCACCGAGCATGCCAAAAATTGTTGTCTCCAAATCACTGCACCCCGAATGGCTTGAAAATGGATCACGACATTCGGTGTGATTGGGACACATGGGATCACCTCTCAAGCTGTGGGACTTGGGCTCAAGGTGAACCTCTAGAGAAGGCTGGCTTCCTCTTCCTAAACTAAACACAACACTACTTCTAATGCAAGAAAAATGGCTAACTAGTCCTATGCTAACATTTCATGGGATTAGGGAAAGAGATTGCAAGGAAATGAAACCTAAACTAGAAGTGGTGATGCACTGAATTAAGGGATGTTTAACATCTAGAAGGGTTAATGTGGGAGGGATGCTTACATCACTGATCACCTTCACCTATCGCAACTAGAAAGGGCACAAAATACCACAAACTAGGGCGGACGTTCCTCTGTTAAACTCGATCAGACAACAAACTACCAGTCTCCCAGTGAAAAAGGATGAACTTGAGAAGGGTGAACAAGCACCACAACTCAACTGCATGTAATATTTCACCACTTGATAAGCACAAACTTCCTGAACCTGTAGTGGAAACCAGAACTTGCACTATGCACCTGAAAACATGAGAGAGGAAAATAGAAGCAACAAAATCATGAAAGGACATATATTTGATCACAAAACATAATTCTCATTACTTCAAGCACTTGCATAGTGCAACATTACATCAGGTGAAAAGGGCATAAGCTGCCATTACAATTTGAGAAGAAAGGCTTGAGAGCCTACAAATTCACAGATTGTGAAAAGAAGGGGAAGCTTGGAAAGTGTCTAATCCTCCAACTTGTGTGACCTGTTGGAATCCACTTATTGGAACCCTTTGAATGAACTTCCAATTTACACTTATAGAAGAAAGTGAGAGAGAGAGGAGAGAAGGATCATAATTTTCCCTTCCTAAAAGGAAGGTACATGATGTATCATTTATTACATTCGGTTGAACTATCTGAAAAGGCTCCATCATGTGCAATTAATGCCTGTTGACATAGTCTTCATAATTAATTAAAATAATATTTAAATAAAAAATTTAAATAATAATAATAAATATTATTATTTAAAATATTTGAATAAAAATATTAAATTAATTTTAAAAGAATTGGTGGGTCCCCCTTGGACTGGTTTGAAGAAAAGACTAAAAATTCCAACTCGGTGGTTGGCTCACCGAGCCAACTCACCGAGTTGGTTCGAGCTCCACCATCTATCTCACTTGCCTGATCTCTAGTCATGACTAGGACTAATTGAATACCTTCCGAGCTCGTTGATGCCACACTAAGCCGAGTTAGCCCACACCAACTCCTCGATCATAAAAAGCGGCTCCTCCATCGCCATCGCGTCTAACCAACAAGCTCTAAATCAAATTGAACACCTTTCTGCGAGCTCGTTCGGTGCCTCAGCTCCAATATGCATCGCTCGACCATCGACCATGCAAGCTTCTCTTTGGTGAGGTACTTGTTGAAATAAGCTTACTAGCGACTATGCATGAGCTCCTTCATCATTTCCACATTCATGAATCCTTTGTACATAGCCTGGAATGCATTTCCCAAGCCCGAGGTCACCTTCCTCTTCAACTCTAAGATGATGATGTTCATGTTCGCACAACTCACCTCGGGATGGACTCGGCTCATATGGCATCCCACATTTTCCTGATAAGCCATTTTCCTTCGTTTATGATCTTTGAACTCTATTATTTTTGCATCAATCGAGATTTCTGCATGACTCGGTTTCTACCTACTCCATCCAACCATAGCAAGCCCAAAATTCTATGATCTCATGTGTGGTCTCTACTATCCTCGCTAAGCTCACTTCATGCAATGCCAAGCTACCATGCCATTAGGAGCTCCTATGAACCACACTCTAGGAGCTCTCCGTTAAACTTGAACTATTCAAATGGCCAATCCATAGGTCCCCGATTTGAAATGAGCTCCTTGACATTGCTTCCAATGTAACTGATCTCCCATTTTCGTGCTCCTTCGATGGCAAGATTTCCGATCGACTGTTTGGCCTATGTTATTTGTGGGATCACCACCAAAATGATTCAATGAACCCTAAAATAAGCTCATATTTTAACAAGCTCTCTATTGAGTGTACAATCCGTAAATTGGTGAGCTCCTCCCTTTATTAGAAATGAGTTCACCTTGCCAGGCTTTATCATGCATCGATGCTACATTTTCCCTCCGACAAGCTCACAAAATGAGCTTACTGGATTGATTGGTCAAACTCTAAGCACTCCTGGATGGCCGAGCTCCTTCCTCGATCGACGCAACTATTCATTTTCTCGAACCATAGTCATGATGAGCTTGGTTGTGAGTTATTTTTTCCTCACTGAGCTAGACCACCTCCATTGATCTTTATATGGAGCCCTTTACAAATTGTGATCGGTGATGAACTTCATCTTTATCCCTGAGCTTTCCTATGAGTTGTTTTCTCTAAGACATATCTCCAAAACATCTCTCGAACTCTAAATTCTCCAAATTCCAAAACCCAAAACTCTAAAATTTGGAGTTTTGGAGTTTGGGCTTCAAATAAATTTATCTCCTCAACGTTTCGACCCAAAACTATGAATACCGAAATAGAAAACTCTGAAGCAAAAACTCCGAAAACATGACCCAACCTAGCTAACCTCATCCACGAGCTTTGTCTTTGATTCTATTTGGTCCCGTCCTATCTCGGTGCATTTGTGACTTCCCAAAATGACTCTACAATGATCATTCTCTATTATTGCACCGAATCGATACCCAAACAAGCTCCATACAAGCCCTGGATCTCTTAGACCACCATTTCTCGGTTTCACTTAGAATCCTTGACAATGACTCGACTCATTTCACGACACCTCAATGCCTTGCTTGAGCCCAAGAAAATCTCACAGATTCACATCCAGGCATGAGTCATATACCCACTCTACCTCTTTTTTGAGCTTCATCATGACACATTTTTTCTTGATCGACCTACACATGATTTGACCTAAAAATCTTAGGAAATGACTTGGCTCGATCACCGTCTGAGCCTCACCCTACGTGGAACACAACTTTCTTCCTTTCTACCCGCGTAATGGGTGTGTTGATGATTTAATCACATGTTGAGACAATCCCATTTGTTTTCCTTGATTCAGGCATACAACGATTCCTAAAAATGATTGAAATTTCATTTATATCTTTATAAAAGCTTATTACACGATTTTGCAAGATCTATCACATCTTGGCCACCATATGCAAACGTGTTCTGTAAGCTCCAATGTTTTTTTCTTTCCTAGAACTATTAACTTGTTCCTAAGCATTTCACTTCAAAACTCAACCCATCCGATCCTTCCAACTCGGGAATATTATCATTGACCCTAATGGCTTGGCTTTGCACACATGTCTTCTAGTTTCATGACCTCAACTTTATGTTCTAAGTCAATTCGAGCTCGAGTTACATTGTTGATCCTCCAAATCCATGCTGAGATCAGTGTTATTGACCATGTCTTAGTTCTGAATCTGAATTAAAATCAACCCTTAGTCTTATTTCTATGATGCCTTAAAATTTCCATGGCTCAATGAACTCGACCTATGTCATGGCCGAGTTGGCCTCCTCAACCCATATACCGAACTCGTTTAAGCTTCTTTGGGTTCCTGAGCTATGTTGACTCAATGGGACACTTCAACTACTCGGACTTGATCCGCTATGTGTTTTCCTTGGTGAAAACTTGGATTTCACTATAGTCTCATCATTCAAGAGCATATCCCTTAGCTCTCCCTTCATGCCATATGGTTTGAGCCATGAGCTCTCTCAAATGATCTCCTTAGTAAATTTGAACACACTCACCACCTTGAGGAACCTGCATTGAGCTCCCTAGTTGAGTTCAATGATATGATGACCACTCTTCCTGATATGATTCCTAAATGTAGATTTAACAACTGAAATGAGCTTAGAGTGGAGCTCATTTATTCAACTCTCATGCCGACCGACTCATCGATAAGCTTGCATCTATCTTGATAAACCCAAAATATTTTATGGAAGAATTTTCGGTCTCAGGGTATTATCTTATTGTCCATTTTTGTCAGGGGGAAAAAATTGACAACATTACCCTTCTCTACCTTCTTAGATCTATAGTCCTTTTGAAATTCCCTGTTTTACTATAGTTCCAACATTTCCTCTTATCTTTTTATGTAGTCTTGATTTACTTCTAGACTTTGACTGTCCTTGCCTCTTCTTGCTTTTCTCTTGGGTACAACCTCTTACATATAAGGAATCCTTGGATTGATAATTCTCAATGGATTTCCACCTCATTTCTTCTAATAGTAAGGCCGCAACTACATCCTCAACAAATAATTTACTCGTAGTACTAGTAATAGCCATAACTTGATTATCCCAAAACTCGGTAAAGAAAAATAGAGTAATACACTATATCGTCTTCTTCCATTTTAATATCAATAGAAATCAACTGACTTACCACAATATTAAAGACATTCAAATGTTCTACAAGAGAGTCTTAGTCATTCATTCTTAATTAATATAGATTTTTTCATAGAAATAGTTTATTAACCAAAGACTTTGTCTAATACAAAGTCCCCAACTTCTCCCATAACACCTGAGCAAATTTCTCATTTGACACATTCAGCGAAACCGAATCGTGACAGACACAATTTGATTGAACTCCTTGCCTTCCTATTGATATTTTCTTAGTCCTCTACCTTCATACCCATAGGCATGACTCCAGACACAACAATCCATTGATCTCTATCCATAAGAAGATCTTCCATCTTGAGCTTCCATAACTCAAAATGTTGACCATTAAATTTTTTGATCTCAATCCTTGTGCTTCCCATCATTTTCTTCTACTGAAAAATTCACTCAAAGAGCTCCCACTCAAAAATTTTTATCATAGGTTTTATAAACCCTAACTCTTCACATAAAATCTAAAACCTCGTTCTGATACCAAATGAAAAGAATTTATCTGATAAACTAATAAATAAGAAGCTATCTTTGAATAGAATATTCAAGATAATCAAAGAAAACAAATGAAAAAACACAAGATTTAACCTGGGAAACCCTTTCGGGAAAAAAACCAGCACAATAACTTCTCTCTCTTATTGCATTAACTTAACCATTTACAATACAATAATGTACTTCCAAGTTCTGCTTTACCCTATTGCATCTCTAGCTATTTGTAAGAAAAATAGTAAGAAATCACAAAGTGGTTTTACAATACAATGAGTACCAAAACCATGGTCTAATAAACACCCATAATGGTCACCCATACTTCATGGATTATGAAACCAACCATATATACATATAGATAAAAATAGCATATCTATACCCCAGGAAAAATAGGGATTTCCAAAATAATTTCTTGGGGGGCGGACCCAATCCCCGATTGGGGCTAGCCCAGCACCCCTTTTAATGCTTATAGAAGATGTGTACAACACTCTTGGGTATACATTATACAAAATCTACAAAACATTCTAACAGCACCAACACAAGCGTTCTAACCCATTGTGACTCCTTGGTCATTTTCTAGATGGGACCTGGATCTCATAGAAAATCTCCATCCTACCTCTTCAGATATCCATACCCACATTATCACTACCACCAAGTACTTTAATAAATGGGTAGAGGTTATGGCTCTCACTTATGTAACTAGTGTGTAAATCTCTAAATTCATCATGAATCACCTCATTTGTCATTATGGCATCCCTTCCGCCATTGTTACAAATAATGGTAAGTCTTTTAAGAACAAAGCAGTCAAAATGTTATGTCAGCACTTCCAAATCAAAATGAAATGGTCCACCCCTATTACCCTCAAGGTAATGGAAAATCTTAATCCACCAATAAAACCCATGTATAGATCATGGAGAAAATGGTTAGTAAGAATGGTCGTAACTGGAACTTGTAAATACATCCCTCCCTCTAGGCCTATGGAACCTCCATCTCGAACCCATACTAGTGTGATCCCATATTCCTTAGTCTTTGGTACTTAATCCATCATACCCTTAGAAGTGGATATTTCCTCCCTAAGAATATCTCTCTAGGACTATCTTGATAAAGAGGAAGACTACAAAGTGTCTCGACTGGTAGATATAGAGTTGTTGGATGAGAAGTGTATGAAAGTGCTCAATCGCTTCGAAGGCTTATCAAACCGAGTATCAAGAGGATATAACAAATGGATCATTCACAGTGATTTTGATGTAGGTGATCTTGTCCTGAAAGATAACCAGAGAAATATTGCCAAGGACAGAGAAAAGAAAGGCAAATTTAAGGCTAACTGGTTAGGACCTCATGTGGTTATTGCTAAATATCGATCGAGAGCATATAAAATTACACATTTCGATGGAAAAGAGCTTCCAGAACCCATGAATTCCATGAATATTGAGTGGTTCTATGCTTAAGCATGGTGTAGATATCAGAAAATGCCTAAAACTAGAAAATAAAAGAAAAAACAAGTAAAAAAATAAAAAAATCAAGAAAATGGTAAGAAGAAAACAGGTCATCAACATGTGAAGACCACGCAATTGTGGCATATTGGGAAAGTCCTTGGGTGAAAACCAGTTTTCGGAACTTAAGTAAGATTGATAGTTCACAAGATACTCTCATGTTTGGATGAGTAACTCCCACTTCTATTTATGATTTAGTTTCCCTAGCCAATCTAGGAAACCTACTAAAGCTATCTTGCAGAGTCATGATCTAGCTCATCTATTCATATATCTACGTGTAGTAATATCCTTTGTATGTTCCCATCTAATGTTGGGGAACCTTTGTATTTTTCCTTCTTAAAAATATGTGTGTGAAATTCTTCCTTTTGTATATTCCCACATCACGATGGGGGCATCCATGCTTCTTTTTCACTATACATTTCTTTCAAAACACGACCTTGGAAAAAAACAAAAACATTCGAGAAAATGATACACAAAAGCCTAAACATTCATAAAATTCCCTTCTAGGGGTGACCCTACACCAACATCATAACATTATCTTGAGGAAAACCCAAAAACAATGTGAATAGTATCCTTGAAAATTGTCTTCCCCAAAGACACCAAAAACATTAGAAAATAAATTAAAATTGTCCCACAAAAACAAGGTAGTGATTAGATTGCTTTTAGTGTTCGGATGTAGAGTTTTGATTGTTTTATATTTTTGTGTTATATGATTTAGATTTAATTCATTTTCTTAACTTAGATTAAAATTCATTTTGAATCTATTGTGTTTCAATGAATTCATTTTTAAACTTTCATACTTGTACAAATTGGTATTTTCATTATTGCTTATATGAATTTATTAGAGTTCATTTTTTTCTTAGATTGAGTATTGATTTAATCTATTGATTAAGCATGTTTGGATTCATTCTCATTTTCATGTAGTGGTGTTTTCTTATCTTTGTGTATTTGTTTGGTTTTGTTATTTTTTTCATGTGTGTTTTTTCATTCCATGCACATTTGTTTGTTATCACATCTATCATCTATCATCTCATCACTAACATCATCTATACATCATATATATATATATATATATATATATATATATATATCAATTAAAATGCTAAGTTTTACATCAAACATGTAAACTAAGCTAACCAACTGCCCGACCTCCATGACGTAGATCATGTCCTACTCACACCAAATTGATCGAAAGGAGTCACTCTCCATTCTTTTGGGACTACTCGATAGTGGGTGGCCTTGTAATACGAGGCCTCACCACCGGCATTCATAATGTCATGTATCATCTAGGTGTCACCAAAAGTTGTAGTTTCCTATTTAGAATAATCTTGTTCTCCTATAAGTCTACCAATAGTAGCCTAAGCATGTCTTAGTGTGGAAGCCTACCAATTTCTATTTGTTGTAAAGTCTAGACTGGGCATGTGCCTAATCTCTCCGAATAGTGATACCTGGACCTTATCTCATTATGTAATGGTGGCATGAGTATGTGTATGTGCTTGATGTAAAAGGATCGATATCTAAACACCCTGCACTATTAGCTATCTTGTATATGTTGCAACCATGTAGCCTCATATCCTCCCCGAGAGGCATGTTCCCTAGCGTGGTCTCACTGTAGTAATGGCCGGTAACTATGTTTGGGCCTGATCTCTCTCTCAGTGCCACCTATTATTGAATTACTATTGATTCCTATAAGTGCTGTTGAAGAATAGATAACTACCCATCATCTCCACCAAAACTAGGAGTATGAGGTAGAGGACCCTGTTGCGGATGTACCTAGTGTAAAGGAATATGAATACTAGCTGGAATCCCAACCGGAGGGAAGTGCATATACTAAGCCCGGGAGCCTATCTTTGTCTAGGCCTAGGACCCTATCCATGTGGTTGTTATGGAGGAAGACCATATCCCCACCCCCATCATGACATGGACCATCAAATGGATCATCATCATCATCCTCGTCATCCCCTGTCATCCCCATCACCACTATTAGGAGGTCCCACTAGAGGTTCTCTCACCCCGCATCCCAAGCTACTCTTAAAATCATCAATCAATGAGGTAATAATGTGTGATACCATGAACCATACTCTATTATGCACCCTAGATCTATGGCCTACCTCAAAGTTACCCACTGAATTGGCACCATCTATAGATAGTTGGTCATATCTCTATCCATAGTAATCTATGGCCCCATATCAAAATACTCTCGGCCCTCGCGAGCATACCACATATATGGCCCCGACACATCCTATGTAGTACCAAGTTGTCTTTGACACCAATAAACTCTGTAAAACTCTCAAATATAGATGTGGTTGCAAAATGAAGTGCTAAATTGTCTCTATACTCAGCTCTAAACTATCCTCTGTCCACGAAAAATGTCTATACGGCCTCCATATTATCGCGGCCTGTTATAGCTCATCAAACTCTCAACAATAGTGGTATGTATCTCCCATGTTCGGACGCACATCATCGTCGGCTTGAACCTAACCCATAGTAGAAGGCTCCTCTAGAGCACGAACATGTAAAACACACCGTGGGATGACCAATAACTATATGAGCCCATGCCCATATCTCAGTAACAAACGGGTTAGAGCTACCATCTTCAGATGGTAATATGTAATCAAGTGAAGGTCTTGGTATAAATGTGCTAGTATGCACTAGCCTTAAAAGTATCACTCACCATCAATCAATCTTCATATCACTCCAATGAGACCAAGTGGAAATGAGGCTCCGGTCTTGTTAGGGAGAAAAAAACCCCTGGCAAAAGCCATCAAGTATAATACCACTCGATCCAACTCGGGATCTGCTAGACATTGAGATAGTATGACTTCCATACCGTGGTGAGGAATATCTTGCACTCCAAATAACTCTTGAATACAATGATCAATATCCATCGATGGCTCGTGTACTTAAGAAATTCACCCTAAGTAGGGACTCAAGATATCCGCCACACATCCTCTAAGGTAATGGCAATCTCACTTGTGGGGAGTCGAAACATTGGCTCTTATTGTGCCACCTCTCGCCTAAGGCTTTCAAGAGGCCATGGTCGAGTGTGATCTCGTGGCATGTTGAACCCATATTATAATCCAGTGACATATAAGAGGATATCTAGTATCTTCCTATCCCTGCTCATCAAATTCCTCCTCAATATGTGTTAGGTGACCATAACTCTCTCTAGTCCGGGAGCACAAATAATCATCTCTACAAAAATAACAACACACATTTTATGGTTATTTTTGATATTATTCTATTATTCTTCTAAACATACTAATTTCTACTTTCTTCTATGAATTTATAGCTTACATTCTTATACACTTAGCTTGTTCTTCTCAAAATATTGTTTAAGTGTTTCTTCTGGCGTATACATGCCCATTTCAATGCATACACACCTGTCCCAATGCATATGTGCCCAACGCGTATACGCACCCCTACCCAAGCACATACATGCCCATATCAATGTGTATGCACCTACAATTTTCCCTCTAAAATTACTAACCCACAAAATGCATATGCGCCAGACTAGCACATATGTGTTCCCTTCGACGCATGTGCACACATATGTAATTTCCCACCGACGTATACGTGTGCATGTACACATGTGCATACCCATGTTTTTGGTGCATGTGTGTGCATGTATGCATTATTTTAACCCTAAACTACCCTAAAATGACATAAAAAGAAAATGAATGAGTAATACATGATGAAATTAAAAAGAAAGGATAGGGCACTCACATAAGGTCCATCCACATCATCCTTAAGGTACTCCCATATGCGTTCACTCGTCTCCTCCTCCTCTAAAATCTCGCCATCTCTCTCTCAGCTCATAAATCACTCATGGTAAGAATTTGGCAAAGACTCTGTAGTAAATGAATTGGTCACGATGGTTTACCCTCCCTTGGGTGGGGTATATCTAGCTCTTTTTACCTACCACGAAGCCCCCAAGGGATGTTTTGGATGTCTTGATCATTCTAACATTGCATACGCTCATCGAAATAATTATTTATTATTAATTTTTCCCTACGTTGGGGCCCTATTTACCACCTAGCGGTCATTTCTTCGCCCTATATTCCAGGTACTATTTCATTATATTTTCCCTATTACGATGATTATTTTCATTAAATAATTATTTTTGACTTATTTTTCTTCTCGTCGGGGCATTTTACTACTATTCGTCACTTTCGTTTCTTTCCCCGAGGCATTTTTCACATGCTTTTACGTACTCTTCCATTTCAAAAATTCTTTTGATCGGTCAAAAATTTAAAATTATAAAATCATCCAAAAATCCAAAAAATTATAAAAATGATAAAAAATGATAAAAATTGGTAAAAATCCCCTACATGGCTGAAATGTATGTCTCTCGACATGGCGCTCATCTCATATCTCGTTAGCATTTTCACATGTTTTGAAAGAATGACTCGTTGATCATCTAGATCTACAATCATTTACTAAAGCTATGCTCTTTACTTCCTCTATACTCTGGGGCACAACTGTGAGTTGCTTGGTACTATTTTACAAAATATTTGTGCAACTATCTTAAATGTTGTTGGTTTGAGTGTGTGTGTTTGTACTTATTTCCCTGTTAGAATAGCTTGTTTACTTCTCGTATTGCATTGCGTTTTGTATTTTACATGGGGTTGGTGGATTCAACAATGGATAATTGTTTGTATTATGGATTTTCATGTCATTCTACACTTTTATCATATGCTTATATTTTAATAAGGACCGATGATAAATATTCTTAATAATATAATGTAAAAAACATTGTCTAATATAAAGCACCATCACGTATAGCTCAATATCTCCCCCTTATTAATTTATCCTTTTTCTTCTTAATTCTTCTTCACACTATTCTTTCTTTTGTTCTCTTTCTATCATATTTTCAATCTTTGATCAAAATATTTCATCATCCTATCGACACTCAAGGGGGCATCCTTCACCCTACTAATTTTTCTTCCACTCCTTCAAAAAATTATAGTTGTTTGTGTTTGTCTACTTTCTTTGAAGTTACATAGCTTATGCCACCCAAAAGAGGGGAAAATGTAGATGCCTGTAATTTCATTGAAGCGCTATTATTATGAATATTGCACTATTTCACTCCTCACAAATTAATGGCACACTATCAATTAGGCCTATCTAACTCTCCTTTTATGACATCCTTTTGGTCGTATTCCTCTTATAATAGACTAACTAGGCTAATATAACCTCTTATTAGCTGAACCCTTTTCTTATACCCTTCTAGACTATTTCTAATAACTTCCTAGACTATCAATCCATTTCATTGGATTTATTATATCTCTCAAAACTCTCATAAACCCCTAATTCCTCTCTAAATAGGATTAATTATCCTAACCTAGTTTAACTAGCCTAAGGCATGTTTAACCTCTTCTAAACCTAGTAAAATCTAAATTTGAATCTCTAAAGTTCTTTTTGACTTATTCATTTGTCCCACATGCACCAGAAGTCTCCCATTCTTGGAAATGGAAACATATAAATACCCCTACTCCAATTCATTTTATAAGAACACTTTCCCTCTCTAGGCTAAAATATAGTATTATTGCTAGGATTAGAGCTTTTCTTCATTTGTCATATTGAGCTAATATTGTTTTGCTTTGCTATTTCCATTCAAGTGTGAGTAAATGGAAGAAACCATGTGGTTCTCTAGCCATTAATGGAGAGCTTCCATTTGCACAACCACAAACCGATTGCTTAGAATCTTTCTAGGTTCATTTGTAAAGCTTTCAAGAGTAGAGGATAACTAGACATTTTAGATTTACATGTTTTTTTCAAGATTAATGCATGAAAAAGTAATGAATCCTTGTTTATCTCTTCTCCGATGGTCCATTGAACTATTTTTTCAAAGATTTGGGGATTCTTGAGTGTTTCTTACCCCATTTCATAGCTTTTGCAAATTGTTTCCTTGTTCACACACATAAAAACAATGCCCTCCACTGTTTCCTTTTCTGGTTGTTGGTTGTCTGCATAATCATTTATTATCTTATAAATTTGTGGGGCTTATTCGTTGTTTTTTTATATTTACACAACTAACATACCAGGATCTTGTTGTGTATTCATGGTAGATGCCCGCATCCTCCACATCTGTCATCTAAACTATAAAAAACATAAGTTTTTAAAAATTTGAAAACCATGGCAATTGAAAATAGAGCTCATTAAACATATTTATAAAATGATTGAAGGTAAATCACCATGTTGAACTGGTTGTGTAGCGTCAAGTTGAAATGGTTGTACATCAGCTTTTATAGCTTTGTGGTTATCTACATAAATAATAAATGTATAAGTAGTATATATAGGTTCAAATCCATTAAACAAAATCACTTGTTGAATTTGTCTTTAGTGACGAACCTTTCTTCATATGAGAATAGTAATGTTTTAGAAACATTTCTTGACTATGTGTCTCAACAATAAAAATAGTAGATAGATCAAAATCAAATAATGCATGGATTGTAACACTACCATCGTAAAGCACTAGTACTAGAGAATTTTTGGAATAATATCAAGTGAACATCTCAGCCCATAACTCATAAGATTGTTCACAAGGAAAAGGATGGATGTTTCCTTATAGGCCAATTTCGCTTGTAGTTACCAATTTTTGTGGCATTTTCTCCATCCAATCCCTAGTGACCTCTTCTCTATAATCATTATTATTATTGCAGTTGTGCACACCAGTTATTGTGTACATAAGACATGAAATTTTGAATACCTCATTATTGTCATATGGTCTATAACATCCTGGCTGAATTGATTCTCCATTATATTTAACCTTTTATGTGTATATTTTTTTATGTTTGTTAACATTTTTGAATAATCAGTTGGAATTAGAATAATAATAATACAATCTAGCACATTGGCTCTGATAACTATTACAAGCTCCATTATTACATTAGAATAAATATCACTAGCCAAATTTTAAAAATTAGTGATCACGCATTCAACATTGAAAGGATTAGTCAAAGGAATAGATGATAAAGTTAATGGAAGCTAGAACATGTATGCACATTTACAAGAAAAATATTGTTTCTTCCATCCTTCCTAGTATATTTCCTTCCATTAACATCACATAGTTGTCTAATATTATCTGAGCCTTGATGGGAAGAACTTCTTCCACCTCATGGTATTTTTTATGTTTTTCTATTTTTCCCCCTAAATGGGAATCATATTTTATTTTTCCATTTCTCTCCTTACCCAATAGTACATGTAGAACAAATAGTGTTAGTGTGATTCATGGAATTTAAATTTTCCAATTATATTGGATTCACTGCAGTTGTTAATACAATATTATTCGGATGATTATTTTTAAAATAATGTAGAAATTTTTCTCTCATTTTTTTGTCTCCTTTTATTCTCCGGTAATAAGAATCAAATGTCTCTACTATTACACCAGCCTCAACATACCCAATTAACCAGACATCCCCGATTGCACTTTATCAGCTAGTATTGATAGTTCTTCATTAGTCATTCCTCTAGTAGCATTGAATGAATTGGCTATGAATCTTGCAAGTGAATTTGGCTAAAAGTTAACTTGATTATCCTTAATAGGTGAACAAGTTAGGCCACCTGATCTAAAAACTAATTTTTTTGTCCATTTAGTCCATATATCATCAGGAAATAGTAGAAAATTCCATTTATTATGTACAGATTCTTTGTTTTTTTCACTTGAAAAATTGAGAGGCATTGATTCTCAAAGCTCTACATTCAAAGGAAAAATATATTTTTATATTTTTATATGATGAAAGTAAATTTTAATAACCAATGAAATATAATTAAAATAAATTACCTTCCAATATTATGTCTCTTTTTTTATCAATCTAGGTCATTGAGGACATCCTAGTGATTACCAAACTGATCTAGCTTTGTCTATTGTAGTCATTTTTACCCCTATCACAAAGAAAGGAACCCCATGCGATGGCCTCTCACCCAACAGATGATGGGTGCTCACTTGGGGCATGTGTGGGTGTCAAGTCTCTCTTTTATGTGAGTTTAGTGGGAAACATCATCTATGATCCATGTTTAGAGATTTGAAAGGGAGTAAGACATACAAACACCATAGAGCTCAGAATGGCTTCTAGATTCTTGCAGTCATTCCAGATAAAATATGCTTAACATATTATAGAACTTATACCAAAATAGAAAGAAGTTCTCTAAGTATCCATACTTAGTCATAAACATAAATGAAAAGAACTATGAGAAAGATGTATGCATCATAATCATCATTGTTCATATTCATGTAAGCTAGTAACCTCATTACATTCATGGAGCCATTACATAATGTCACAAAGAAGCGAACACAATCGTGAATTATAATTGGACTTATGTGGCTAGGCTCTCAAAAGAAATTTATAGTCCCCATACCCATAATACATCCTTTCCTATGCACAATTACCCACTAACGGAGTTCTTGTAGTATTTTTGCAGAGCTTCTCTCTTTCTCTATCTCTCTATATCTTTACTTCTATAGGTGCTTGTATATATAGCCTTTCTGGACTACCAACTCATCCTCTAGTGGCCTCAGATATGATGCCAAGTGTCTGAATGTGGTCCTCTATGTGAACATTCTTCTTTAGGCTCGAGCTTTCCACTTTTACCATGATGTGCTTCTAGAAGCTTCTACCACGAGCATGCTCCTTCGTGGGCTAACTTTGTCGCTAGGATGGCACCTTATCTACTTCGTCTACTCCACATTCATAGTCGAGTCATGATTTTCATGTGTTCTACCCAATATGCCTAGTATGGCTAATTCCTAAACCTTGGTTTTGTCTATGTGCGACATAGGTTTCCTTAAACCCTACCCTACATGTTGTATCCTTGCGCACCTTTCTTCAACTAGGCCTTGCGCTCCTATGTGCCTTTTGTACCTAGCCAATATTTTAGGGGTCCAACATCACCCCACACTATGCATGTTCTCTGTCTTTGGGTACACTTCCGGTGAAAAGAAATATTACAAGAAGCTTACGCCTTGCAACAAGAATAAGGGGATGAAGGAATTAGGAAAGAAGAAAGAATGAGAAAGTGAAGGCATCACTGCAATAAGCTAGGAAAATATTTTTACAAGTCAACCTCCAACTTGTTCTAGGCATTAACTTCATTCTACGCTCTCTGACAGAGGTCACCAACCAGGGTGCTCACCTCCCCAAAACTTAGTCCATTTCCTTATGCACTCATGGTGTTAGTAATTTTCTCTAACTCCTTGCCTACATCCTCCAGCACATCCATTCTTTGTGTAATCTACAGGTATAGTTCCTTCGACCGTTTTTGATTAAACCCCTTAAGGTTTTATTGGATTGATTTATTTTTGACCTCGGAAAGGATTCTATCTCTTTTCACCCTATTTCCCTTATTATTTTCCTGAAACTCCTTGAGTTCTGCTTCATGAGTGGTGACCAAGGTGCCTACCACTTTATGTCTATCCACGCAATTGTTGTACACATCCTCAAAGCAATCCGGGAAGAAACCTTCACATCAGCAAGAACCTTGTTGTACACACAACTATGAGTAAAACAACCTTCAACATATCTTCTTTCTTGAAACACGTGGCCACTTCTTCTATAGATTCCAAGGCTAGCGGTTGTCTCTCCATGGTGAGTACTCTTGTTAAATCTTCCAAGCATCCCAAGGCAGATCCATACTTATGCACAAGAGACGCTAGGTCCGGATGCTTCAACACTATAGCATCATTAATGGACTCCACTTGTTTGTATACTACACATACCTTAGCATTCTTATCTTTTAACTCATGTTGCCACTGGGCACTGATCAACTTCTCTTGACTTAGCTCCTTTGTCTTTACAGCTAGCTCTTCCTTTTTCTTCTTCAGTTCACCCTCTAGGTCTCTGATTCTATCATTCCACCTAAAGAGTCTAGATTTGATCTCAACAGAGACCTTGTTGAGCATGTTGCACAGTTGTTCATCTAAGAGCTATTGGGCATCCACCACTGGGTTGTCTTCTCTTGGTCCTGGAAATTTTATTATTGCCCCATGGCTTACTTGAAATTCAATCTCATCCGGATGGGATTTAATTTCCCATGAGAGCATCTTCCTTGTCTGTGGGTATGCAACCTAATTATCAAAAGATGACATTGCCACGAGCTCCTCTACTAGAATCATGCTTTGGAACCACGGGTGAAATTTTTTTGGGGTCATCAATATAACCCATCCCTAGCCTTTTCTCCTCTACACACTTTCCTCCCATGCATGTTCCCTTAGGAATAATTACAGTCAAAATGGGGCCTCTAGTGTTGCCGTGGTCCTTTTCTGCACTTTCCTCCTTATCCTTGTTCAACACCAGCTCAGTGTTTTGTTTCAATTTCTCCTCTACCAAGGTCTCAATGATATTTATTTCTTCTCTCTCAACCACCTTGGTTATCTGTTCCAGCTTAAGGTTTGGGACCTTCTACTTCTGCATGCTAACCTCCTCACTTCTTCCCATGTCTTGGGTGCCTTCCCCTACCTGGCTATCCATGCATTGCATGAAAAGGAACCCCTGTTCCTCTTATCCACCTTCTTCTTCTAAATTATGCACATTGAAGATAGGTGGCTCTTGGTCTTTTTCAAGTTCATCTTCTTCACTATCATATTATTCACTATCATCATCCTTTTCACCTATGTATTTCTCCAAACTCCTAGTTTCTTTTGAGGTGGTCTCCTCTTCTATCCTTTGCTTCTTCCTAACTAGGGATTCTGGTGTAGGTGAATCTGTCTCTTCTTTTCCTAATGACTCCTTATCTGATGGATTTTTTGGCTCCAAGTCTTCTCTTTGACTATGGGCCTCTTCTTGTGCGAGTACATACTAGTTCTAGTGCTTGTCCTAGGGGAACCTATTACCTGTGTATCCACCACACTTGGTATTTTCTTCTCTGGCTCTTTTTCCTCCCATTTGGGTGTGGGTCTCTTCCTACCAGTTGGGTCCTTAGGTATAAACACCTTGTTCTCTAGATATGCGCCCTTCTCATATTTGGGTCTTATGCAAAGGTATACACGCCTGCGGATCCTCCTACAATGGGAAAAGTCATGGGCCTTGTCATTTAAACTTCGTGTGACATGTACCTCTCCACGTACACGCACTTGCCAGGGTAGACCAAACCTTTGCACATGTCCATGTGGTCCCGATCTAGATTACCAAGTTCCAACTTCAAATTCTTGGATTCTTTAAACCTGTTTACTCCCGCTTGGAAGTATTGAGCTATGAAGGAAAAGGGGAGCTTGCACCACGGGCTCCATGTCTCATCTATTAGTTTGAATCTGTGCAGGCATAAATACTTTGGTACACAAAAATTTAGCTTCTCCCTTTGTGGTTGTTGGTAGTTGTTTAGGAATCCTCCATTCTACCCTGAATGTATTCCTCAAGCACATGTACCATTTCTCCCAAAGTGTGCCTTATGCACGGTCATCATGTCACAGTGTATTTTTCAAATATCTTTCAAGTGAACGGTCTTGATGGGGTACTCCCACATGAATTTACCGATGCATATGGTACCCCAATATTTGAAAACACAATGGTTAGTAGGAAATTACCAAAAAGATTCTATCACCTTCCTTTGAGCAATGAAAATCTCATCTGCGATGAACGTAGATAAGTTATAGATGGTGTCCTCTCGAAATTTTATCAGTAAACATGCAACCATGGCTTATTAACTGGGTCCATCTCTCCGGCCATTTAACTTTGTTACTAAATGTGTGGCCATCTTCATCACCAAGTCCTCGATGTCCATGATAGCATAGTACCTTGACCCCTTTTTGTATGCATAGGTGGTGATAGTATCCTTAATTTCCTCTTTGTCTCTTAAGTCATCCTCCAAACCATCTCCTTCATAGATGAGGCCTATGAAATGTAAAATGAGCTGAGGGGTTATGCATATCTTGCGCCCTAAAAAATGGAAGTAGGCTTCATGCACACGCGACATCAATCATTGATATAGGCACTCCAACTTCCCGAATTAGGAAACTCAAAGATTTACAATAACCTTGCCTTGCCCAAATTGACCTTCACATCATTGTTATAATTGGGAAATCCCTCTGGTGTCCTTTTATTGGTTTGGTGCACTAACTCCAGCACCATCTCCTTCTCAATTGTGCTTGTGTGATGATTGTAGTCATTTATAGACATCTTTATTAGATGGGATTCCCACTTCCCCAAGTAACACTCCATCTGGTCGTGCATTTCGCATACCATGCTTCATTTGTACATGTGATAGTCTCTTATTGCTTGCTCTTTCCTTTTCTCTTTCCCCTCTTAGGTGTGCCAACTAGTTTCTTGGGTTCCATTTTCTAGGTCCTCTTATCACATTAATCACTTCTTGTTACTCTTTTCTTCCACTCTCTCCAACCTTAGATATCGAACTTATGAAAAAAACTCCTTAAACCCATTCCATAGTTCTTCAAACCCTAACTGGGATAATCCATTCACAAGATGGTGCCTTCTCACAACTTTTCTTACGCCCGTGAAATCCCTTCCTTCTGGTTCACAAATCCAAACTAGTTACTCATGCTCAATCTGTTTAAATTTTTCTTCACACGGATCAATTCTAGAAGCCCTAATTTGCCAAGATGTAAAAGTGCTTATTTCTCCTTATACATAAAGTGATTAATGAAATGCCTCGACCCTTTATTTATAGTTTCTCCCTTTTTAAGCATTAAGTGCTACTTCACCTACCACCATACTTTTAACATTTAATGCATATTTTTCAAACAAATTCTAATTTTAGCGCTTTACCTCACGTGCGCAAACCTGCATGGAAAATATTCCAACCTTATGGTGTGCAACCAATCCATCTAGACAGGAGACTCTTACATGTGCGCCACCGGCTCCAAAGGCACTTCTTTTATCCTGGTTTTTCTTGCCTACCTCATGTTGCTTATGTGATTTTTCCTCCTTTGTACATGGGATCTGAAAGTAGCCTTATCTTGACACCAACCATTATTTTCCATCTTTTCTTTCCATGCACCTCTTTTAATAGGGCCATTCAACCAGGATTTTCAACACAAAATTCCTTGGAACTTTACCCATGCTCTCCTTCACATTACTCCACCCCACACTAAAACAATGTGTGGTCCTCTACGCACTCAAAAATTCTCAAAAAGTAATAAGGTTACCAAAGTGCCCAAGGCGCAAAACAAAAAAACAACATGAAAGGGAAACACAAGAAAAGAAATGCATAAAGGAAATTCTAAACTAACTGGCAAAACTACCTTATTTACAAACATCAAGAAGCCTTATTTATAGTAGGGCTTCAGCCTACTCCCATTGAAGTGTCTAGGAAATTTCATTCCATCCAACACTTATAACTGGCACGCACCTGAATCAAGGATGTATGAGATTTTATAGGGACCTAACCAAAGGAATTTCAATTTCCCAGGATGGCATAGAAACTTAGACTCATACAGTAAGACCATCTACCCAACCTCAAACTTCTTGTTCCTAATGTGGCGATCATGTCATGATTTTTTTCTTTGTTTTCTTTGTTGTTTGTTTCTAATTGGTGGATGATCGTATTTCATCTAGCTTCATCAATTCATCAATTCTCTCTTTCAACACTTGCTCATCGCCCAACCCTCCCGCATGTGCTATTCATAGAGAAAGTAACATGAACTCAATCGTAGAATAGCTTCCGCATGATAAACACCAATTGAAATAGTGTGGCTTTGTTCAGCCTTTTATAATTTGTCTTGTAAGCCCATAATAAGGCTAATAACTTGTCATCCCAATCTTGTCTGCTGACATCACAAATTTTGGTCAGGGTATGACTCAATATTTTGTTAAATGCTTCCACGGTTCCATTTGCTTGTGGGTGAGAGGGTGTAGTCTTGTGATGAGCCACCATAAACTCTAATAATAGGATTCTCATGGTCTCATTCAAGAAATGTGTACCCCTATCGATGGTTAAACTTAAAGGGCATCCATACCTTGTGATAATGTTCTCCCACAAAAATATTTCCATTGTGGATGATTTGTAATCTTTAGTTAAGGCTGCCTCTACCCACCTCGTCAAATAATCCATGTGAGTGATTACATAACATGATCTATTCTTGTGTGTTGTTGGTGCAATAGGGCCTACAAAGTTGATTGCCCATTTCTCAAAAGGTTTAGTGCTAGGGATAGGGCATAAAGGCATTTCATCTCTCTTTCTTGGCTTGCCAATGTGCTGACAATGGTCACATGCTTTACAATAGTCTTTGCAATCCTTATATAGAGTTTCCCACCACAATCCTACCATTAATATTTTATGCGTGGTGGCATCACCTACATAATTTCCACCTACACTTCCTCCATGTGCTTCCTCTATGATGGCAGGTGCTCATGCTCTAGTACACACCTGCGCAAAACTTCATCACGCCCTAACTTGTATAAGTCCCCATTGATCAACATGTAGGGCGCGGTACGTATGGCTAGTTGCTTCTTCTCTAATGCCTTCATCCCTTCCAGTGCCACACCTTCCTTTAGAAATACTGCAATCTCCTCTAAATCTAAGGGTGCATGCCACAACCTAAACAATTGCATGTCTGGCATAGTCTCTTCAATACTCTGCGTGTCCTCCTATGAATCAATTATTGACAGATGATTAGGCCCATAATTACTCTTTCCAAGCTTCACAACTACCGTGAACTCAAACTCTTGAAATAACAACACCCACCAACATATGTGCCCTTATAGAATGGGCTTGTTCACTAAGTACATTAACACCATGTGGTCAGTATAAAATACAAAGGGTGTTTCCAGTAGATACTGTCTAAACTTGAAAAGTGTGTAGATCATTGACAATGCTTCGCGCACTTGATCGTGGTGTAGTTTTCTCACGGTGTCAACTTCCTACTTGCAAAACATATAGGATGATCAATAATTCCTTCACTCGGCTATGCAAGCACTGCTCCAATGGTGGTTCCTAAGGCATCTACATAAACATGGAAGGGCTTGTCCCAAGAGGGGAAACATAATATAGGCGCAGTGATAAGACTATCCTTTAATGTGTCAAATGCCTTCTATTGCACCTCTCACCAATGGAAGGCACATTTATCTCTCGAGTAGCTCTTCTAAAGGTGCAGCGATCTTAGCATATCCCTTGATGAATTTCTTGTAATAACCCATATGCCCAAGAAATATGCACATTGTTCTCTGGCTAGTAAGCTCCCCCAATCCCACAATAACTACAACCTTGGCAGGATCTACTAGCAATCCCTCCTTACATATGATATACCCCAATAACATCTCAAAGGGTATAGCAAAGACACACTTCTTAATGTTGAGGATATCCTCAACTGCCGACACCTCTTAAACATCGACCTCAAATTATCAAAATGGTCTTTTACTAGCCCATACACCATCTAATCATCCAAATAGACCTGAATAAATTTACGGATGAATTCCTGGAACTCCTACACCACTATGCATAAGAAAATAGTAGGTGCATTCTTCAACCCAAAGGGTATGACCATGTATGCAAAACTTCCCCACTCAGTGCTAAAATTTGTCTTCTCCTAGTCTTCCTTTGCAATCCAGACTTGGTGGTACCTCGAAAATCCATCCATAAAGGAATAGATTTCGTTCTTAGTGACTCCCTCCAAGATTTCTTCAGTGAAGGGGGTTGGAAAAGGATCGATGACACAAACTGTGTTCAGCTCCTTATAATCCACACAGATCCTAATCCGCTCATCATTCTTGACATTGATTACCATTGGACTTATCCATTCCGATTTTTCCACATCTTCAATGATCCCAGAAGCTATCATTTTCTCTATCTCTTCCTTTACCTTTACGTGAAAATTGGGATTCATCCAGTAGGGTCTCTTCCTGACCAAGTGCACACTGTCCTTTAGCGTTATCTTCATCTCTCCCAAGGAATGGTGGATGCCTTTGAGCTCATGGTACCTGCGTGGGAATAAATCCTCAAATTCACGTAAAAGATCAATGATCTTAGATACTTCCTTCATTGACCAGTAATCTCCAATGATAGCTTCCTTAGGTTCTTCTCTGAGCCAATGTTAACCTTCTTTATCTTTAAGGGCTCATGGTAGGCACATGCATGAGTATCAACACTGTCCACTACCTCACGCATTCCTATAGAATGGTTAACATTCAAGCTCTTTGCTTCCTCCCCATCAATAACATATACCAACTTCCCTTTCTCCTTTTCTAAACACGTGCACTCAAGTTATATCTCTTATGTTTCTTCTACCTCTTCATCAAAGTGCGTCTCCAAACTTGGTCCACCTAAAGAACTCCAATAGTATATCTACTACCATGGCACTATCCTCCATGGTAAGGAATTTAACAACCTACAATTCCTTATCAAATGATGGCTTGGTACTTTGATACTCAAATGTTTGAATGAGGTCAGTTGATAGCTCTTGCCAATTCCTTGTCTAGCGCATGTCTCCAAATGTATGTAACATGTGTGCACATAACCCCGCATGAGTGTAGAATACAACTTATGTACCTAGAGGGATGGTGGAAAATATTTCATGCATTCTCTCAAGATCTTCTCACAAGCTTGGATGTGGAAAGAGGTAGGTTCCTTACCATGGTAGTCCTTAATGGTAGTGGGCACGTTACTTCTAAAGAACCTAACAAAGAGAGTAATTCTCACCTCACGCCATTCTAAAAGGCTCCCCTGATGTGTAGCCCACCACCATGCCACTGTGTCGAGTAAGACATAACTTAGCATCCCTCTCTGTCCCTTCTCCTCCTTCCACTGAGCTTCCATCTCCTACAAAAATATCTCAGGGAAGGCCCCTCCTGTATACTTAGGTAGCTCCTTTCCTCCTAGGTGTCAAACTGTACACACCTTTGTTACTTTTGTTACTAATCTTCTCAACTGTCATCTAATCAATTCGTAAGTTCCATGTGCCCAATTATCACATGCTAGATTTGTGGTGTCGCTTACTGACTAAGCATCCTCAAACTGGATAACTCCATCGGTAGGATGGATTATCTCTAGGTCCCTGATTAAGTGCACATATATCCTATCCAGGACCTCTTCACCCAAAGGTTCAATATAGGGTGTTGAACTCCCATCAACTAGGGGTATAATGAGCCACTCCTCCTTATTTTTAAAGTTGATGTACCCCTTATTGAAATGAAGGTCTACATTGTTCTTGTAACACCATGGGTGCCCAAGTAGTGCTAGGAAATTGTCTACCTTGGCGAGCGCCAAGACTTCAAAGTCCCCAGTAAACTTTTCTCCTTGGATAGTGATAGCTACATCCTTTAAGACATCGATGGGAATTGTGTTCATTTTTTTTCCATATATAGCACATTCAAGGATGGGTGTAATGCAGTCTCCCGCCTCGATGCCATATATCCAAAGTTAGAACATTGACCTCCACGCCTATGTTAATGAGTATATTACTAAGGAGACATCCACCAATGACTGCATCCAATGTGATCTCCTTGTCATAGTCAAGGTTGTGAGGGGGAAGGTTTGCATGTAAGACCTACCTCTTGCACTCTCCTCCGGTGCATGGTACCTTCTCTCTCAACCATGATCCTAGCAAGGGAATAATATTCTCTTTCCTCAAAGCATTTTACATACTTCCTTGACCTCATCCAAGTCATCCTTTAGTGCCTTGACCTTCCTTCTTTGCTCCTCCCTCCTAGACTGCTCCTTTAGACATTGGATTTCTCCTTGTAAACTTTGAATGACATCCATGGTATCTTGATATACCTCCTTTTGATGTGCAGGGTTTGGGTACTTCCATGTACCACTTCTTCCCTTGAAACTAGGTTCTTCTACCTTGGTATTTCCTTTGATCGTGGCTTCTGCTCTTGTTGTTACCAAAATAGGTTCCAAGCCTACATCATGTGTCACCCATGGCATCCATTGTGTGTTTGCCTTCTTAATGTTGACCATTGCAAAGTGCACTTGTCTTTCTAGTCTGTTGATTCATGTCCTCAAACAACTCCAGGTACTCCTCATACTTGTGCTTCTTTCCTCACCATGAGCACTGCAATAGGTCTAGACACTCTCATTTGTAATGCTCTGTAGACCCAGAATTAAAATAGGTTCCACATGGGAACTCACTCCTTCCTCCCCGTGGTTACCATGACCATGGAATCCTCCACGAAATCCCCTTTCGTGCATGTCTCCATCTGTAAGCTCCTCATAATAGTGATCATCACCCTTAGAACTGTTGGCAATGCTGGTCTAGCACACCCCATGATCAATGGCCTCATGGATCTAATCGATGAGCCTACAATCCTTAATATCATGGGTTGTAGAGGTACAGATCTTATAGTAGCAAGAAACATTCTTCCAAATTGTGCACGGTAACAAAGGGCATCTACTTGCATCATGGCCCCCATGAAAAATTTCACGATCTCTTGTCATGGTGCGTAATGTCCTTCAGGGGAACCTATCCTTGACATGCCCCTCTACTTCACAATCGTATAGCATAAACCACTTTGCAAGTCTCATCGGTTGAGTTCGTAGACAACTTCTCCAACCGCTTAGCCATAGCGAGAATCGAGCCTCTCCAGAATGGGCTAATACTAGTATTAACACTACTAATAGCCTTGGCACGTAGATCAACTTCCAATGCCTTGCATGGGTCTCGTAAAAGTTTTATGAGATAAAGCCCTTCTAAAAGGTGTAATCAATCCTCCAACAACCCACTGAGCATGTTTTGAAGGGTGAATATCATATGATAACTTAGATAAGAGAGTTTTAAAGTGCACGTCATACTCCCACACACTCTCTGCCATTCCTTGTTGAATCTCTTTCAGGAGTTGATGCTCTTCTATTCAAACTCAGGGATGTGGAATTCTACCAAGAAGGCATTCTTTAAAGTAGTATAATCCACCACCATTTGATGAGGGTCATATTTCCTATACTAGCTATGTGTTCGCCCTTACAACGTCATTACAAACTGACTAGCCTTCCACTCTGGGGTTTTGATACCCTTTGTGCACCATAACAGTTCACACTTGTGAACATGTTCTACAACATCCTCAATACCTCTATAACCAAGCAAATGTAAATACATTTCAAAGAAGACATGAGGGGGTGGCTAGGGCCTGTGTCCTCCTGAGCCAGAGCCTTGGTTTCCTTTGGTGTTTCCTCCACCACCGGATCCACCAGATCCACTAGGTCTTGTGCCTCCTGACCCACCAGATCCACCCATTTCACTAGGTCCTATTCCTCCTAACCCACTAGATCTTGTAGTGGTCGTGCCAAGGGTCCCCATAGTTCCACTGAACTATGTGTCGATTATCTATGATAAAGCCCCACTACCAATAGTATACCCCATCCCACTCCTGACACAAGACCAAAATCTTGCGTGTCTATACCTTGCCTAAAAATTCCTCCTAACACTAGAATGGTGTTTATAGCCATAAAAGTCCCAAACAAGAAATTGTATCTCTTGGGTGTAGATTGATCACTTCCAATGTAACCAACTGGACTAAGAATATTTTCCCCCTGATCTAAAACACTAAGTGCTAGATTTTGGTCATTATGTGGGCTCAGATGTGTGCCAATGGTTCTTCTCTCTCCACGTGACCAAATCTCATTAGAAGCCAAAGGGGTCTCTCTTACGTGCTTACTAAGACGGGGTCACACAGACTACTTAGGTTCCATGTCCTTTGCGTGAACCTCAAATCCTTCTCGCAACGTCTATCATCATATATCCATCACACCTGCAACCTTGCATTGTGTAGTAATCTCCCTTTCACATGCTTCACTATACTTGAGCTATCTCTCCTCCCTTTCCTTCTCTATCGCAACATCTACCATCTTCCTCCACCCTAGCTTCCTCACCTAGTGCTCGAGAATAGTTTAGCCGCCATTGGGAATTCCTCTAAACTCATGGTAACCATCAATATCTTCATTTCCGGATGGATAACACGTAGAAATGTTCCTCCGGGATACCATGGAAACTCAAACTCAAAGAACATCTAGACAAGAATATGTGGAAATGGTGTACTCCAAAGTGTAGCTAGCTAGTACTCCTTTCCACTAATGATCCACAACACGATTCCACTTCATATTTGCATCCCGAAGGCTTTGGTAATCTTCTTGGGTCCACACATGTGATCTTTAATACCAACTTGATCTAAATGCATAGGCTGAAATCCATTCATACGCTTCTACTGGAAGCAAAGATATAAACATTTCATGTAAATCATGGTAGAGGTTATCTTCTACCCATCTACGTGCATCAAACTCAGGTCCAGTGTTGAATCTCTAAGAAAATTCATCCTCTATTCTCTTGAACCATGATTCAACACTTTCCAAAGTTAACCACTCTGCCATTACTCAATACATAGATCATGATGTATGTCATTTCCTACTACAACTTTGAAAAGAGGTCCTAGCAATGGAACCAAGATGTAGTCATTTTTAACCCTATCACAAAAGAAAGGAACCCTATGTGCATCGGCCTATCACCCAACGGATGCTAGGCACTCACCCAAGGTATGTGTAGGTGCCGAGACTCTCTTTTATGTGAGTTTAGTGGGAAACACCATCTATGATCCGTGTTTAGAAATTTAAAAGGGAGTAATACATACAAGTACCATAGAGATCGAACGGCTTCTAGATTCTTGCAGGTCATTATAGACAGAATATGCTTAATAGATCATAGAACTTATATACCAAAAAAAAAGTAAGTTATCCAAGCATCCATACTTAGTCATAAACATAAATGAAAAAGAACTATGAGAAAGATGTATGCATCGAATCATCACTATTCATATTCATGTAAGTTGGTAATCTCATTACATTCATGGAGCCATTATAGAATTTCACAAAGAAGTAGACTGCAGTCATGCATTACAACTAGAATTATGTGGCTAGGCTCTCAAAATAAATTTATAATCCCCATACCCATGATAGATCCTTTTCTACACAAAATTACCCACTAACGGAGTTCTTGAAGTATTTCTACAGAGCTATGCTCTTTCTCTATCTCTCTATATATTTACTTCGTAGGCACTTGTATATATAGCCTATCTCGGGTCGACAACTCATCCTCCAAATGCCTCGGATCGATGCCAAGTGTCTAAATGTGGTCCTCTATGTGAACATGCTGCTTAGGCCCGAGATTTCCACTTTTTACCATGATGTGATTCTAGAAGCTTCTACCATAGGCATGCTCCTTCCTGGGCCAACCTATCACCAAGCTGGTACCTTATCCACTCTGCATGCATAGTTGGGTCATTCTTTTCACGTATCCTTCCCAAAATGCCCAATATGGCTTAGTCTTGAACCTTGGTTCTATCCGCGCATGCACCATGTTTTCCTTAAACCCTACCCTACGTGCTTTATACTTGCATGCCTTTCTTCAACTAGGCCTTGCGTGCCTATGCACCTTTTGTACTTAGCCAATATTTTAGGGGCCCAACAACAATAAATTAATAAACTTATTTTCTATACAATTTTTGTTTACTTGATTCTCTTGTTTGAAAATATTAACACCGGATTTCGTAGATTCGTTTGTAGAAATAATGTGAGCCTTTCAAAACCATAGCCTCAAATGTAAACACTTGTAAGTTTCTGAGCCCAAAATATTTTTTTCGCACAAATTGTATGTTGGCCATCAAGTATATAAAATTTCACATCATCACTTTCCAGGTCATTTAGATCAATTATTTCTTCAATGTTATTTATATCTGCAAGAAGGGAAAAAGAATTATGTTTTTCTATGTAGGAATAAAATTTATCAACATAGATTGGACAACAAGGTCAACATTTTCATTATCTATCAAATGATACCGATATTCGTAGGTACAACATGGCATCTTGAAACATCAATTGAAAATACTTCACCATTGAACAAAAATAAATGAAACTGCTGAATAGTCAAAGGTTTTGTTTTCTTGAATATAGTGGTTTCCTTCTTCAACAATGTAGCTGATTTAGTATTCATTTTCAACCCATGCAACTTTGATTTAGATGGGTCTATCTCCAATTTAGTCAAATATGTTTGTCTCAAAGCATAGTAAACAACTTGACATCTTTTGGAGGTGAAAGAAAACCTTTTCTATGAAATAAATGACAAAAGCAGTTTTATTTTTTTATATACAATTTTTGAATACGTAAATATACCATTATGAATTTCTTCTACATTTGAACAACTAGTTTTGTCAGAATCTATAAGCATCCCCAAATTCCAACCATATTTTGAACAAGAATATGGTCTGTTGTTTATTGAGGTATGCATTTCCCATTTCCTAAATAAAGAAACATCTAACTCCATATCCAAAATAAGACACTTATTATTTTAAAATTCAATGTGTTCCACCTGAACATGTAGTAATCCCTGAATCAATAATTTCTAAGGATAAAACAATACCAAATTCATCTTGATTGTCAATTATAACAAAAAACAACCACAAAGTTGATGTGGCGATTTTTGGGGAATGGATTTCAACAAACCATTCCTCATCTCTTTTCATCCAACAATTACCACCTGTGATGAATGGAAATGTCATGAATCGAGTGCAAACAATGGAAGACATTTTACCTATAATTAGAGTAAAATACATTAATAATTAGGTCATTTCTGAAGTTAAATTTTTTCTCACATTGTTTGATAAGGAATATAAATACTACCCTAGTAGTCACCAACCTCTAGAGTTATTTACTATGTATCATTAGAGATTAATTAACTTAATGGTTAGAAACCGCTAGGCTTTGATAGGACATCTTATCTATCATTCAACTAGTTACAATAATTCATATTTTGTGGATCAAATCAATAATAACAAAAAAATCTAATAGTCAATTATGATGCATTGAAAGATAAGAAACCATTTGCACTTTTTGAAAGGATTATCTATGAGTCAGACAATCTATAACATTCCATAGATGGCATGATAGGAACGTTAAAAAATATACACTTTAGTGGTAGATAGGCTTCTAGTCAACATATAAAAGAACAACTTAAAACATTCTTTTTTAGCCATTTACACTTATTGAATGGAAAAGCATAGAGGAAATTAAGATCTAATGTTTGGTATTTTTAAGAGAGTGTTTGAGAAAAAAATCACATTAACGGAGTTTGCGGTAGCCAGATTTTTTTTTACAAGACGATGTGAATTATGTGTATATCGGTCATACTATAGTTGAGAGGATTAAATGCCTGTAACAAGACTAAGGAAGATATTAAAAGTGTAGCAAAGTAGAAATATCTAATGTTTGGCATTTTAAGGAGAGTGTTTGAGAAACAAATCACATTAATGGACTTAGTGGTAGCTCAACATTTTTTTGTTATATAAGACAATGTGAAATATATGTATATCGAACATACTGTAGTAATGAAAATTAAATGTTTGTAACTAATCTAAGTACGATATTTATAGGATAGTGGTTGGTGGGAAATTTCACAAAAAGCTATTGAATACAAATGGGAAGGATCACACTTTTCCTTAACGTAAGTACAACCCTCATCACTATAGTTGTTTTAGTGGAAACATTGTTGTCTATAAGGTCATGGTGGTTTATACCTATTTGAGAACAGATTTGATTATTAACATTGTTTATTGAGTACCAATAAAACAAGGGTCTATTATCTCTTACTCTGACTATAAGTTATATTTACAATTCTAATTAAAGAAATTTATTCCAAATTTTTGAAATTATGTTAACCCATTTAGAGCATCAATCTTCTTCAGCTAAAAACATTTACTATCGATACATTGCATTGATTGAGCTTTAAAATAACTAAGAGTTTAAAATAATGATAAAATAACAAATCATGATGTAGCTTAGTGGCCACTAGAGTCCTACCATTACATCTTGTTATTGTAATCATTTTCTATACACTTTTGGCTCGCTAGTTTTTTTCATTTCATTGCTAATAATTGTATCATGTTTTATGGACTATCCATGGAAAATCCAAGTGATATAGTACAAATCCTTGAGAGGGAGAAAGCCATAGGTATTTTCCATAAAATATAAATCTTGTAAGATATAATTCACAATGTTTCATATGGTAGAAATTGTTTACGGAATGCTTAACTTCATTATTTATCGAAAGTAACAGCACAACGGATGTTAGGTTCAATAGTTTCTTAATTTGAAAATAGCGCTAAAATAATAAATCATGATCTAGCTGAGTGACTAATGGGATCCTACCATTACAGTCATTGTAAACACCTTATATACAACTTATGATCGCTAGTGTTTTCCATTTATTATAATTGTATCATATTGGTTGGAATGTACATGGAAGAGACAATAGTTGCACTACATACCCTCTAGAGGGATCAAGCCTTATGTAGTTCCCATAAGATATATTATTTGTAACATATAATTCACATCAGTTCTTATGGGAGAAAATTTTTAGCGAGAACTAAGCTTAATTACTTATCGAAAGTAACAGTATACTAGATGTTAGGATCAACTATTTCATAATTTGAAAATAGCAATAAAATTAAAGATCCTGTGTCAGTTTATCGATCACTAGGCTCCTACCAACAAATCCTCAAGAGGGAACATGACTTATGTAGTTCTCAAAATATGTATTTTTGTAACATATAATTCACATTTGTTTATATTAGAGAAAATGCTTAGTGACCTCTAAGCTTCTGTACGTATTGAATGGAACGACATAATGGCCGCTAGGATCAACTATTTCTTATTTAAACACTATGTGTACAGTTTTAGAATGCTAGTGTTTTCCATTTATTTTAATTGTACCATATTCGCTAGGCTATCTCGTGGCAGAGAGAAAGTCTTGCACTACATACCCTCGAGAGGGATCGAGACATATTATGTGTTTCACATAAGATATATTATTTTGAACACATAATTCACATTTTTTCCTATCAAATAAAATGTTTAACGACCACTAAAATCCTTTACTTATTCACAAAAATGGCATATCAAACCCTAGGCTCAACAATTTCTTATTTTGAAAGTATCCATAACATAAAAAACCATGGTATAGATTAGTGGTCATTAGGATCCTACCTTTATCTTTTGACATTATAAAAACTATCTACATAGTTTTGGAACACTAGTGTTTTTCATTAATTGTACTTGTATCTTATAATGGCTTTGGATACGGCTTTATTATGTAGTTCCCATAAAATATATTATTTTGGACACACAATTCACATCATTTCCTATCAAATAAAATTCTTAACAATCGCTAAGCTCCTTTACTTATGATAGAAATGCCATATCGGACCCTAGGCTCAACAGTTTCTTTATTTTGAAAATAGCCATAAAATAAAATACCATGGTATAGCTTAGCGGTCACTGCATTCTTGCCTTTACCTCTTTTCATTATAAACACTATATGTACAATTTTGGAACACTAGTGTTTTTCATTAACTATAATTGTATCTTAGAACAACTTTGGATCACTAAACTTATTATATAGTTCTCATAAGATTTTTTTTTTGAGCACATATTTCACAAATTTTCATATAAAATAAAATTCTTAGCATCGCTAAGCTCCTTTACTTATTGATGTAAATGGAATATCGGACCCTAGGCTAAATAGTTTCTTTTTTTGAAAATAGCCATAAAATAACAAATCATGGTATATCTTATTTTTCACTACGCTCTTACCTTTACCTCTTTTCATTATAAACACTATCTTTATAGTTTTGAAACACTAGTTTTTTCATTGATTATACTTATATCATATAACATATTTGGATCGCTAGCCTTATTATGTAGTTCCTACAAGATTTTTTTAAAACATATTTCACAACGTTTCCTATCAAATAAAATACTCAAGTAGCTACTAAGCTCCTTTACTTATTGTAATAAATGGCATATCAAACCCTAGGCTCAACAGTTTCTTATTTTTAAAATAACTATAAAATAACAAACCAATGTATAGTTTAACGGCCACTAGGCTTCATTTACCTCTTGACATTATAAACACTATATGTACAGTTTTGGAACACTAGTGTTTCTCATTGGCTATCCACTTATTATAATTCATTCGAAAAACTGTAATGTTTCATACATTTCTAGAAAGGAATCCTAGAATATGTAGCGGCTATTAGCTGGTAGGATTTTCCTCAACAAATAAATTGCTTATTTGTCACAAAGACCTAGCGCTTTATTATTTTAAATTTATCATTTAAATAAAAAAATTGTATCAATTGGATGTTAGTAGCTGCTAATTTTTTTCCTATATATAAGTTGATTTGAAATATGTGTCAACTATAATGTAGCCTAAATAGCTTGTTTGAACTTGCCACATGGCACATTTTAATTGGAGAATTAATTTAAATTAGCGCACACTATATCTAACAATGTCGATATCAATTTTGATAAAAATTAAAAATTAAATGTCTGTATATTATTCTATTAAACTTAAAACTATGTTTAGGACTTATTTCTTCTGTTTTCTTATAATATATATTTTTATTATGCTTGTTTTAATATATGTTATAAAAATATTTGTTATTATGTTTATATTATTATAGGCTATAAAAAATGAAAAATTGTGTTTTTTTAATTCATGGTTAGTGTTTATTTTTAAACCATGGAAAAAAAAAAAGAAATTTCAAAATTTGAATTCTCAAAGCATTTTCAAATATTTGAAATTTCAATAGCCCGCATTTTTTCTTTAAAAGGGGGAAAGTGAAATTTTCAAGTTTTCATATCCCATTATTTTTTCTATTTTTTTATTTCTTTTGTGGAATGTGTCAAAAAAATATTAAATATCTCAGAGAAATATTTATTCCGGTTTCTAATTTTTGGTTACACACAAAAGCATGTCTTCAAATTAAAAAATGCACGCATGTCATATGTTAAGGCTGAGTGTTTGAATCCCAGTTGTTTTTGCAAGTGATTATAATCTTGTTTGTAGAGAAGGCACACAAAGGATGCACAGAAAGGATGCACATGAAGGAGGAAAGAAACAGAGGTTGTGAATAGAATCACACGAGATAGTTTATTTGAGGTAGTAGATGGAGGTTTCATAGACAGCATAAAGCATGAAATAATCCCAAATATTACTAAATTAGGTATTTATAGTAAAGGTGTACCTTTTTATTGTGGGCTCTATTAGTTTCTCTATATTTGAATGGTTCTTATGTTTTACATGGTAATCCAATCATGATCTGCACCATCCTTGCTTTGTCCTATTGAATCGTGCTCGTAGTCAAGCCTTATTTTCCATTTTCTTTTGATCTCCATGCCAAACCACCTTGTTCTTCATGAAAAAACAAATTTTTGTGCGTTAATGAAAGAAAATTTAATCCTTTTCTACTCTAGTATTTATCTCTTGTTTAACGCTTTCCCATTTCTACCATTCTATGTCTCTCTCTAGGTATTTTCATTTTGAATTTTTTGTTCTCGTTCTTATGATTGTTTTTAGGATAATGATGGCTTGTGGAATAGTCACTTTTAAAAAAAAATTGGTTGGGAGAACCAAAATATTTTAATGTTGTTTATTAAGATAATGCAAATAATCATCATTAATTATTTCATATTACGTTTTTACATGGTTGCCACTTATACATTTTAGGAAAATATATAAGGTTAAATAATTACTTTAAAACTATAAAACCATATTAAGAATTCAATTGTATCATAATTATTTTCAGTTATATACATGTTTCCATATAGAAATAGCCAAATGTAATGTCTTCAACAATTTTATGTTTTGTGACGTTAAACATATTATATATACGTGTAAATATTATTAAATATAATTTTTAATCACTATATATTTAATAATTAATATAAAATTTTAATCATTGACCTTCCTTCTTTCTTCGCCATATGCTTATCGTAGGACTTCGCCACCAAAATGGGTGGTTACTTATCCATGAATTGGTCACATATGATTCTCAAGACTTGATATGGAACTAAGGTAACTATAAGGGTAGAGCCAATTTTTCATAATCATTTTGAGCCTTATACTGCTAGTCCCATAAATGGAAACTATACTATTTGTGATCAAGAAGAAGAGGTTGTTGATCATAAATCAACTACTCCTGTGTAATAATTCCTTGATATTATGTTGGATGGGGTAAGTATGGGACATCATTTTGATTCTTATGCCGAGGCATTAGCAGAAGAAGAATTTTGTTTATTGGTTTTGGAAGAAATAGGGTTGGGTACATATTATATACATGAAGAAGGCACAGTGATACCATAGCTTCTCAAAACCCAAAATAAATCTAAAGGGATTTGACAGCTACTTTTCGATGGCTCAAGGAGTAAGAATGGAGTAGGTGTTGGTGTCCTGTTGATTTCTCCACAAGGTGAGAAATATTTCTCATCTTTTTGACTACAATTTAGCAATACTAACAATGTAGCTAAATATGAAGAACTCGTGCAAGGAATCTAGTTGGCTCAAAAGAAGGGGATCAAAGATTTAACTATTTTTAGGGATAGTGAATTGGTTATACATTAGGTAAGAGCTCAAAGTGCATCAAAGAATTATCTATTGAGGTCATGCAAGAACCATGTTTGGGATTTGATTTAATATTTTGAGGCCTTCGAGATCTACGTGGTTCCTAGGAATCAAAATCAAGATGTTAACAAGATTTCTACGATTGTATCACAATATGACATGCTGTTGATATCATGCAAGATGAATAGCAGCCCATTAATATGGTTATTCAGCTTGCGATTCCGTATAATGCAGGTAGTTGGTAGGTCTTTGATAGTGATAAGAAAATCATTTTTTTGGTCGGAGAAAGCTAAATTTGCATAAAAATCAAGCCAAACTTTAGGATGCATACCATTATCAAGTCATACATTTGAAAACCAACAAATTGCCTAAGGTTTTGGTCACTCTCGAATCAATTTTTAATTCAGATGATCAAGTTAAAAGGTAAAGCACCAATATGGTAATCCAGGAAGATGATTTTGAATAGGTTCATTTTGTAAGAAAATTTTCGAAGATTGGTAAAGCATGTTCACCAGAATAAATGAGAAGTTTTATCGAACTCTACCAGAAATATAATGATATTTTAACATGGAGTTATGAAGATCTTCATGGTTTTGATATAGTTTTGGTGCAAGATACTATTGAGCTTGATCATAATGATAAACTGGTTTGGAAAAAGTAGAGACTGGTGAATCCCAAGATCAAACCATTAATGAAGAAGGAACTTTCAAATCTTATTGAAGCTAGTATCATTTTTTCCATCAAACATTCCTCTTAGGTGGTTAATCTCATTCTTGTTAGGAAAAATAATGAAGATATTTGACTATGTGTGCATTTTAGGGATCTTAATCGAGCCTCATTAAAGGATCATTACCCCCTCCCATCCATGGAATAGAGTCTTTAAAAAATGGAAGGGGCTGAAATAGTTTTTCTACTGGATGGGCATTCAAGTTATAACCATATTTTAGTTTAAAATTATGATTAATTCAAAACGGCCTTCACTACCAAGTGGGGTATGTATGCCTATAATAAAATCTTATTTGTATTATCAAAGACCGGGGCTAATTTCCAACGTGATATGGACATGGATTTCAAAAGATTAATAAATGACATTATTTTGGTCTATCTTGATGACATAATTGTGTATTCCAAACATGTAGAAGATCATATTGTTCACTTGGAAAAGGTTTTCAAGAGATGCAGGAGTTTTGGGTCTCGTTAAATCCCAAGAAGTGTATTTTTTTGTGCATGAAGGAAAGTTATTGGGACATGTGGTTTCAGCAGAGGGACTATCTATTGACCCAACAAGGATTCATGTAATTCTATTTTTATCCCTTCCGAGCCATAAGAAGGGTCTTCAGAGTTTTCTAGGAACCATTAATTTTGTGTGAAGGTTTATCCCTCAGTTCACGGCCTTGGCCAAGCCATTGATGGCCATGTTAAAGAAGAATATTCCTTTTTCTTGGACAAAGGAAGGAAAAGAAAGCTTTGAGGCAATCAAAACAGCTATTTCGCAGGCTCCTACATTGGTGAATCCTAGGTATGAAAAATATTTTATTCTCTATGCCTTCGTAGGATAGGAAAGTATTTCAAGGATTCTCATGCAGTAGAATGACGATTTGATGGAACAACCCATTTCTTTTTTTAGCTAGTCCCTTAAGGATTATGATCTCAAGTATTCATTTTTGAGAAAGCGAGGCTTTCACCGTCATTCAGAATTGAAGAAATTTAGGTGCATGTTTTCCAACAATAAAATACAGTTGATGGTGTCACATCCTGGAGTTAAGGATTTTCTCTGAATAAATACATGAATGAAAAACGTGCTATATGGATTACTAGAGTCATGGAGTATGACGTACATATCAAAATAGCCAAGATAGTCAGAGGAAAAGGACTATGTCAGTAGCTTGTCATGGATTTGGAATCTAAAGGTGAAGGAGACATAGTGATCCTTAATGATCATCAAGAAGATGTTCTTATTGATTAGTTGTTTAATATGATGATTTTTCTTCTCTTAGGAGAGTATCCCATTGACTAGATAGGACTCAAAGATGAAGTTTTTGTCTCTAGTCCATTCCTTATGTTCTAGTAGATGGTGATAATTTCTGCAGGATTTGAAAGGTGTTCTTCTTAGGATTATAGGGCCGAGAGAAGATGGATAATATACTTGAAGAATTTCACAATATCTTGTCTAGCGAAAACTTTTCCATGAAAAAAACCACTACGAAAATCATGAGAGATGGCTATTATTGGCCAAATTTGTTCAAATATCCACATCAGTCGATGAAAAAGTGTAGGGAGTGTGCTTTTTTCATAGGAAATCAGAAGTTTTCATCTTTTCCTCTTCATCTGATTCAAGTGGATCAAAATTTTGTTTAGTGGGGGTTAGATTTCATCGGAATTATTAGTCCTCCACTTAGTGATGGCCATATGTGGGTTCTTACTATGACAGACTATTTTATTCAATGGACGGAGGTCGTCACATTGAAGGAAGGAAATAAATTTGTTATTTATTTCTTGGAGGGAATTATGACAAGGTTTGGTGTTTCGTTCATAGTTATTTCATATAATGCCATGGAATTTCTCGGTTTGAAATTTAGTGAGTGAGATATTAAAAATTGAGTGTACCTCAAGACTTCGTCCAAGTATTATCTACAGGGAAATGGTTTGGTTGAGTCTAGCAACAAGAACCTCATTCAAATAATTAAGCATACAATGGAAACCAACAGACGAACTTAGCATACACATCTCAAGAATTCATTTTGGTTATACGGGATCACACCTACGGGGCCATCAAGAATTCCCCTTTCATGATTTTGTATGGCAAGGGAGAATTTTTTTGTTATCACTTGAATTTCCTTCTTTAGAGTTAGCACATCAACTAGAGGTTATGGAGAGTGATCCTATGACAGTCAGGTTTGCCGAGTTGATGGAGTTAGAAGAAGTTAGGAACAAAGCAATGAAGACTTTTGAGCAACATCAGGCTCAAACTAAGAAAACTTTTGATAGGAAGTAATCCAACAAAAAATTTGAGAAGGGAGATTTAGTTATTAAATGGGATGCTGATAGGGCCAAGCCAGGGATGCATGCAAAGTTGGATGCTCTGTGGAGTGGACCATATGCCATTACAAGTTGCAAGGAGGAAAATCCATTTCTCCTATCTCAACTCAATAAAGAAGCATTGCCCATTCCTATGAATAGGATACATACCAAATATTTCTTTTGAGAAAATTATACCTTTTTACAGTTTAGTTCAGGTCTTTTACCTCCAAGTGTTTTACACATTGTTTGTTATGTTTTTACATTTTGGTTTCTTTGTTGTCTCTATTTTCCATTTGTGTTCTAGGTATTTTTAAGGCTAAGGACTCATTTCCCCAATGGATTATTGAAGGTAACTAGACAAGTGCTTAGCAGAAAGCATCCTAGTTATTTGGACAACTTGTATACATCTTCTCACTCGAGCTCTTCATTACAAGGTTTGGCACACTCAATTTCACTTGGCACATTCTCTTGGTTACATTTCCTCACACGTCCCCCTTTATTTCATCATGTTCAGTCCTTCTTCTCCTCACCCGCCCTTGTGAATTTCCCCTTCTTCTCTTTCTTTTCCTTTTCCTCTTTATTCCATATTCTTTAACACGCTTGAGTGTGCCACGCGCGACCAATCAAAGTGCACCAATAAGGTACCGAATCCTTGTAATAAAAAAATGAGTGACACATGGTAGAAATCCGTGCATGCCATGTGTCATGTGTGCCTGCACAACTCTCAAATTTCTTAACATCCATTGTTTTTCTACACATCTTCAATCGTGCATGCCTAGTCTCAATTGATAGTTTCTCACATGGGCTATAGTGCAAAACAATCAAATTCAAATTCTTGGTAGATCTAGTAGGTGAGAAATGGGAGAATGTATTTCTAGGAATTAATGAGCAGATATGATTGCTTCAACCACCCAATTTTATATGATCCACCGTCTTTCCTTATCCAAAATTCCCAAAAAACTTGGGAAGTGAATTTGACAAATTCTTAGGTGGATTTACTGAGGCATTGAATGCTTCTTGTGGGTTGTTGCATTTCAAATTCATATTTTCCTCCTTCTTCTCTTCTTCTTCCATGGATTTATCTATAAATCTAAGATCGGGCTTATTATTAATGTTAGACACTTTGGATCCTTACGCACTTTTCTAAGGACTTCATCTTTTCTATATTTTGAGTTGCAGACCTCTAGATCTAGCTCTTGCATGTGGATATCACCTCTTTCACCATTGTAATAGCTCTATGCATTTATGGAAGTAATATAAGCATCATTTTGTGACTATTCTCTATCCTAATGTGTTTACATTCCTTCTTCTTGCCTTTTTTTTTTTTTTGTATTGTGTGCTCGTTGTGCCATTCTACATCCCTTGTAGCTTCTTATTTATTTTTGTTCCATGAAACTGGTCTGGTAAATATGTTTTAAGTTGTGTTACATGTGCCTAGCCTTCTTTCACGCATTTCCCTTCATTTTCGCTCAGAAAAAATAGTGTTCATCCCTCTTTTCTGGTGCTATCACCTTTTAGTGTAGGTTTTCTTTCATGTTATCCTTTTATCCCTGTGTCCCTTAGAATTTTTAGCTTCACTTTCCCTTTTAGCATTAGGAGTAATAGTAACAATAGAACTAGATAGAGGAACCATTCTTTTCCAAAGATCCGTCCCAAGCACGCAAGGTACCATAACTTGGGGATGGTTCTATTGTTGTCACAAATGAATTGGTTCTTCCAAATCTGAGACACGTGTGTAATTTTAAAGACCAATAGTTTCTGCACACTGGTGGGACCAGCAATGAAAGCTTAAATTTCATATTGCTAATTTCTAGTGTTTGGACTTAGTATTCTAGCCTTTGAAGGTTTATTTCAAAAATCTTGTGACTCCCAACATTTGCATATCTCTATTTTAGCATCCTTGAGTGCCTTTCATGAGAAGAGTGCATACAAGGAAAATTATAGTAGTGAAGATTATTTTGAGTACCTCCAGCTATCCCTAACAAGAGTTCATTCCAGAAATCTCATGTGCATATCTCCATCTCCAGGCGATGCACACATTTAACTCCTCACAAAAGACAACCAACACACCCTACCATGGTGCATCATCTACCTCCTCCACTAAGGAACTTTGTTAACTTCACCGGATGGATTCCCCTAGTTTTGGCTATCCAACATGAAATGCCAAATGATGCACTCAAAAGTATTTCATACTTTACTGGTGAGAATCAAGTCACCCCTTAGAAGCATATCTAAGATGTAGTGAACATATGTCCACTCTACTTGATCACACACAACGATGTAGCAATCAGGATACTTGCGGCCTCTTTCAAAGGAAAATCACTTAAGTGGTACCGAGACTTGAGACTTGGATCTATTTCCACATGGGATGAGCTTGGAACAACTTTTTGTAATTACTTTGAAGATAATTCAGATGACCTATCTCTGGTGGAGCAACTGACAACAAGGAGGGTGCCTAGTGAATGATGACTAATTTCAACATCATATTTCAAAATACTTGGGACATAATCCCTCTTGTGGTAAGACCTACACCTAGCATGTTTTTCTATATTATCTAAAGGTGTTGAACAATGATATCTTAGTCATGATTCAATCCATGGGAGGTAGGACTTTACCAAATGCTTATAATATTACAAGTAAGGGTATAAAACAATGTTATTCGGATGGGAAAGATAGCTCCTAGACCGTCTTTGCCCTTGTTCCCGTAAATTTCACAAGTGTCCCGGCCTTATTTGGCCCCTATTCCAATTCCTAGGAAAACCACGTAACATGTTGCATCAACATCCTACTCTCTAGCGCATCAAAAGGAAGATGAAGAATTGAATACCCTAATTAGAAATTTTTCAAATAAAGTCATATCATTAGAGAAACAACAGCACAATCCTATAAAGGTAATTCTAATCAAGTACATAGCCAAATCAATCAGCCTTGGTGGAATCAATATGGAAACTAAAGGTATGTGCCCAATGAGCACAATGATAGATTGCATGCTAGTGTACATCTACCCTGTAATTTTTCCTCCGGCACCCTCTCTCCTAGCACCCAAAGTGCAATTCAGAACTTGTTGTGGTTCTAAACAATTTGGCGTAGGAGTCAGAATTGTGCTTCCCGTATAACATGCTTCATAGTTAATATCATTGTCCCAATGTTGCACACGCGCAAGCCTATATGATCTCAAATTCTTCAACTTGTGAGCCTTTAACAAGTGCCCCTAAAGTGGAAAACCAAGGAAGGTTAGAAGATCCTCTAGAGGAAAACTTGATGTTTTTTGCACTAAGGAATTCTGTGTAATCAACAAATATATGGAGGATACAATCATACCATGCACCCAAGTTGTATAAAACATAAATTACAAGACGAGAATGCTCAAGTCTAGTGTGTAGCTCACAATCCTAGCAAAACAAGTAGGCTAGCAAAGAAGAAAAAATGTAGTCAGGGCATCTAGTGGTAAAAATGTTCAAGTGCCTACATAAGATATCCCATGTAAAGCTTCTCTAGAAGTGGTGCATGCCCCTCCTTTGGTAGGTCAAGCCTCGAGATTCACTAAAGCTCATTTTTCCACACCGAATAGTTAAGAAAGGATTTTTTTGTCCCTCAAATGCACAAGTCAATGGGTATTCCATTTAGCATTTTGGACTAATTGAAGAGGACAAATATAAATATCATAATGTGGGATGATCTAACCATTCCATCCCAATGGGATCGCCATGTATGAGGCCCGCCACAACTTCCATGCTCGATCCAACTATTCATAAACCACGTGTTCCTATTAACATCTTCCAAGAAGAGGAGAAGCAAGTAAGTAAAGTTATTAAAACCCTACCCTTATATATGCATTTAATTATAGGAAATCATCTTGTGCATAATTTCATGATAGAATCAGGTGCTAGCACTTCTGTTATGCTCAAGAAGATAGCTGGTGTCTTAGGTCTCAAGTATAGCCCCTTCAAAAAAGGAGTCCTATAACTTGATAGCTCAATTATTACTACCTTAGGAATCATCAAGGATCTTGATTTGACCCTTCATGCATGCCCAAGCCTCACCATAACTCAAGATGTGTCTATTATTGACCTACCTCCTTTATTTTCCCTATGTCTATCAAGAGAATTTACTGCAAAAGTGGGTGGTTACTTGTCTTCTGATTGGTCTCATATGTTACTCAAGACAAGGTATGGTACCCAGGTTTACCATACAAGCTGAGCCAATATTTTCCTATCATGTAGAGTCATATGTCCCATCCTCTCTCCAAGCCAACTGTTTAATCCAAGAAGAACCAACTTCATTTCCTAAAGAGAATCCTCTTCCACCTTCTATTCCTGATCTAGTACTTCATGAGTGGGTAGAGAGGCACCATAAATTTGACCCATATGTTGAATAACTAGAAGCCCGTGAAATAGGGCTTGGTACTTACCTGCATTATTCAAGAAGAATATATGTTTCCATGCATGCTCAAAAAATACCAAGTTGAATCTGGTCTATGGAAATTATACTTTGATAGATCCGAAAAATGAAACAACATGGGAGTAGGGGTTGTTCTCATTTCTCTTAAGGATGAGAAATTCTTCTTCGCTCATATGTTGTAGTTCACATGCTCTAATAATGTAGCAGAATATGAAGCATTGGTGCATGATCAAATTATTGCTAAAAATAAAATGATTACTATAGATATTTGGGGATACAGAATTGGTTATCCACCAAGTTACCAACAAATTCCAGACAAAGTATAAGCTTCTAAAATATTATAAACATAGATTTTGGGACCTCCTTGAGAGCTTTGATTCTTTAAATCTGTAGGTGGTTCCACACTAAATGAATAGGGAGGCTGACCAAATGGCCACACTTGGTTCACAATTCTCTCCTACTGAGGACTTTATCAAAGAAAACACTCACCACATTAAGATGGTGATTAGACCATCCATTCCAAACAATAATACCAGCTGGAAAATGTTTGACAGTGACGTGTAGATCATCTAGTTCATTCAAAATGAAGTTGAGTTCTCATTAAGTATGCAAGCTGACTTTCATGATAGCTATGGTGACCAAGTGATTCAACTAAATTCAAAACCTTTTCTAAAGAGTTGGTTACCTTAGAGAAATTTTTTATCCCTGATGATGAGTTCAAGGGTGAATAAAAGTATATGCGCAAGACCGCCCAAGAAGATTTCTCCCCAGTCACTATTGTGCATGGAAAGGAGTTGTTGCTCAATAAGACTTGTGCACATGATGAAAAATAGGCCTTCATCTCTCTCTATCAAAAATACAATGATATTTTCTCATGGGATTATGAGGACCTAAAGGGTTTTGATCCAAGTGTTTCTCAACACTCCATTGACCTTGATCTTGGTATCAAGCCCATTAGAAAGAAGCAATGACCAGTCAACCCAAAGATAGAGCCCCTCATGAGAATGGAATTATTCAAAATAATTGAGGAAAATATTATTTTTCCCATCAAGTATTTTACTTGGGTCACAAATCTAGTTCCAGTGTGCAAGAATAACGGTGAAATCAGACTCTATGTTGATTTCAGATATTTGAATAAGGAATCTCTAAAGGATCATTATCCTTTTCCTTCAATAGAGTATATTTTTTAGACTGTTTCTGGTGCACAAAGATTTTCAATGTTGGATGAGTATGCATGTTTCAATAAAATCTGGTCAAGGAAGAGGATCAATTCAAAATAGTTCTTACAACCAAGTGGAGAACATATTTGTATGAAATTATTCCCGTTGGTCTATCAAATGCGGGTGCCACATTTCAGTGCACCATGGACATTGCCTTCAAAGGTTACATCAATGAGTTCATCTTGGTTTACCTTGATGACATAATAATCTTCTCAAAGAAGAGCATAGATCATATGGCACACCTGGAGAAAGTATTTGAGAGGTGCGAAAGTTTGGGGTATCTCTTAACCCCAAGAAGTAAAATTTCACGTAAATACAGGAAAGCTCTTGGGCCATGTGGTTTCAAAGGATGGCATCATAATTGATCATGAGCATGTTTCATCCATCCTAGCTCTTTCCCTACAGTGCACAAAAATCCTTGCAATCCTTCCTCGGTAAGATCAATTTTTTAGGCACTTCATTCCTAACTCTTGCAGAGTCTAGCCCGGCCCATCACCTTGATGCTCAAGAAGGACATGGCCTTCAAATGGACAACATAAGGAGGAGAGAGATTTAACATAATCAAGTAAGATATTTCTTGTGCACAAACACTCATCAACGTAGATTATTCAAAAGACTTCATCCTTTATGCTTATGATGTTGATGCGAGTGTTGTTGTTGTCCTAACACAATAAAATGAATAATGGATGGAACAACCAAAGTGGCCTTATTCAACCAAACGTTGAAGGATTATGAATTAAAGGTACAGTCACACACAAAGAAGAAGGTCTTCACCATCATGCGTGCACTCAAGAAATTCAAAAGTATGATCGCTACAAATCATATCAAGGTGTTAGTTTCCCACTCTTCGTTAGAGACTTCATCATGGGAGTAAAGATTAGTGAAAAGAGAGCATGATGGGTGACCAAAATCATGGAATATGATGTGACTATCAAAGCCAAAAAATTGGTAAGAGGTAGTACACTTTGTAAGTAGATTGTTAAGGATACGTAGAATGAGCCTGAGACTTCATTATTTCTAGATGAAGGTCTCCCACACGCAGAACTTGAGTAGAATATAGACCCTGGTGCACATGATTGGATGAAGAACATGATCACATTCCTTTCCAAGGGCACATACCCTCCTAGTTTAAACAAAGAAAAGATAATACATCTAAGGTTACAATATATCCCTTATGTTTTGATTGATAGAATTATCTTCAAGAAAAATCTTGATGGTGTGCTGTTAAGATATATCAACGGCCTGTAGATTGAAAAAGTGTTAGCAGAATTTCATGATGGATTCTCTGGTGGAAATTTCTTTGCCAAAACTACTGCAATGAACATCATAATGGTAGGTATCTTTTAGCCTACTCTATTTATAGATGCACACAAGTGGGTCAAAAATTGTAAGGAATGCACTTACTTTGCAGGAAAGAAAATATTGTGACACTTGCCCTCTAACCAATTCAAGTGGATCAATACTTTTGTGCAATGGGGTATCGACTTCATAGGCATGATCAATCTTCCTTCAAGTGCTAGACATAAGTGGATGTTGATAGCTACATACTACTTCACCAGATGGACAGAAGCTACCGCACTCAAGGAATCAACCGAGTTAGTCATCCTTTACTTTCTCGAAGGTATAGTCACAAGGTTTGGCATTCCTCAAACCATTATCTCTGATAATGCAAAAGCCTTCCTTGACACTAAAATCACTGATTGGGCTCTAAATTTTGGCATCTATCTGAATACTTCTTCTAACTATTACCTCCAAGGAAATGGTCTGGTAGATTCAATAAACAAGAACCTAATCAGGATCATGAAGCACATAATGAATATCAGCCAAAGAAAGTGGCATATAAAGGTCTCACGTGCACTCTAGGCAAATAGAATCACAATTAAAAAGGTAATAGGAATTTTTCCCTACAATATTGTCTATGGTAAGGAATCCACCCTTCCTTTGGCATTAGAATTGAACTCTTTGGTGCTTTCCTAAACTGGAGTTCAAAGGTGCAGAACTAGAGAGAAATCAGAATGGTAGAGCTAGTTAATCTTGAAGAGTTAAGGAACTCTACCATGATCAAGCTAGAACAAAATTAGCAAGCAAATAAAGAAATGGTTTGATAGAAAGGCTAGGCCTCAAGATTTCAAAGTTGCAGACTTGGTTTTGAAATGGGATGCTGACAAAGCTAAACCAAGGCACCATTCAAAGTTTGATGCACTTTAGAGTGGCCCATATATCATCAGTTCATGCAAAGAGGCTAACTCTTTCGAGTTCACTCATCTTGATGGAGGTGCACTACAAATCCTAGTAAATGGGATCTATCTCAAACCATTCCATTAGGTTTTCTATATCATTTTGTATATATTATATTAGTTTTAATTCCTCTATGTGTGTCACACACATTATTTGTTTGTACATAGTTATTTATTCTCATGTGCTTCCTACGTGCACTCTTCTTTTGCTTCTAGGATGCCAACATTTTTCAGTAGTTTTCAGGATTTGGAATAGAGTCAAGAAATGATCCTTCAAGTTATTTTAGGGGTAGTTCTTCAAAGCTACAGATCATAATTTCATGATTACATAATAGAATCCATGCCCAATGGATGCTTTAGGCTACTGATCTCCTTCATCTAGCAGGAAAATGGCCCCAAAAGTCACCAAAACTATTATCAAAATAACTCTCATAGTTATTTGGACAACTTGTATACATATTTTGGCTATGAGCTCTTCATTGCAAAGTTGTGCATGCTCAATTTCACTTCCTAAATTCCCTTGGTTACATTTCCTTGTGCACCCCTTCTTCTCATCACATGCCCTTACGTGCTTCCTCTTCTTCCCTTCCTTTTTCTTTTCCTCTTTTTTTCATCTTCCTCGCGCACCGTCCTTCCTGTCCTCTTCCCACACCTCATTCTTCCGTGTGCATATATTTTTGCCCTCATTTGCACTTTCCATGCCATGTCATTCTCTCGACATGCTTGAGTGTGCCATGTGTGACAGTCAAAGTGCACCAAGTAGGGCACCAAATCCTTACAACAAAACAATGAGTGACATGTTTGAAACAACAATAACATTTGCATAGTTGGTCATCCTTTCAACCAATCGACACGTGCCATGTGTCTTACATGCCTAGACAGAACTAACATATTCTCACGCCAGCCATATATTTTCTATATATTATTGATCGCTACATGCCTAGTCTCAATCAATAGTTTCGACATGGGCTACAAGTGAAAAACATTCAAATTCTTGGCGGATCTAGTAGGTGAGAAATGGGAAAACATATTTTTGGGCATTAATGAGAAGATTTGATTGCTTCAACCACTTGATTTGATATGATCCACCTTCCTTCCTTCTCCAACATGCCAAACATAGACTTGGGGAAGTGCATTTGACAAATTCTTAGGTGGATTTGCAGGCATTAAATGCTTCTTGTTGGTGGTTGCATTTCAAATTCAGATTTTCCCTCATTCTTCTCTTCTTCTTCCATGGATTCATCTATAAATGTAAGAGTTGGGCTCATTATTAATGTTGGACACTTTGGATCCTTACGCACTTTGCTAAGGACTTCATATTTTCTATATTTTGAGTTGCAGACCTCTAGATCTGGCTCTTGCATGTGGATATCGACTTTTTCGCCATTATAATAACTCTATGCATTTCTGGAAGTAATAGAAGCATCGTTTTGTGACTATTCTCTATCCTAACATGTTTACATTCCTTCTTCTTTCCTTTTCTTTTGCATTGCATGCTCATTGTTCCATTCTACGTCCCTTGTAGCTCCTTATTTAGTTGTGTTCCATGAAATTGATATGGTAAATACATTTTAAGTTGTGCTACATATGCCTAGCCTTCTTTCATGCATTTCCCTTCATTTTTTATCAGAACAAATAGTGTTCATCCCTTTTTTCTAGTGTTATCACCTTTATTCTATGTTTTCTTTCATGTTATCCTTCTATCCCTGGTCCCTTGGCATTTTTAGCTTAGCTTTCCTTTTAGACTAGGAGTAGCAATAGTAGTAGAATTAGATAGAGGAACCGACCTTCTCCGAAGATCCATCCCAAGTGTGTAAGGTCCCATAACTTGGGGATGGTTCCATTGTTGTCACAAATGACTCAGTTCTTCCAGATCTAAGATGCAAGTGCAAGTTTGAAGACCAACATTACCCTTGCATGAATTGTCGTTAAATTTTTTGCAAATCCTTTTCCCATCTTGTTCCTTTAAAAAATTTGAAATTTTTGTCTTGAAAAATGCCTATTCCATCAAGTTTCAGATTTTGGAGTTTTACTAACATTTTTCATGCAAAATGAAGGGAGAATTCTTAATTCTAAAGTTCAATCCAATCAGAATTCAAAGTTGTCATTGTGTTTTACATCAGAAATTTTCTCCCAAAGTCCGAAGTCTGAAGTCTAAAATTTGGAACTTTAGAGTTTTAGATTTTAGGTTCTGGGGGCATTTTTGCATGGAAGATGAGTGAAAAAGTCTCAAGTCCAAGTCTAAATTCTAAAGTTTAGAACTTTGGGATTTTGGACTTTGGAATTTTTGGTTGTGTAGGCATTTGGTTTGCACGGAAAATTTGGAGTCTAATCTCCGAAGACATTTATTTCTCAACTACCCCACACATGTCATCTTAGGGTAGTTAAATTTGACCTCATTATAAATATGGGTATTTTTACCAGTCATTTTCACCGGATCAAAAGTACTCTAACACCCTAACGATTACTATGACCCTTCACCAAATTTCTTAAAGTGATTTTCAAGGCTATATTTTTAAATTTTTCTTACTATTTTGGTAAGTCTTGTTTAAGTTTTCTTTTATTCATCCTTGGGAAGCTGTTTTGTTTTTTTTTTTTTTTTTTTCATTTTTGTTCCAACCCCAAGTATGGCTCCCACTATTTTTTATATTGTTTTTTTTGTCTAAAAATGCAGAATTGTGTGCCAAGGAGGAGAAAGTTTCTTTGGATTGGACAATGACACTTGCAGAGTCAATTTCCTCAAATTCGAGGATCAAATTTTTACATATTTTGGAGCATAATAAAATGTCATCACTGTTTTAGAGTTCATACATTGATCAGTTTGAGGTTTTCAAACTTCAAAATTTTTCTATTTCAGACTTCGAAGATTAGCTATTTTGGAGTTCAGGATTTCAGACTTGAAGTTTTCTACTTCGGACTTTTCGGCCAAGCGGGAATTTGGAGATTTACTATTTCAGACTCTTTGGTTTTTCGGTTTCAGACATTGAATTTTTTAGAATTTAGGGATTTTTGTCTTTGAAGATTGTTATTTTAAGAGTTCAGCGAAGCAGTGACTTCAAACATCTTATTTTTCAAACTTTAGAAGTCTGCGATTTCGGATATTTCGGAACTTTGGACTTCATATTTTAAGAGGTCCAGGTAGATTTTGTACGTTACTTCCTAGGTTCTGACTCGGGTTACAAAGTCTGAATTTTTAACCTACTAACAGAAGATGTTTGGTCCTTCGTTAAAAGGAAAGTATAAGATGAAGTATACCTATCTAGGGGTATATCTCCTTCTAAAGCATATCTTTAGATATGGAAAATATTGAGTCACCGATTTCAGAACACATACATGGCTGATTTTGGAAAAGAGTTAAGGCCTGAATAAGAAACCTTGGATGTAAGTAATCTATGATAGTGGGCTTCCTCTTGCTACCGATTTTCTGTCATCCATATAATTCCCCAAATTTTTTACTACCCGTAGCCTTGCATTTCAACAAGGCTACTTGCACTATAAAAGATGATGATGGTCATGTTGTGATCAGGTTAGACAATGATTTATTTGAAGATCTTTTAAAACTCCCTGATGTAGAGGAATATTCCAATATCTCCCTAAGTCTACAATTGAGCATTGGGTGGAAGAAAACGAAGTTTGCACAAAGGTCATTTCAAGAGCTACTTGGCCAAAACTAAAGGTACCATGTCAAATTTTCCTAAGATAATTCCCCACTCAGACTTCATTCAAGAGGTCAATGATATAATCACACTATTGAGTAAGGTTTCGGGTCTTCCTATGGCTAGATATTTTCAGGAGTGGATGTTCCTTTATATAGCCACAATTAAGAAAAAAAAAAATTCTTTGGTGGGCTAATCACATAAGTAATTCAATATGTTTCCAATTGGGAGACGTTCGACCTTGAAAAACATCTTCATGACTTCTTATCTTGTTTATGTGGCGGTTGCAATGAGAGAGTATCTAGGGTTGGATCCAAAAGGAGTCAAAAGCACTACTTAAATATATGACTATTACCCACAACTTACCATGGAGGAAGGTTCTAAACACTTCAAGAGAGTGAATGATGCTTTCTTCGTTGTTCTATTGTATTATTTTGACAAGAATTTGTATAATCGAAGATCTTAGATGAAGCCTAGAAAGAAGTGCGGGAATGGGGAGGAATTTATCTACAGTTTCCCAACATTTACTTACATCAGAGTGATAAGGTTTGTAGGTGCTTCTAATAAATTGCTAAGATGTCTAACCAATAAGTGGGTGTTAATGGAATTAGTTCAACAATTACTTGATTATCACAAAATCCAGCATAATCGACATAAGGCAGGAGTCCAATTTCCCATTACCATAGGGAAATATACATGTGCAAATATATATAAAGCCAAAAATTTGGAAGGGGAAATGTCCCAAGTTACTCTAAGGACTTTCCATCCAAGGACCAACTTTGATTATTGGGATAAATTTGGTAGAAAAGGGTTATCCAAGAAACATATACCCCAATTGGAGGATATTTGGATTCAATGTTAGGATTAAAATATTGTAGGAAAAGGGGAATTTGAGAGATTGGCCTTGATTGAAGTTGTTTACTATGGGATTGCAGTTTTTCCCAAAGGTTTCAAAGATGATGAGCAAGTCGCATCCCGTCTATAAAAGAGATAATGTTTCAAATCAATTATTTCCCTGGATAAATTGGTCAAAGCAAGAGTGCAACAAAACAAAGGATATTGAGGGTCCCATTTTGAGGAGGACCTATGAAGTGTTGAAAACTTTGGGAGTTGCACCCAAATTATTAGATCAATTATCTATAGAATCAATACAATCCCGGTCAGTGAAATTTCAACCTATTCCTTCTAAAAGTAAAAGGTCAACTCTATGCCCGTTACTAAGGAACACAAGATCTCTTTTGTTCTTAAATTTTCAAGGTCTTCGTTGAGGAATCTACTACCGAAACCACATCTCCAAAGTTTCATTCTCTACTGAGGTTATAGATCTGAGTGTCTCACCAGTTGTGTCTTAGGTATCATTGTCACCTCTTTCTTCTTCTCTCTCGTCTTCATCGGTTTCATATCCACTTTCTCGTATGCCTTTCACCCTTCCTCCAATCTTATCTTCCTTTTATTAGATTCCCTTTTCTTTCACTACATATCCCTCCATGGATTAGGTTTTTCTTCCCTCCCTATACTCTAAGTTGGAGAGATCTAGGGGATTTGGTAACCTCTTACCACTACTCTTCCACAACAATATCTTTCAATATCCATGTCTAATTCACCCACACCAGAGGTCATTCTTTCAAAATTTTCCATTGTCACTCACACCTTATGTGACTGAAACTAGTGCCTTAATGTTATTGATTTCTCCAAATGCCACTATGACTACATCAATCATGTCTTTTGCATCATCTTATTCTATACTTGGAATGACTGCATAGGAAAACCCCTAAGTAGAAGAAGAAAGTACCTATTATTGATGTTTTTGACTTGAGTGTCCTAGATCTGAATCCTAAAAGGTAAGCCAAGTGGCCAAGGATTGTCTCCAATCTATCGGTTGATTAGTTAGGAGAAAGGTTTGCGTAAATAGCTACTCCTGTTGCAGGGAAAACAAAAGAGACTACAACGGTAGCGGATTATCAAATCTCTAGGTTTGCACTAAGAAAGGCTGCCCATGAAGGAGCTAAGAAAGATATGCAGGTAGATTTGGGAAATTTTTGGAGAAGTATGATAAGGATAAGGCGACTAAATATGAGCTTAAGGGGAAATTTGAGCAGCTCATGGATCTTCTAACCAAAATCACACAACCTATACAAGCTACGACCACTCTCACCATTTCTTCAAGTTTTGATGATACATCCTTCCATGTAGTGGAGAAAATTGGGTAGAAAGGGAGAGCAGTCAGAACATGGATGGAGTGTTTGATTCAAGATGTCAATCCATTGATTAAAATTGTTGTGGATTTTTATAATGAGTTTTATAAATATAAATTTTCCATTATGAAGTTGAGTGAACTTCTTACTGAGGATAGTGATAATCTATCTCTTTCTCTAGAAACATGGAAATTAATCTGAAGTGTTGACTCATATTTACTTTTAAAGAATGGTTTGATTGATTATCATTCAAATCTATTTGAATTTCATAAGGCTATGGAATTTTGGTTTCAGGTGTTACAAGATCTCATGGTGAAACTTGAGGAGAAACGAGTTGAAGAAATAGATGGATTGAACAATATTTTAGAAGAGTTTAAAAATAACCACTGCAATTTCCTAAATAAAACTATTGATGTTCTTCTTGTTGATAAAATCATTGAAAATTTTAAGCTTATGGTAAATGGATATGAATATGTTACAAATATTTTAGCATTGATTTTGTTTACAAGTTGGTTTCTTATCAGAACTTCGTGAATCAACTTAAAAATCTCGTCAACGGGAATAAGAGGTTGTCACCAACGTTGTCAAAGAGAAGGAGTGTGCAGATGTGTTAAGTTGATATACATGTGGACCTCAATAATAAGATGTCCAAGGGATCATTAAATGTTTCTTAGATTATAGGATCAAATTATCTCGTAGAGAAGCGGGAAGAATAACCGAGAGGAAGATAAAGGTGATGTCAACCCTAACTCGGCTTGGCGGTCAATGTTGAGCGAGTCTCTAAGCTCTAGGACCATGAAAGTTGTAGGGTTGACTTATTCAACCTATGTAACTAATTTTGTTATTTTTATGGGAGGTTGTTCCCCATGTTATTAATTCACTCTATTTTTATTTAAGTTAGTTAAAGGGTGGAGCTATAATCACTCAATCCTCTGGGTTATAAATAGATAGATGCATTATGGATTAAAAAATATTAGATATTTTGTGAAAGGGATCTATTATTTTTTATATGTCCAAGAATAGCTTCAATCCATTTTATATATTCAAAACACTATTTTTCCTTTGAATATCTGGTATATTGTGCAACTCTATGATTTTTAAGTACTTGTGAATGTTTGATTCCTTGTATGTGATGAATTAAATTTCCTTTGTATTAGTCATCTTAATTCAATTATTGGTGAAGTTGTAATAAAAATATTTGTGTTTCAGTTGTGGAAAATCTTAAATCCCTTATGTTGCTTTGATTTTTATGTTGCATCGGTTCAGTGATTGAGAATATATTTAGGAGATGTGCATGCTATGTATTGTTCCATAATATTAATTGTGCAAGTGAAGTAGATATTTTTGTTCAGTTAATTCTTGGTACATCACCATTTTATGTGTTATGTAATAATCTTTCTATCACTTTTCTCAAGAATAAAGTAGATTAGTTTTATTTCAAGTGTTATAGCCTTGCACCTTGATCTTAAATCAAGTGCACCAAGTTTGAAAGGAAATAAACCTTCTCCATAGGTTCATTCTAATGCGATAATGTCCCACACCTTGGGGATGTTCCCATGTTACACAAGATCACTTAGATATTCCATGGGTGTATGGTCCACGTGACAACAACGCCCTCCATGGTTATGTTTTCCGGTTGTTGGTTGTTTGCATAATCATTTATTGTCTTATAAATTTTAGGGATTATTAGCGAGTTTTGTTTGTAAATTCACACAACTAACATACCAGGATCTAGCTTTGTATTCATGGCATATGTGCCTATGTCCTCCACATATTTCATTTGAACTGTAAAAAACATAAGTTTGTTAAAATTTTGAAAACCATGGTAATTGAAAATAGAGCTCATTAAACATATTTATAAAATGATTGAAGGTAAATCACCATGTTGAACTAGTTGTGTAACATCAAGTTGAAAGGGTTGTACATTATATTTTATAGCTTTGTGGTTATCTACATAAACAATAAATGTATAAGTAGCATATATAGGTTCAAATCCATTAAACAAAATCACTTGTTGAAGTTGTCTTCGGTGACAAACCTTTCTTCATATGAGAATAGTAATGTTTTAGAAACATTTCTTGACTATGTGTCTCAACAATAAAAATAGCAGATAGATTAGAATCAAATAATGCATGATTGTGACACTTTGTCATCGTAAAGCACTAGTACTAGAGAATTTTTGGAACAACATCGAGTGAACATCTCATCCCTAGAACTCATAAGATCATTCACAAGGAAAAGGATGGATGTTTCCTTGTAGGCCAATTTTTCTTGTAGTTACCAATTTTTGTGGCAGTTTCTCCATCCAATCCCTAGTGACCTCTTCTCTATAATCATTTTTATCATCACGGTTTTGTGCACACCAGTTATTGTGTACATAAGACACAAAAATTTAAATATCTCATTGTTGTCGTAGAGTCTATAGCATCCTTACAGAATTGATTCTCCACTATCTTTAACCTTTTCCATGTATCTTTTTACTATGTCTCTTAACATTTTTGAATAATCAATTGGTATTAGAACAATAATAATACAATCCAACACATTGGTTTTGATAACTGTTAGAAGCTCCATTATTACATCAAAGAAATATTGCTAGCCAAATTATAAAAATCAGCGATCACACATTCAACATTGAAAGGATTAGTCGAAGGAATAGTTGATAAAGTTGATGGAAGATAGAATGGATATGCACATTTACAAGAAAAATATTTTGTGTCTTCCATCCTTGCTAGTATATTTCCTTCCATTGACATCACATAGTTGTCTAATATTGTTTAAGCCTCAATGGGAAGAAATTCTTCCACCTCATGGTATTTTTTCCATTTTGCCATTTTCCCCCTATATGGGAATCATATTTTATTTTTCCATTTCTCTCTTCACCCAATAGTACAAACAATTGGTGGTAGTGTGATTCATGTAATTTAAATTTTTCAATTATATTGGATTCACTGCAGGTTGTCAATACAATATTATTCGGTGCTTATTTTTAAAATAATGTAGAACTTTATCTCTCATTTTTATCTCCTTTTATTCTCTGGTAATAAGAATCAAATGTCTATTCTATTACACTATCCTTAAGAGACCCAGCTAACCGAGACATCCCCGATTGCAATTTATCGGCTAAGATCGATAGTTCTTTGTTGGTCATTCTTCTAGCATCCCTGAATGGATTTCCTATGAATCTTGTAAGTCCATTTGGTTGAAACTCAACTTGATTATCCTTGATATGTGAACAAGTTAGGCCACTTGATCTAAAAACTAAAAAAATATCCATTTATTTCATATGTCATCGGAAACAATAGAAAAGTCCATTTAAATCATAAAGATTCTTTGTTATTTTTACTCAAAAAAATGAGAGGCATTAATTCTCAAAGCTCTGCATTTCAATCAAAAATATATTTTTTATCTTTTTATATGATGAAATTAAATTTTAATAACCAATACAATATAATGAAAATACATTACCTTCCAATCTTTTGTCTCTTTTGTCAATCCATGTCGTTGACAACATCCTAGTGATTACCAAACTGATCTAGCTTTGTACAACAAATCAATAAACTTATTTTTATACAAGTTTTGTTTACTTAATTATGTTGTTTACAAATATTAACAATGGCTTTGGTAGATGCATTTGCAAATAGAATGTGAGCCTTTCAAAACCGTAGCCTTGAATGTAAACACTTGTAATTTTATGAGCCCAAAATCATTTTTTGTGCACAAATTGTATGTTGGCCATCAAGTATATAAAATTTCACATCATCACTTTCTAGGTCATTTGGATCATGGAGTTATATAATGTTATTCATAGACTACAAGAAGGGAAGAATAATTGTGTTTTTCGTGTAGGAATAACATTTATCAACATGGAGTAGACAATAAGGTCAACATTTTCATCATCTATCGGATGATACTGATATTCTAGAGGTGCTACATGGCATCTTGAAACATCAATTGAAAATACTTCACCATTGAACAAAAAAAAATGAAACTGCTAAATAGTCAAAGGTTTTGTTTTCTCAAATATAGTGGTTTCCTTCTTCAACAATGTAGCTAATTTAGTATTCATTTTCAACCCATGAAACTTTGATTTAGATGGGTCTATCTCCAATTTAGTCAAATATGTTTGTCTCAACAACTTGACATGTTTTGGAGGTGAAAGCAAACCTTTTCTATGCAAGAAATGACAAACAGAAGAGGTTTTTTGTTTCTATACAATTTTTTGAATACTATAAATATACCATTATGAATTTCATATGCATTTGAGAAGTCATTTTTATAGAATCTATAAGAATCCACAAAGTCCAACCATATTTTGAATAGGAATATGGTCCATTATTTATTGAGGTATGCATTTCCAGTTTCCTGAATTGAGAAACATCCAACTCCATATCCAAAATAAGACACTTATTATTTTCAAATTCAATGCGTTCCACTTGAACATGCAGTGACCCCAAATCAATAACTTATGAGGATAAAACAATACCAACTTCCTCTTGATTGTCATCTATAATGAAAAAAACCACAGGTCGACGTGGCATTTTTGGGGAATGGATTTCAACAAACCATTCCTCATCTCTTTTCATCCAACAATTACCGCCTTGGATAAAAATTTCTTGAATGGAGCATGAACAATGGAAGACATTTTACCTATAATTAGAGTAAAATACATTAATAATTAGGTCATTTCTAAAGTTTAAACTTTTTTCGCATTATCTGATAAGGAATATAAATACTACCTAGTGGTCACCAACCTCTAGAGTTATTTACTATGTATCATTAGAGAGTAATTAACTTAATGGTTAGTGACCACTAGGATTTGATAGGACATCTTATCTATCATTCAATTAGTTACAATAATTCATATTTTTTGGATGAAATCAATAAAATCAAAAGGTTTCTACAAATCGATAGCAAATTATGATGCATTGAAAGATAAGAAACCATTTGTACTTTTGAAAGGGTTATCTATGAGTTGTACATTCTATAACATTCCATAGGTGGCATGATAGGAATGTTAAAAAATATACACTTAAGTGGCAGATAGGCTTCTAGTCAACATATAAAAGAACACCTTAACACATTTTTTTAGCCATTTTCACCTATTGAATAGAAAAGTGTAGATGAAATTAAGATCTAACGTTTGGTATTTTAAGGAGATTTTTGAGCAAAAAATCACATTAACGGAGTTTGTGGTAGCTCATGATTTCTTGTTTTACAAAAAAATTTGAATTATTTGTACATCAGTCATACTGTAGTCAAGAGAATTAAATGCCTTTAACAATGCTAAGGATGATATTTAAAGTGTAGCGATAAGAAGATCTAATGTTTGGTATTTTGAGGAGAGTGTTTGAGCAACAAATCACATTAATGAGACTTAGTGGTAGCTCAGTATTTTTTATATAAGACAATGTGAAATATATGTATATCGAATATAGTATAGTCATGAAATTAAATGTATATAACTAGTCTAAGTACGATATTTATAGCATAGTTGTTGGTGGGAAATTCCACAACAAGCTATTGAATAAAACTGATAAGGATCACACTTTTCCTTAACATAAGTATGGCCATTATCACTATATGAATTTTAGTGGAAACATTGTTGTCTATAAGGTCATGGTGGGTTATACCTATTTGATAAAATATTTGATTATTAAAAATGTTTATTGAGTACCACTAAAACAAGGGTATATTATCTCTTATTGTGACTATAAGTTAGATTTACAATACTAATTGAAGAAATTTATTCCAAATTGTTTGAAATTATGTTAATGCATTTAGAGCATCAATATTCTTACGTTACAAACATTTATTGTCTTATACATTGTATTTATTGAGGGTTAAAATCACTAAGAGTTTAAAAATAGCGATACAATAACAAACCACGACGTAGCTTAGTGGTCACTAGGGTCCTACCATTACAACTTATCATTGAAATTATTGTTTGTACACTTTTAGCTCGCTAGTGTTTTTCATAGCTAATAATTGTATCATATTTGATAGACTATCCATGGAAAATCCAAGTGATACACTACAAACCTTCAAGATGGAGAAATCCATATGTAGTTTCCATAAAATATATTATTTGTAACATATAATTCACAACATTACATATGGGATAAATTGTTTACGGAACGCTTAGCTTCATTAATTATCGAAAGTAATGGCATAGCGGATGCTAGGTTCAAAGGTTTCTTAATTTGAAAATAGTGATAAAATAATAAATTGTGACCTAGTTGAGTGATTGATAGGCTCCTACCATTATGGTCATTGTAAACACTATATGTACAACTTAGGATCACTAGTGTTTTCCATTGATTATAATTGTATCATATTGGCTGGAATGTACATGGTGGAGACAATAACTACACTACATACCCTCTAGAGGGATCAAGCTTTATGTAGTTCCCATAATATATATTGTTTGTAACATATAATTCACATCGGTTCTTATGGGAGAAAATGCTTAGTGAATGCTAAGATTCATTACTTATCAAAAGGAACTGACATAGCAGATGTTAGGATCAACAGTTTCATAATTTGAAAATAGAAATAAAATTAATGACCATGGTCTAGTTTACGATCATTTGGGATCCTACCAACAAACCCTCAAGAGGGAACATGAATTATGTAGTTCTCAAAAATATATTGTTTATAAGATATAATTCACATTTGTTCGTATGAGAGAAAATTCTTAGTGACCGCTAAGCTTTTACACGTATTGAATGAAATGACATAATGACTGCTAGTATCAATTGTTTCTTATTTGAACACTATGTGTACGGTTTTAGAATGCTAGTGGTTTCCTTTTATTTTAATTATACCATATTCGCTAGGCTATTCATAGTAGAGAGAAATTCTTGCACTACATACCCCTCCGGAGAGATCGAGAAATTATGTGTCTCACATAAGATATATTATTTAAAACATAATTCATATCACTTCCTATCAAATAAAATGATTAACGACTACTAATATCCTTTACTTATTCACAAAAATGGCATATTAAACCCTAGGCTCAACAGTTTCTTATTTTGAAAGTAGCCATAAAATAACAAACAATGGTATAGCTTAGCGGTCGTTGCACTCCTACCTTTACCTCTTTTCATTATAAACACTATTTGTACTATTTTGGAACATTATTTTTTTCATTGATTATACTTGTATCTTATAACAACTTTGAATCACTAGCCTTAATATGTGGTTCTCATAAGATATATATTTTTAAAAACATATTTCACAACGTTTCCTATTAAATAAAAAGTTTTACGACCACTAAACTCCTTTACTTATTGACATAAATGGTATATCGGACCTAATCTCAATAGTTTATTATTTTTAAAATAGCCATAAAATAGTAAACCATGGTATAGGTTAGCGGTTGCTAGGCTCCTACCTTTACCTCTTTACATTATAAACACTATCTATATAGTTTTGGAACACTAGTGTTTTTCATTGATTATACTTGTATCATATAACAACTTTGGATCACTAGCCTTATTATGTAGTTCCCATAAGATATATTATTTTGAACACATAATTCACATCGTTTCCTATCAAATAAAATGCTTAGCAACCGCTAAGCTCCTTTACTTATTGACATAAATGGCATATCAGACCCTAGGCTCAACAGTTTCTTATTTTGAAAATAGCCATAAAATAACAAACCATGGTATAGCTTAGCGGTCGCTAGGCTCCTACCTTTACCTCTTTTCATTATAAACACTATATGTACTGTTTTGGAACACTAGTGTTTTCATTGATTATAATTGTATCTTATAATAGCTTTGGATCACTAGCCTTATTATGTAGTTCTCATAAGATATTTATTTAACACATATTTCACAACGTTTCCTATCAAAGAAAATACTTAACGACCGCTAAGCTCTTTTTCTTATTTTGAAATGGCATATCAAACCCGAGGCTCAACAATTTCTTTTTTTAATTGCCATAAAATAAAAAATCATGGTATATCTTAGTTGTCGCTATGCTCCTACCTTTACCTCTTTTCATTATAAACAATATCTATATAGTTTTGGAACACTAGTGTTTTTCATTTATTATACTTATATCATATAACTTTAGATGTCTAGCCTTATTATGTAGTTCCCATAAGATATATTTTTTTGAACACATATTTCACAACGTTTCCTATCAAATAAAATGCTTAGCAACTACTAAGATCCTTTAATTATTGACAGAAATGGCATATCAGACCCTAGGCTCAACAATTTCTTATTTTGAAAATAGCCATAAAATAACAAACCAATGTATAGCTTAGCAGCCACTAGGCTCCTACCTTTACCTCTTGACATTATAAACACTATTTGTACAATTTTGGAACACTAGTGTTTTTCATTGACTATCCACTTATTATAATTTAGTTGGACAACCTATAATGTTTCATACATTGCTGGAAAGGAATCCTAGAATATATAGAGGCTATTAGCCGAGGCTTTTCCTCGACAAATAAATAGCTTAGTTGTCACAAAGACCTAACACTTTATTATTTTAAATTTGTCATTTGAATAAAAAAATGTATCAATTGGAGCTTAGCATCCGCTAATTTTTTTCCTATATATAAGTTGATTTGAAATATGTGTCAACTATAATGTAGCCTAAATAGCTTGTTTGAACTTGCCACATGGCACATTTTAATTGGAGAATTAATTTAAATTATCACACACTATATATAACAATGTCAATATCGATTTTGATAAAAATTAAAAAATTAAATTTCTATATATTATTCTATTAAACTTAAAACTATGTTTAGGACTTATTTCTTCTATTTTCTTATAATATATATTTTTATTATGTTTGTTTTAATATATGTTATATAATATATTTGTTATTATGTTTATATTATTATAAGTTATAGACAATGACAAATTATGTTGTTTTTAATTCATGTTTAGTTTTTATTTTTAAACCATGGAAAAATAGAAATTTTGAAATTTGAATTCCCCGCATTTTCAAATATTTGAAATTTCAATAGCCCATGCACTTTTTCTTTAAAAGGGGGAAAGTGAAAATTTCAAATTTTCGTATCTCATTCTTTTTCTATTTTCAAAATTTATTTTTATGGAATGTGTCAAAAAAATTATTAAACATCTAGGAGAAATATTGATTAGGGTTTCTTATTTTTTTGGTCATGTAGAAAATCATGTCTTCAAATTTAAAAATACCAACATGTTGTAAATTACGGGGACAAGTGTTCAAATCTGGTTGTTTTATTCAAGCGATTATAATCTTGTTTGTAGAGAAGGCACACAAAGGTTACACACAAATGATGCACATAGAGGACACACATGAATGAGGTAAGAAATAGAGGTTGCAAATAGAATCGCACATATATTTGTTTTGAGGTAGCATATGGAAGTTTCATAAATAGCATAAAGCATGAAATAATCCTAGATATTACTAAATCAGGTATTTCTAGTAAATGTGTACCTTTTTTATCATGGGCTCTATTATTTGCTTTGTAGTGGAATGGTTCTTTTGTTTTGCATGGAAATCCAATCGTGATCTACACCATCTCTACTTTGTCCTACATGAAATTTGCTCCATAGTTAAGATTTTCTTTCCGGATACCTTTGATTTCCATGCCAAACTACCTTATTCTTCATGAAAACTTAATTTGTTGTGCTTGAATGAAAGAAAATTTAATCCTTTTCAGCTCTAGTATTTATCTTTATTTAACGCTTTCCCATTTTTGTCATTCTATGTCTCTCTCTAGGTATTTTTATTTTGAATTTTTCGTTCTCGTTCTTGCGATTGTTTTTTTAGGATAATGATGGCTTGTGGCATAGTCACTTTTTTAAAATTTTATTTTGGTTGGGAGAACCAAAATATTTTAATGTTGTTTATTAAGATGATGCAAAGAAACATCATAATTAGTTCATATTCCATTTTTACATGGTTTCCACTTAGACATTTTAGGAAAATATATGAGGTTAACAAATTACTTTAAAACTATAAAACCATATTAAGAATTCAATTGTATGATAATTATTTTCAATTATATACGTGTTTCCATGTAGAAATAGCCAAATGTAATGTCTTCAACAATTTTATGTTTTGTACAATGGAAGTTAAACATATTATATATACGCATAAATATTATTAAATATAATTTTTAATCACTATATATTTAATAATTAATATATACTTCCTTTTGATCCCACTAATCTATGCCAAAAATTCACATAGCTTTGTGGCCACCACAATATAATTCTTTTTTCAATAACCAATTTACTAAACCCGAAATTTATTTCAAATTAAATACACGATTCTACATGTATATTTATGTATCCATTATATAAACTCCAGATTTATTTTTTATCATTTATAGCTTTTCAATATGATTTCTCCTGTATGAATACACTCTACATGAAAAAAGTTTCCTACCCTAGCACCCACTAGGCTATTGTATTCATTTTATTTACCCTCAATACTACTTTCTAACCCCAAAGTGTGTAGTCCTATCACCAAAGTGGGAATTGGGCACTCACCGAGGCATGCATGGGCATTGAGCCCCTTCTTTATGTGAGCATTGTGAGAAGGTTTTTCCATTAATGGAGGATGAATTATAGAATGAGAAGTACATTTACTTAGTTAAAAGAAAAGTGGAAGGGACAACTTACAGATCCACACATTAATGCATTATAGAAACTTAATAACAATGTAATAAGCATAATAAACCATATCTGAGCTATGATAGTCATATAACATGAGGGTTTACACCCTTAAGCATGATATGCATAACAAACCCATATATATATATTCATTTAGAATAGTTTTGGTAGCCACATTACAATCAAAAGAGGTCATCACAGACCATACATGTTAAATGACAGAGACCCAACTCCTACAGATCTTCCCTTGTATGAGACCCTAGCTATACCCTTCCATTTTAACCCCTATTACAGATCCTAGTGCCATATAGAGGCTCATGACATCCCTCACAACCCTTAGCACTAAGTTCTCTAAACCCTAGCATTACTACAACACTCTGTTACTCAACATCTTACTCTCTATGCATTCTCTCTGTCTATCTCTTGCATTCTCTTCTCCCTCTCTCCTCTTTCCTTTCCTCCCTTCAAAGCATCTATTTTTATAGGATCAGCACCCAATACCATGCCCTCTCTTCTAAACAGATCACATGCCAAGTGTCAATGTGGTCCTTCAATGGTGAATGCTTATCCCTTACAAACCTTCCACTCTTTGTAATGATGTCTCTGGAATATTCCCTACATGGAATATCCTTTTCTTGACCTCAAGGTTCTAGGTTGGCATCTTATCCACTCATCATGCCTAGTCATGTCCTCACATTTTTCCTTAAGTGTCTTCAGAATGCCAAATATGGCTAAGTCCTTTGAACCCATGTTCTACCTTCTATGCATGCCTTGGTTTCACCTAAACCCTTCTTAAACCCCTTTGTCTTGTGTGCTTTCCCCTGAGTGCCCTTCTTCTTGATCCCTGTACAAGTGCACCCTTTAGTACTTAGCCAATATTTCAGGGCCCAACATCACCCCACACTAAGCATGTTCTCCATCCTTGAAACATCCTACTTCTTCAAATAATAAAGAATAGTGGGACCGAGACAAATTGAATGAAGAATGAAAGAATGGAAGAATTTTCTACTGCTATAGGAGGAGTGGGAATTCCTTCCTTATTGTTGCCTCAATATTTTCCAGGCATCCACCTCACCTATACCTATTGAAGTAGGTCACCCACTAGAGTGATCACCTCCTCAAAACTCAATTTTTCACCCTTAACATTCAGTGTATCTATAATTCCTTCTAACTACTTGCTAAGGTCATCCAAAGTGTGTCCATTATGTGAGTGACCTGGGGATATAACTCCTTAAACCCACAAGGATTTGATTGCTTCCATCTTCTTCTCAACCTTGACTAGGATTTTATCGCACTCCTCCTTGTTTCCTTTGTTCTTATCTTGAAAATCCTTGAGACTGCCTCATGTGCGGTAACCAATATGCTTGTTACCTGTCTCTATCGGTGTAATTGTCATACACATAATTAGCCATTTGCATGGCAGTCCTTATAAGCAAGGAGCTCAGAATAATGAGTAATTATCTCACCGATATTCATTTTTTCTTCCTCCTTCTAGCATGTCATTGCCTCTTCTACTGATTCCAATGTGAGCAATCACCTTTCCATGTTGAGGATGTGGGTCAAGTCTTCCAAGCATTGCATGGTTGACTTAAATGTTTTCTTAGGCGGGGCCACATCTATGTGCTTTAAGATTATGGTGTTTGAAATCATCTCTATTTTCTTTATAAATATCGTGCACCTTTTTAATTACAAATATAGTGGGACATTATTAATAAATTACAATATTATTAATAATGAGTTTATATAACTCATATTAATAATATAATTATAATAGTTAGTATTAGTATTTGGGTGAGTTGTGAGAACAACTCATATAGCTATTTTGGTGTGTGAGATATTAGGGGATAAGTCTGAGAGATTCATGGAGAGAAATATGAGGTATTGAAGATGAAGTTTGACTCCACCTTTTTAGGATATAAAACAATATGAAATGTATTCTCCATCTATGTAAATTTATCCGAATGAATTTCAGTTTCTATATTATTATTATTTGGTGTTTTATTATTGTGCAGTTTTTATCAGTGGTATCAGAGCAATCTTTGGTCTTAGGCTGTGATGGGAGAATGAATTCGTGTGTTATACTCCAACTGTGAATTTGTAGCAGCTCCTAAGCATTGTATTGGCACAAAGGAGCTAATAATCTACTCACGTCAAGTTCAAACTATGAAATGGATGCCAAAGTATTGAAGTAGCAGATAAAAATCTTGAAGACTGACAAGATAGAATTCACGTGGATAGATCTATAGAAGCAGATCGATCTAGAAATTATAGAATCATTGAGACTCTGTCATTGATGTGGAGCAGATACACAACTTTACAAATTCTAGCAGCTGTCACTCTGTGTGTAGACACATATTTCGGCAATCCACATGCCTTTTCTATCTTTGCATTTGTTCAAATCTGATTGGGCGATGTAACAACCATTTGGAGATCCTTATATTTTGTAGGAAAGACTATATTTTGTTTCATCCAATCATGGAAATCGTGAGTTATAACTCTTCATATTCATTTTGGATTCAGAAAAAAACACAAATACAAAAAAATCCATTTTTTGAAAGGGGTCCGAAAAGATGTTGGATTTAAAATTTGTAGTTTCCATAACTTTTAGCTAGTAACTTAGATTGAGATGATGTTTTTTTAAAAATGTGTTTTTTTCAACATCTTTGCTATGGTCATTTTGTAGTCATCAAAAATTGTAATAAAAATTACCTCACGGACGTATTTTCGGTTGAAACCGACGTCCAATTCTTTAAATTGACATGGACAAGTTGAATCAATTGAAAGTTTTAAAAGAAAATATTTCCATATACATGGCAGGCTAAAACTAAATTATTGCTGATTAAAAAGATATATGGGAGATTGTGGAAGGAAAAATCAAGAAACCACATGACGTAGATGAAGCGCAAAATGGGAAAGCAAGGATCGAAAAGCAATGGTGATTATTGGCCTAGGTTTATTTGATGCCTACCGCATCACATAAATCTAACAAAGACATCACATTTGATCTGGATGACATTAAACAAACTATTTGGGTCACAAGCAAGATAGCACAATAGTGGCACTCAAGAAAAATTTGTTCAGACTCAAAATGGAGGAAGGAGAAAGTATGGTGGAACATATCAATAAGTTTTGTTCTATTTCAAATCAATTAGCTGGAATAAAAATTGATGTGCTTGATGATGATGCAAAAGTAGTATTACTTCATAGCATGCCTCTTATCTATTCTAACATGGTATTTACTTTTAGAAAATAAATGCGAGACTACATGATTTAATTTATTCTACGATAGAAGAAGAAAACAAAACCAAGAAGATTAATCTAGAAGAAAGCGCAATGTATGGTAGAAACAAATTATATACTAAAGGAAGATTCGAGCCTTCTTTTAAACAAAAAAAAACCTCCCAAGGTACATGAAAATTTATTTTTCACTATTGTAATGCTCCTAGACATGGTATTATATATTGTAAGAAAAGAGCACAATATTTACTTGATGGTAAATTGAAGGATAAAGCCTTCATTTCTGAAAATAGAGATGAAGAAAGTGATTGGGATATGAAGTCTACCCACTCTAATAATGAGGAAACAAATTCTTAGCAAAGTGATGAAGACTTCTTTTATTAAGTAAAGAGTGCAGTATCATGGAGGACGGAGGCAACAGAGGTCAAAGGTCAATCACCGACCTCTTGTCGGTCACCACAATGGGGCCGTATGAAGTTGTGGTGGTAGTGTGTGTATGTTTGTTTTCTTTTATTTTAGATTTGTAGTTAGTTTCAGTTGTGTGTTTCTATTTCAGAGTTCTGTTTGAATAAGTGAAATGTTCACATTGAGGGGGGAGCTAGAACATGGTCTCAATTTTCAATTTTCTCTCTATTTAGTTTTTATTCACTAAACAGTGGTTCCTACATATTTTGTGAAGCAAAGACATAGTGGACAGATGAAATAAAAAAGGAAAAGTAGCAACATGATATTTGTGTTGTTGGTTGTCCTATAAAACCATCCTTTTATAATGTAAAACCATCCTTTGTTTTAGGTCGTTGGTTGACATACAAAACCATCCAGATCATGAGCACGCATGGGTGACAAGTTGTAAAAGGAAGTGTGATTGTTGTTTCTATAATTTCAACATTAGGGGAGTGTATATTGGGAATTAATAATGTTAACAATAGGGGAGTGAATTTTACAAATATATTGTGACATTATTAATAAATTGTAATATTATTAATAATGAGTTTATATAACTCATATTAATAATATAATTGTAATAGTTAGTAATAGTATTTGTGTGAGTTGTGAGATCAACTCACGTAGTTATTTTGGTGTGTGAGATAATAAAGGGATGTGTGAGATATTAGGGGATAAGTCTGAGAGATTCATGGAGAGAGATATGAGGGATTGAAGATGAAGTTTGACTCCACCTTTGTAGGAGATCAAACACTATAAAATGTATTCTCCATCTATGTAAATTTATCCTGAATGAGTTTCAATTTATATATTATTATTATTTGGTGTTTTATTATTGTGCAGTTTTTATCCTTTTCCTTCTCCTCCCTTAATTTGCACCTTAATTTGGTGTTGATAAACTCCCATTTCTTTAAATCCTTGTTCTTCTCAATGATTTCTTAATTTTTCTTTTCAAGTTCTTCTTCCTAGGACCCTTACTCTATCATTTCTCTCGAAGAGCCTCACCTCAACCTCTACCAACACCTTGTTGAGTGCATTACAAACTTTCTCATCTAATAGTTGTTGAGCATTCACCAGAGGGTTTACTCCCTTAGTATCTAGTATCTTCATCAATGCCTCTCGGTTGACCTCAAACTCGGGCTCATCAACATGGGACTCAAAATCCCAAGACAACATCTTCCTTGTGCGTGGGTATGCACCTTCTTCTTCAAATGAAGACCATGCAAGGAGTTGGTTTGAAGGCATGGTACTTTGGAAATGCGTGCGTAGTACCTTATTTGGATCATTGATATAATTCATTCCTTTCTCTTGCACCACTACCATACCCTTTCCTCCCATGTACGTTGCCTTTGGGAAGCTTACCGCTAGGTTGGGATCTCTGCCCATGCTTCCATATTCCTTTTCTACACTCTCTCTTTCCTCCACCTCCTTGAGCACTTCTTCGGTGCTGCACTCCACCTCTTGTTCCACCAAGTCTTTTATTATGCCTACTACCTCCTTTTGCAAAGCATCTTCTATCTGCTCCTTGGTCAAGATTGGAGTCCTTTGATCCTTCGTGTTGACTTCCTCACTTTCTCCCTTGTTGTGAGTGCCTCCTTCATCCTCATCCTTCTCTTCATTTCCCTCCTCCGAGTCATATACATCATACACATAATGGTTTTCAGCCTCACCATGCTCTTCGTTTTCCTTGTTGGCCTCCATGCTCTTTATTTCTTCTGAGTCTTCCCTTTCTGTTACTTTATGCTTCTTCCTAACTAGTGATTTCAGTATAGGAGATTCTTCTTTTTCTTCTTCAGTAGGTGACTCCTTCCTTATTGGTGATTCTTATTTCACAGGGGGCTCCTCTTGCTCTGGCTCCTCTTCCTCAGGTGTATTCTCTTTCTCTTATGTGGGGACTTCTTCCTCCATGCATAAGTGCTTGGTTTTGACTTAACTCTGCGCGCCGCATATTACATTGCACTCGTATACTTGGTGTCTTTTTCTCAAGTGCCTCCTCTCTCTCCATTTTCCTCAATGTGGAATTATTTCTTATAGTGGGGTCTTTTGGGATAGATACATCATTTTCAACGTAAAGTCCCTTCTCACACTAAATCCTTATGTGCAGGTATACCCTTGTTGCAGTCCTCCCAACATTAGGAAATGTTACTAGCTTTACCATATGTACGTCATGGGAAACATACTTCTCCATATAGGCGTGCTTCTTTGGATAAATCAAATTCTGTGTAGTTTGTGGTAATCCTAGTCTACCATGTTGAGGTCAAACCTTACTTTATTTGCCTTTTTGAATCTAATTACTCTGGCTTGGAAGTATTGTGCTATGAAGGAGAATGGAAATTTACACCAAGGACCCTTGGCGCCATCTTCTAGAGAAAAATTTCTGATATAGAAATGTTGTTACACGGCTAATTTAACCTTGCCTTGCAGTAAAATAGGTAACTACTCAAGTATTATCCACTTTGCACTTTGAATTTATCACACATACGTTTATACCATTTTTCGAGGCGTGCCTTGTGGGTAGCCGTAATGGTGTCACAAGTGTACTTCTTAAATCTTTTGGTAGGTGAAGGGTTCTCATCTAGGTACTCCCACATAAATTTTTCTAGCCCATCGGGCACTCCAATTTCTGAAAATATGATGGTAAGGAGGACATTACTAAACATGATCTTCTCTCCATCACACATGGTACTGATGATTTCTTTTGTTATGAACATTGAGAGGTTATATATGGTCCCCTCCAAGATCTTGTGGCAAACATTCAACCAAGCCTTGTTGATCTGTGTCCACCTCTCCTACCCATTTAGTTTTGTGACCAAGCGCACAACCATCCTCATTATAGGGTCAAAAATCATAGAGATGTCAAAATACCATGACCCCTTCTTATAGTCATAGGCTTCCATAGTTTTCTTGATGGCCTCCTTATCATCCAAGTCATCATCAAAAGATTCTCCTTTGCAGGTAAGACCAAGTAAATTTAGAAATTAGTTGGGGAGTTATCTGCATTCTTCATCCTACAAAATAGAAATGGTCCTCATGTACGTGCAACATTAACCTCTCGGTACAAACACTCGGGTTTTTACGAAATAGGGTAACTCATAGATCTCGTAATAACTGGCCTTCTCCATATTCACCTTTACTTCATCATCGTAGAGAGGCATTCCATCTGGTGTCCTTTTTTCTATAGGGATAACTAGTTCTAATGCCATCTCATTCCTTATGGTTCTCATTCAATGGTTGTAGTGACTTACGGCTATCTTTTTCACATGAGACACCCATTCCTTTCTAAGTAATACGCCATCTGGGTATTGCATCTCTCGCATACCATTCTTCGTTGAAGTTGGTGGAAATAGCTTGTTTCCCTTTTCCCTTGCCCTTCTTTGGTGAAATAGTGGTTACTTTCCTTGGTGTCATTTCTCTTGTCGGGTTACTCAAAGTCCTTTCTCCTGATCCTAGCTCTACTTAGTTCTGCGGCTCTACTCTTACATGAAAAATCCCTTCAATCTTATGCCCTAGCTATGGAACCCTAACCTAGAAAAACCCTTCCTTCCACAAGATGGTGTATTCACTTGCGGGATTCAAAACTCCTACAACCCTCTCCCTCATGCCTGTGTATTGTTTTTCCACCCTAGTTCACTGATCAACCTAGTTATGCACTTAGATCTTCACAACCCTCTTTCACACAACTTTTCTCAAGGATTCCCTAGTTCACAAGAGCTCTTCAATATCACAAATGCAAGGTAACAATAATGTACCCTACCTTCTACTTATAGTTTTTTCTTCTTTTCCGTAATAAATGCAATGCCACCTACCATCATACCTTTGCAATAAAGGAATATTTTTCTTCTTAAGCCAACCTTCAGTGCTTTTACCCCACGCCCAATCCTACGTGAAAACTCCTACAACCTTATGGTGTGCAAAAATCCTTACTGACCGAAGATCCTTTTGCACGTGCTTATAGTGCCGAAGGCACTTCTTCTATCCTTACCCTGATTTTTGACATCGCCTACCTCATGTTGTTCTTCTTGTAGAAACCAAAATTGGGTCACACTCCCCTTGGTCCCTCAACAAATAACCAACTCACACACACTCACCTAACCATGGCCCCTTTCACCCTCACTCTAATATTAATTTAATTAATTTAATTAAATTAATTCATTATCTCATAATATCTATTATTTAAATATCCTAATTGAGATAATTCCCACATATCCACCTCACCTATACAACTCATCTACCCACCTCACCCTAAGACCTATTCTTAGTATGTTTCCATAACTAACTAAGACCTACCTAAACCCTAAAAATAAAAGCCTACATTCCCTCTAACTACATTCCTGCACATTAGAAGGAAGCTTCCATTCTAATCCAAGGAGAAAATGAATGAGATCCCAAAAAATCAAGAGGATCTACCCAGTTTAGTAAACCTAGGAAATCCCTCCGTAATCGACGCGGTTACCCTAAAGCGCCGTTGGTGAACCTGAACCACCGTCAATTACCATTTAATCCCCAAAACAACCTAATTTCAAGGTTGGCACATTTCTAAGAGTAAGAGACAAAACCAGAGCTACATGTAAGTAGAACCAACATCCGTACATGCATCGAGCACCCACAACCAACACGGAAGCAACCACAAAGCCATCTACCTTCACGGGATCATCCAGGGAAGCTCCAGACCACACCAAGTTCCTTCCATTTGATCACCCACCATTTCCAACCAGACATCAAGCTCATACAATAGTAAGTGTTTTGTTAACCAAAGCACTTCTCCATTGTCATTTAGGTAGACTCTTTTACTTCTATTATTAGTTTCTACTCCCATTCCCATTCCCCCACCATTTACCTCCATGCAAACTTGACCATTCCTTCACCCACACCATTGAACTACCCATACCTAGATTTTAATCACCCCTGAGTATACCTAAGACCTACACAGACCTTGTCATAGCCCTCTCCATTTCCATTTAGTTTTGGATCTTCCCTCACATCAAGTTTTTATTAAGCTTCTGTACCTTCTGGTTACCCATAACCTTCACCAGGTTAACCTAAATCGACACCGATCATACCAAACTGATGTCGGTCTCTATGTTTTTACCCTCAGACCAAGAATAGAGCTTAAAACCTCCACCAAATACCCAAAACAGCCCAGAACTAGACCCTGACCAATACCAATACTCTGACAAAGACCTTGACCTTCAGATTCAGTCATAGCTTAGCCTGTTGTGAATGAATTTGCTTATTGTAGATGAATGAGATACCTAAATCATTTTAAATACAATAGGATTTCTTTTATTGTTAGCATTAAGTTGTTTTAAATAGTGGATTGACGGTCATCTAGGAAATATCGACTTCCCGGATCTAGCATATGTTAGGCGAGTCCACTACATATACTGTTTAACTTTTATTTGGTGGTCTTGTTTTCCATTTCGTAGTTCCTTCAAGCTAAAAGGAATTTCTCACGATCATTTGTGGATCAATAATTCATACACATACAACAACCTCTACAACCAACATTTTAACATGTATTCCACCTAGCCCTTTACCCTTATTTGTTTCGTTAATATTCAAAGAAACACTCTAGAATCGAGTAAAACATATTGTGGGACCCATTCGGGGTTCTTTGCATTCTTTCATTTCTAGGAAAAGTTGCATGTTTTTTTCCTTTCTAAAATGTTCTCACATTAATATTTATCCCCTAGAATCTTCTTTTCTTCTATTTTCTAAAATCAATTGCATTTTGGTGCTTTAAAACGAACATTTCTTCCCTTTCATTAGTATCGCATTAGTGAAAGAGCATCCCTTCTCCTTTTCATATTTTTGTGTCATTGAATTCAATATTTCAATTTGGGTTTAAAAATCATTTCATTTCATTGTACTTTTCTACATTATCTCACATTAATTGAGGGCAATCTATATCTTTGGAAGTCAATCTCGGCTAATGGTTGACAAACAAATCATAGAAAAGCACTTCCTTTCTCTTTCTCTCTCTCGAGTCTTACCAAACATCACAAAATTGAAAATACACACATTATTAAACAACATCTCTCCTAGAAGAAGTTGTAGGTGATCACACATTCACGACCGAAGCAAGCACCCACTTCGCTTCGTTGAGTCATACCTCATAGGAAGGCCCATCCCCACCATAACATACCGAAACCTCTCCTTGTAGATCTCCTTATTCATAGGAAGCCATCCTAACCAAAAATTATATTCTAAAGTTCATGAGTCGGTCCTTAAATAGCATAATTTGAACAAACATAATAGAAAAATCAGTCTTAGGATTGTATTTTTCTTAGTGTTTCGCTGCTTGGCTTGCATTTTGAGGTGAGAGGATTCGTTCTTCATTTTATTATTTCCCCTTGCATACTCCTCGTCATAGTTGGTGTATTCTAGCTTCATCTCGAGTGTGTCTGGACTCTATTTTCATCATTCTCGAACTCAGGTCTGATTCCATATCTAATTTTAACTCATAACCACCTTTTCTTCATCTCTATTTCAATTTCATAATGCTTAGGTGTCGGTCCAGGTGACCGTAAATGCATTACCCTCGACCATTATAATTTTTACCCAATGGCGTCGATTTACTATTCTTTTGGTTAACCTACCCAAAAGGACACTGCTCCACCTTATTTGATGTTTAGGGTCTCTGTCACCTCATCATATTCTCTCGACCTAGTAAATTTGTCAACATCTTATCTACTTAGAAAATTGTCACCCTTTTGCCTTGTTTTGACAAACTGTCCATTTTCAGTAGGATCGACTACGATTATTTGTGACAGTGTCGGGATTTACCTAACCAAAGACATCGATTAGCACTGTGTAATTTTCTAGCTGACATTTTGTACCTAATCTACCTACCACCACCTATTTATCCTATCTCTGTTGTATTTCTGTGTCATTTATAGAAAGCAGTCCTACCACGTCAGTACTTGTTCACATGGTGCTGATCGTCACCAAGAAAATGCCCTCATATTCCATGCCAATTGTCAACCACTCCCACCTAGTCCTTCACCACCTTCCATTCTATCACCACCCATGGAGCCTATCCAACCTATCTCTATTGCTACCAAAGATGAGGAGTTCACACGACTCCTTGACCAAAATCTGTCGCCTTATAGTTTTATCTTTCCCACTCATCCACTCAAGATGCCTCGGGTCAGTTGATATATGGCATGCCCGTATCTATCCCCCAACACTCATTCCTACTTCTACATCATCCCCTTTTAGCTCTTTACTACCCTCGCTTTGCCTTGCCTCTTGTCATTTCGCAGCTAAGCCCTATACCTGTTATGACCACCACATATGCCACATCCATTGCACCCACCACATCCACTATACCTATGTCCACCACCGAACATAGCCTCATCTCGTGCTTATTGTCTCACATATACTTGTAGCTACAAAACCACCCCGGTTTCGGTGATCCCTACCCCTTTTCAAAGCATTTTCCTTTCTATTCTCGTAGTCCTTAGCCCCCATCACTACTAGGGTCACCACAACCCTTCCACCTCCATATACATACTATCAGTGACCTCTCATTTCATCTATTATTAATTCTAGGTACGCACCCCTATTTCACTCCCTCCTCAATCTATCTATACGGCAGTGCCATATACTAGAATTCCACCCCCATCATATGCCCAACACCAACCTTGTTACGCTATAGGAGGTACCTAGCCATCATAACCTACCAACGACCTAATCAAGTTAATGATGGATAAGATGCAAACACTTGGAAGTATTGATTTCGGCTCCCGCAACACTCTCACCTACGATGAAATTTGCAATGAGCCCATACACCCATACATTCTTATCCGTCCATATCTCATGCATTGGGAAATGCATAAATTTAACCGCTTCAAGAGCAAAGAGGACCCGCAACATCACTTAGGTCTTTCAAACATGGGTGTTATCTGATCACCCATGATGATGCTTTGCTCTTGATGACCTTTCCCATGTCTCTAACTGACCCACGTTAGACTAGTATAGTGGGTTACCTAGACATTATATCTTCTCATTCAATCAGGTATCCTAAGCCTTCTTGGATCACTTCTCTATTAACATTGTTAAGAAGGTTACCATGACTGACCTCTACTCTACGCATCAATATGACGATGAATCTATTGCATATTTTTTCACTCGTTGGCGTAGCCTGATCAATCAACTCACATTCTAACTACCACAAACCGAACTCATAAAGCTCTTCACATAGGCTTGTGCTAGACATATCTCCCCAACCCTATAGGTGCAGACTTTCGAACCTTTGATGAAGCATTCACCATGGCATGAAAGCTAGAGATTCGGGCCATCAAAGAAAATAAAATCCAACTACGCAATAAAAACGTGGCATTTAAATCAAATGATACCTCTTCTTCTTTGAAACCACAGAATAATTATTCAAAAGCCAAGGGAACCACTAACACAGTGGTACTCAAGGTGCCCTGACTCATCCATCAAATTAGGCTAATCCCTCATCTAATCTTTCTCCTATCTAGACCTTTCAATTCAGATGAGAACAATAGAAATACACCCTAATTGGGAACTTTATTATTCTATCTTAGAAAATCTCATTAAGGTTGGGTCCATCACCCTTCCTCCTATAAAGCGACACACCTTGGTTTTGATCCTACTCGCCCACACTCGCATGGTACAAAGAGAATGAATTCTGTAACTATCATCAGGTAAAAGGTCATAGTGATGACAATTGCATCACTTTTAAGAACATTATTCAAGAAACTCTTGAGAAAGGTGAGTTAACCTTGGATAATCCTAATGCACCTACCAATCAAAACCTAGACATCTTCAAGAAACCATTTCCTAATCATTCTCCTTCTTCTGATCAAATCGGAGAGACCTAAACTCATGATATCCATACCCATGAGGTCCATGCTATTTTCAATGACACACCCATTTCTTCCCAGTTACCTCATATTCCCTCCACAGAGGAAATCCTAGCCCGAAGTCCTCCACCTACACTTGAACCCACTTCACCTATTCCTCCACCCACAGAGGAACACCCTTTATCTCCTCCCTCACCTATGAAGGAGTCTGTAATTAACATTGAGACCATTTCACCTTTGGCTTCTCCATTTAGATATCTATCACCCATAGTACCTCTCTGACCTGCAAAAGATTCTTGTTTATCTCCTCCACCCATAGAGGAGCACCCATCATCTCCTCCACCGACAGAGGATCACCCATCATCTCCTCCACCTATCAAAGATCCAATAGAAATGGCTTTACCTCTAGGTGACCATTCTCCATCAGTTACCCAAGATCCTGTGGACTTACTCTCGGCTCTTTTACCCACATAAGCTGAAGCTAGTAAATTCCCTATTTCTAAGACACAGTTTATGGGAATCACCATTGGATCCTCATCAACCTCACCCACTACAAAGTGTCATTCTCACGCTTAGCTGACCACTTGGATTATGTGGATAGAGCCTTACTTTAGGGGTGTATTCTACTTCTTGTCTCAACACAAATGCAGATGTCACTTGCCGACACTTCCATGATCCATCCCAAAATATTTCAGCTGATCAAACCAAACACAACCACAACTATTATAAATTCTTCTATGGTGCCACTCATGGCTCAACTCACACCCCTACCCATAACCCAACATGCATCTAAATCCAAACCCACACCCACATCATCTTCCTTTCTTAAACCTATTACTACCCTAGGGGTCATCCCAACCGCTATCCTTACTCATCCAACCATCAAATTAGATTTAGCTACATCTTTCAAAGCCAACACCAAACCTAATCTGATTCCCAAATAGAAGAACCAACCCCATAGATCTCATACTCCAACCTCACCAATCACACCTTCATCACCTTCACCCCTTCCGTCCATCTTAGGACCTTGCCCTTCTAGCATGGTTAAGAAACCTCCACCCGCTGGTAAACTAAAAACATAGCAGCCCATTCCTCCCTCGTAGACCTCTAACATACCCAAGTGCCGACATGACTTTCACCCACACCTACAACATCTTTACCACCCATACCTCCAATACCATCGATCACTTCTTCACTACCCACAACACTTTAGTCTCTTTCCCTCACACCTCCTGCACGACCCATGCCATCTACCTTCACAACACCTCAGTTATCCCCATGGGTAACTCACCCTCTTCCACCATCCACCTTTCCCTCTAGATCTCATGTGCCCATATCACCTTTACCCAAGAAGGTGCAACCTAAAGACAAAAATATGCTACCCTCTAATAAGGTAGTCAAACCAACTACACACTCTCTTGCTAATTCATCTACCATACCCCTACCCAAGAAAACACGACCAACACCTAAGACCACACCAGCACCTAAAATTGTAGCTCGACCCACTCCCCTCATGTAAAGACCCTTCCTCTACAATCAGCCGCACCTACACCCAAACCCACTTTCACTTCCCATTGTGATCCACTAATGGGATCCTATGCCAAAATATTAACCAACCTCCTTGAAACTTTTATCATCACATTACTGCCTCTCATACCTTATGACCTGTCAAACCTAAACCAAAGTGGTTTGATGACACCAAAATTTACGCCTACCATCATGTGCTAGGGCACGATGTGGAGGACTGTAAGGCTTTAAAACTATTCTTATCCAGTTGTGTCCTCCTGAAGAAAACTTTGACGATGATGACCTTCTCGATGAGGACCCTATTTCACCAGCACCCATTCTCACAGTTCTTCCCTCATTTCCTACTCAATGACCAAGACCTCCACCCCCACAACTCCTAGAGCCACCCCCAAGATTCAAAATTAACATGGTTCACATCAGAGAACTCACCAAACCTCCACCCAAATGTCGGTGTGCTCAACTCATCTCACAAGGTTCCTTCCCACCACTTGACTTCTTCCCTTCTTATCATTATACCTTTCATGGCTCACCTACTTCACCTACCTCCCCACCTCAGATCAACATGATCCACGTTGCTACCCACACCTAGAAGGATAAAGGCAAGGAAAAGGCAACCGACCCACCAACCAATCCTATACCCAACATACCATCTGTACCCACACCTAAAATCACTATCCATGGCCCCACATATCCTATTTCTAATGGGGTTACACATCGTGTCATGCTCAAAACATTACACCAATCCCCCTCAAGATGTCCCTATATGACCTCATCCGGACCTCGTAATCCCATCGTCAAGCTCTCATGGAGGTCCTTCGATCTATTGAGCTCTTAACCAATGACCCTACACCCATAGCCTCCATTCTTAAACCCCATCATGTAGCCTCTCTCACCACACTACCACCTTCATCCGCACCTCCGCCTACTCACCAATTCTCCGCACTCGGCTTCTCGGATGAAGAGATTGCACCACACCAAACCGATGACCGTAGTGCCCACTTCCCTTTGACACTTTTGATACTGATTTTGATACTAGTGATCATATTATGGACACTATTATGTTTTTTTTAGTATGATGGCTAGATATTAGATCATGGACTAGTATTGATCGGGATTCGGTTATTATGATTGATGATTACTAAAACATTTCTATATGTGGTTGATGATATCTTGTTGTGACATGGACACATTATAGATGTTGATTTGGACTTATAATATTGGAAATTTGAATAGATCTAGTATGGTAGAAATTAGATGATGATATAGATTATTTATATATTTAAAAATGATAATGTTAAATTAATGATGTTGTTGTGATTTGTGTGTTTAGATGATTTTGAAATATTGTTTATATCATTTTGGATGTCTGATGCAGCCACGGGGCGAAGGAGGTATTTACATTTTGCGCAGTTAAAAAAATCACAACAATGTCGGGGACCTGGAGACTAACCATATTGAAATTCCATGTGAAATCAACAAGGTCACCATGGCAACTGTGTTATGTGTTTGTGTGTTGTGTTATGTTAGGAATTCCCATGGGGGATTTCCATTATATGTGACCATGGGATATGTGTTTTATTTAGGTGTTCCCTTTTTATTATTGTTGTATGTATTTTTAATTGTAATATGTTCTTCCTTTTAATTAATTTAAATGTGATGAATTTAATGTAAGAGTCACATAGTTAAATTTAATTTAATTTAATTGGGATGTGGAATGTATGTAATAAAGTTGTTGTCTTAGTTATTAATTAAATTGGATTTACGTCATGTATAACCATATGTTAAATAAATAAATTATTATGTCAATGAATGTAATAAATGAAGTCACAAGTATTATGCATGTTGTAAGAATGTGTAAGTGAAGTGTAAGTTGTGTAAGTCAGATTTTGGAGTGTAAAACACTCCATCCTCTAAGGAATTCGAATTTAACCTTAGAGGTCAAATTTGGAGGCTTGTGGGACAAGTTAAACTTGTCTCACACCTCTTAAAATCATCCACCAACCATAAATATGGTTTTGGAGTCAAAATTAATCTTTTTAATTGTATTTTGAAATGACTATGTGTAAGTCTTTATTGTACTTTACTTACAAAATTTTAATTCAGTCCTTGTTAAAGTATGGGTTAATTTTTGAGTGTGTAAGTTATTTGTCATCTCCATTTATTGTGATTAATTGTGAAGTTAAATTTCTCTTTTTGGGTTAAGTAAGAATGATGTGGCATCCCACTTGGAATCCACATCATCCTCTCCCTCCCTCTCCTTTAAAATTCAAATTCTTCTCTTGTTGGAGGTTTTGAAACATCACTTTTTCATCCTTGGGTCAAATTTTATTGCTATTGGAGCTTGCTTTGAAGAAAGAGATGGAAATTATTTAGGATGCTTATACCTTGTTTTTTTGGGGGATTGCATTTTGAGCACTGAAGGAACTAATTTTTGGGAAAACAATCTCCATTACGGAGAGGTAGGATCTTGTCCTTTTAATATGTTGTTTTTCCTTTTCTTACATGAATGAAATAGTGAATGTGCTATGTATTCATGGCTAGTTGGGTAGATTACTTAGGAAAGGTGTAGGAGGAGGCTATGGGGATTTCATATGGGGGCATACGGGATTGCCAATGGCACTTGTTTTATTTTGGAGGGAGTTTTAGATTGGGATCCACCTAGGAAAAGAAAGCGCTTGCATTTATTACTATTGGGGGTATAAGAGATAAACTTGGGGGCATAAGGAGGGGTTGGGAGATATAAGGTTTATGGGTATGATATGCTATTAGCAGTATGTATTTGGTGGATGCCCAATTACAAATTGGGAGGCATAATGAGTTCCCCATAGTTATTTCTCTTGATGGCTTGCTTGATCAAGCCCATGTGTTGTGTGTATGATTTTTATTGCAGTTGTGAACTGCCGTCTTTGTTTGGTTGTGCATTTTGTTTTTCTATGCATGTGAAAGAAATGTTGTTTATTGTGAAAGAAGCCTTGTTTCTATGTGTTGATGTTCATTCTCCATTTCAATATGGTTGGGGCTCGGGGCCAATGGGGAAAGATGTCTTCTCCTCTCCCATTGGATGTCTCGGTTGGGCGGAGAGCATTGCCTTTCCCCTTCCTTGTTATGATCAAATGAAAAGATGAAGAAACCAATATGTTTTTGTTTTGGAGCTTACGAGAAAATGTAGTTTCGACAATCCCTTTCCTTGATCAAATTTAATGTAACCTTCCCACTTGAATTGGATGAATGGTATTTTTATTTGTAATGAAAAGACACTTTACATTTGTAAGGAAGGATTAAATCTCATTTGTGCAATGTAAGGAATTATTACTTCACACTCGTTTTGAAAATGACGTGACAAAATGAGATCTCGCTTGTATTTTGTAAATTAAAATTTATGGAAAGGATGAAGTTGTAATGTGTTGTTGAAATCAATGAAAGAAAAACATCTCTTTCTCAAATTGTACTATTTTATTGCAATTTAATTGTCGTTGTGTTTTAATATCTCTCGTTGAAAAAGGGAAAATGCGTGTGGGAGAAAAATACAACATTTTGTTCTTTGTATTTATTAAAATTTAAAATATCAAATGTTACCTTACTGTTTTTTATTGAGAAGATAGAAAAATTAATTGTTTAGACAAGATTTGTAAAGCTTTCCATGTTTGAAAGTGGCAAATGGATTATTATAGTTAATGAAAGAACTTCATTCTTTTTATAAATCTGGCATTTGAAAATAATCTAATAAATGTACAGTTCAGAATTACAACCTAAATTAATAAAGGAGACAATGTAATTTAGATGTATTAGGTCCTAATGAACCTAAATAGAGCTCAACATTTAAGAAAAGCATTTTTAGAACTTTATTAAATCCAATTTTAATTTTACAATCCAACTTCCTGTCAAAAGATGTAAAATATATCAATTTCAACTCAATCCACAAATTGAACCTTAAAAATACTCTAAAACTTACCCAAGATCAATCCTCCATGTTCAATTGACATGTTGAGAAGGAGAAAACCAAAATTTGATCAAAATCTCACAAGTTAGAAAATTGCCAGTTTTGAATTTTAAACCCTACAGATCGATTTCTCAAAATTTACCTTCTAAAATTCATCAAAATCCAAAATTGACAATTTGTGTGCAAAGAGGACTCCGAGAGCTTTCCGGAAAGTCCTCATTTTCCCAAAACTAACTTTTCTATCAAAATTTATGGCCATTTGACGTTTTACTTCAAAATGGCCATCCAAAAATCAATCTAATTATATAAAAATTAAAATTTAACCTTTGGAAAAAATTCCTCAAAATTTTGTGGCCGCCACCCTCACACCAATCATGTGTTGCCACATGGAACTTTGAGAGGGCGAATTTTTTAAAACTTAACATTTTGAAAATTTGACCTTGGCAAAAATTTCCATTTTTCCCCGCGTCCCCGCAACCAATCACGTGTTGACACGTGGCATAGATGGCATGTAGATTGAATTTAAAAATTTAACCCTTTTTCTCTTTTGGAAAAATTTCACTTTTCCTCTACGGCGCCGCACCCTCCTCGCTAACACTCTTAATCAAAAAAATTTATTCCATAATTTTCCTAGCTAATCCTAGTTTGTTTCTTGGTCTCAAGTGGTAGTTTGAAGTGGGCATTACACTTGGTATCAGAGTAGTGGTTCAAAGGCTTGGACCATTGGGCACACTAGAAAACTTGAGACATGAAAACTTAAACCTAGCACACTGAAAACCTAGAAAACAACTTAACAAGAATTTGTGTGTTTTAGTAAACATGGAAGTTGTATAACTTAACAAATGAATTGACTCTCGCTTTGGTCTGCGGGAGGCGTAGACGGAGTGAGAGAAACATTCACAGAGACCCGAGATTCACCACCACCACCACCACTAGATCGGGGGGTGTAGCAAAGTCATTCTACCTCAGATTTTACAGACCCTTCGGGATGTTAATGCAGCTCTGTGGGGATCAAGTAGGGGACACTCTGCATACATGACAGAGTTACTTTATTGAGGTATATGCACCTCCTCCACTCAATGAGGGGCATATAGGGAGAGAACCGTGATGTGGATTCGGTCGCCATAGAGGATTCACCACCTAGGAGATAGGGTGACAAAATTCTAGAGCATAAAGAGAGGTCTTGGAGCCCTAAGCTTAGGAATGAGCTTGTAGAGAGGCTTAGAGGCTGACAAACCACAACAGTGGATCACATCAGGGAGATCTTGAAGCTTAGGCCATCACATTACTCAAGTGATATAGGTGGATTTCAGGTAGAGTCTTGGCTAGTGAGCGTGACCGGTTGCTTCAAGCTTTGTCCTTGTTCTAGCAACACAAAAGCTTGTGTTGTGAACCATGTACTAAGGGATGTGTTATCCTGCAAAATTGACAAGGGAAATTTGATGATAACCATATGAAAAAAATTTCTTGACCCCTAAGGAAGTCTGTTAACATTTGAAATGGTCCAAAACCCCCTTTTAAAAATCAAGTTTTTAGAACTTAGCCATTTTCAGCTTCTTTAACTGGCCGCAGAAAATGGTGTGCCAACACTCTAAAAACATGCCTTTTGAACTAGGCGAAGGAATTCTCATGTCGACATCAAGGAATCTGCACCCACTCATAAAAACTAAGGCGCATAAATTGTTATGTCGACATACCAAAATGTGCGCCCTTAGAAAGCCCTTTGGCCATTGGAAATGTCGTGTCAACATCATAAAACATGTGCTAAGTATGTGCACTAAGGCATTGGAAACATTGTGTTAACACCATGAAATGTGTGCTAAGGTGTAGGAAAGTTCGTGTGTCGACACAAAAAAATTTGTGCTAAGGTGCACTTTTCCTTGTGTCGACGCTCCCAAAGTCATGCCAAAAGAAGTTGGTGAAGTAATAAATGCCAGTTTTTCTATAAATAGGCACTCGACACCTGTCATTTTCATGAATTGAAAATTGAAAAAAGTGTTTTCTCTGTGCCTGTCAGCCATCCTTATTACCCTTGCATGTCATTTTTGTGCTTGTGGACCCCAACGTCGTCCTTTGTCTTTTATAAATCCAGGTAAGTGGCTCCTCTCCTAGTTGTTGTTTTTGTCTTGTTTGTATTAGGTATTAGGGTTGTTATAAAGATTACATAAAAAAAAGGAACCTATCAATCTATAACCAACCGGAGACACATCGACACTAAAATTTTCCTCTGTAATTTCTATTTGATTAATGTATGTATTAGGAATAGGATGTTGTTAAGTATAATTAGTAGTAGCGTCTAATAGAAGATAACGGCACTGCCAGTACGACACCGCCAATAATGTATAGTACGGTAATAGTCAAAAGTACAATAGGAATGTTGTGGTAAAAAGTAAATATTTGTCGTAAGTGCTCGGTAATGTTAAAATGTCAAAGTTGGGGTAAGTAGAGAAGTAGGGTCTACATGATTAAGAATTAGAAATATTATATTGGTAATAAGGAAAAGGAGTGAGGTCATAAATATTTTGTGTATTTTATTTATAAAAAGTCTAAAAATGTGGAACCCATGTGAAATGATAAGGTTTATCTTATCTTAAAAGATAAGCTTACATGTACATATAAGAGTTAAGGTATGGAATATGATTCGTCAGAGTGGATTTCTTATCCTATCTTAGAGATAAGATGGATAAGCTTAAAAGTTCTATAAATAAAGAGGCCACCCCCCTCATTTAGTATAGAAGGAAGTAGTGAGAAATATTGTATGAAGTGTGTAAAGGAAGCCATCGTTAAAGGTGTGTTGAAAAAGCCATTAAGAGGTGTAATTGTAAAGTTTCTCCCATAGTATTGGTGGAAGGCAAGTGAAGTCAATAACACTTGAAGTACCTCATGGGTGAGATTGTAACAATTTCATGTTAATATTATAATTTACTTTGATATTTCAGATTTATCATCATTCCTTCTTATCATAGTCGATGGTATTCTTGTGTTATGTTTGTTGTTGTGTTTCTAGATTACATCTACCAAACTAAAGGTGTGTATTAGTAAATAATCATAGCACGAGGAGTTCCCGGTGAAGAATTATCATAGTGCCGGATTGGTGATGACATTTTGGTTCCGTTGCCGAGACCATTCCTCGTTGGTGGATTTTCTGGAGAGATATTCCCACTTAGTCAAAAATAATTTGGAGGGTAACCTTGTTTTTAATGTGCATAGTAGTTACCATGGTAAAGTCATTTTTGCCATGAATAGTATTTACCGCAGTAAAGTCACTTTTTACGGTGAATAGTATTTACATGAGAACTTCACTTTTTACTTGTGAATAGTGTTTACCACAGGATTAGCGGATGGGTTGATGAATGGCATGGATAATCTCATATGTAAACACTTCATTCTTGGGATGAAGCTAGAGATCGACAATGAGTGAAGTATGACCGCCCAGCCTACCATTGAACAAGCAAAGGAGATTGTAAGAAGACAAGAAGAAAGCATGGAAGAGGAGCCTAAAGAAATTGTTGCTAAAATAGAGCCTACACCAGCATTTGGTCAGAATCCACAACCACTCTCGGTGAGCAAAAATCTTTCTCCTAGTACATCTACCGAGTATGAAGATCTCGCTCAAGAAGATGGGTCGGCTTAACTATTAATCTTCTCCAAGGAAAAGAATTTAGTTCTCGGGGAGGAGATAGAGGTCCAAAAGAAATATTTATGAAGTTGTATGTTATGGTTGTTATAAAAGGGTCTACATCTGGTAAAGGAGATAATGATAAAGGAAAAGTACCTGTGAATTCTTTTGATGTAGTAGATAAGAGCATAAATAATGAAGTAGATGTTTTTGTAACAAAAAGAAAGAAAGAAAAAGATAATCAAGATGGAAATGATCCTAAGAAGATGAAAGGAGAAACTAGTAAGAAACAAAGGAGAAGAAAGTTGGGTGTGCGGGATTTTCGATTTCACAGGCAAGGACCATACTCCATCTTGGAAGATCTGTCCAAAAGGCCTGCAAATATTACATATGGTCAACTCTTGGCTATGTCTTCTGAGAAGAGGCGGGAGCTGCGAAGTGGACTCAATGCTCGACAAAGGAAGGAGGTTGAGGTCCCTATTTTGGAGGCAGAGGTAGATCCCTATGCTCCACAAGCTGAGGTATTATGTAATGGTATTTCAATTCATGATGTCTTAGTTAATGGAGGTGCTGCAATTAATGTAATGACCGAGTCTATAATGAATATGTTGGGTTTAAAAATTGATTTCCTTCAACACTTCTATTAAGGTCATTAAATAAGGAAAAACTAAAAACCGAAGGTGTAGTTTCAAATGTGGTAATATATCATTATGGGTGTTATATGTGTGGTAGACTTTTAGGTGATGAAAATGGTGCTTTGTTGCATACCCAATATTTCTGGGAAGACCATGGCTAAGGAGAGTTCATGTAATAAACTACCTGGAATGAAGGCTTCATGACACTTGGATGTGGTAGAGAGAGGGTGAAGATAAACGTGATCCGTCGGCATCATAAGGCAAAACTGTGGATTCAAGTGATGAAACCGATGATTGGACATCCTCTTGATTACTCTAGTACTAGTGAAGTGGACACTAAAGATGAAGAAAGTGAGGTTGATGTTTCAGTCATGGATATCCTTCCAGTCACACCGACTCATGACCCCATAAAATTATCTGAAGAAGAAGTTGATGATCATCTCCAACAAATAAAGATTGGTGATGCTGTGATGGAGAGTGAGAAGGAATCCTACCTCCAGCTCTTTCAAAGGTACATACACATATTCACTTTTGATTACAAGGAACTCTGTCAAGTAAGTTGGGTAGAACATTCTATTGAGCTGGTAGATGGTGCTAAGCCTATAAAGCAAATGCCATATAGAATGAATCCTAATTTTCCAAGACCGTAAAAGAAGAAATAAATAAGTTGCTTGATGTAGGATTCATATTTCTTTGTGGAGAATTCAAAATGGGTTTCTCCCATTGTGATCTCAATAAAAAGAATGGGAAGCTACGCATTTGTGTTGATTACGGGAAGCTCAAGAAGGTAACAAAGAAGGATCATTACCCTCTTCCATTCCCTGATCAGATCTTGGATGAAGTAGCTGGCAGAGTGTTATAGTTTTCTTTGATGGATATAGCGAGATACAACCAAGTCCGTATAGCAGAGAAAGATCACCAAGACCACGTTCACCACTCCTTGGGAACATTTACTTATAGAGTTATGCCTTTTTGGTTGTGTAATGCTCCAACAACATTCCGAGTTTGATGAATAGGGTGTTCGAACCCTACATTGGGAACTTCATCGATTATTTCTAGATGATTTTACATCTATGAGAGCAAGATGGACCACCGCACTGAGATGGAGATATTATTTCAAATGTTAGATGAAGCACAAGCCTCACTAAACCCTACAAAGTGTGTCTTTTGATGTTCTAAAGGTGTTTTGTTAGGGCATGTTGTATCCAGAGATGGTATTGGTACTGATCCTGATAAAGTTTCAAAAATAAAAGATTTACCATTTCCTATGAATAGAAGTAAGTTGAGATCATTTTTAGGCCATGTGGGTTACTATAGAAGGTTCATCAAGAATTTCTCAAAGATTACATGACCACTAACCGATTCTTGAAGAAGGATGTTACTTATGAACCGGGAAATAAGGCGCATGAAGCTTTTAGACAATCGAAGGAAGCCCCGGTGTCTTCACCTATTTTAAAGAATCCAGATTGGAGCAAGCCATTTATTGTGTACACCGATGCCTCATATGCAGCATTGTTATCCCTTGACACAATCCCTAGTGAATACATAGATATTTGGAATGAATTCAAGTTTCTTGATGGTGCCAATGCAAAGACTAAGAGAAAGATTACTCAAGCCGATCGTCCATATTCTATTCTACATGGAGTATTATTTCGAATAGGACCTGATGGATAGTACAAGAGAGCGGTTGGACGTGATTAAGAGAAGGACCTGCTAGAAGAATTCCACAATGGTACATGTGGAGGGAACTTCTCTGGATAACTTACAACAAGAAGGATCTTGGATGCAGTTATCAATGGCCCACTCTTTTTAAAGATTGTTTTTATTATTGTAAGACATGTGATATTTTTCAAACACATGGTAACCGTAAGACCTCATCAGCTCCATTATGCCCTATTCTTCCACTTGGTCCCTTTTGACAAGTGGGGAATAGACATTGTAGGTCCACTTCCAACTACCCCATGCCAAAATAAGTATATTGTAGTTGCCATAGATTATTTAACCAAGTGGGTTGAAGCTAGGCCATTGAAAACAACTTCCATGGATGAAGTGGAAAGGTTCATATATGAATGCATTGTCACCAGATTTGGTTGTCCATTAGAAATTGTAACAGTATCAAGGAAGCCACTTCATTAATGAGATGGTAGAAGCCCTATTCAATAAGTTTTCTATTAAGCACATGAAGGCAACAACATACAAGCTAAGCACAAATGGACAGTGGAACGAACAAATTTTGTGTTGTGTTAAATTCTAGCAAAAGATGCGGCCTTGCAGGTACATAAATGGGATAAGAGGATTCATGTAGCATTGTGGGCATATAGGGCAACATCAAAGTCAGCAACAAGATACTCCCTATTTTAGTTGTCTTATGGCATTGATCAAGTTCTTCCTATTGAGTTTTATATTCCCTCCGTTAGAGTTATGGAAAATGAAAGGATGGATGAAAGTGATTCAATAAAAGAAAGGTTGGTACATCTTCATTTGCTAGAGGAAATGAGGGAAATAGCTAAGGATACAAGCTATAAGAAGAAAATAAGCGAAGAAGGAATACTTTGATCAAAATATCTCATTGGTCTCCATTTCATGTGAATGACTTGGTTCTAGTATATGATTCCGGATACAAAAAAAGAAGACAGAAAATTTCTTCAAAATGGATGGGGCCCTACAAAGTAGCATTTGTGCATGAAAATGGTACGTGCACTCGATTTGGAGGAATTGGATGGCACTCCCATTACGAAATGGGTCAACCACGGCAAGTTGAAGATTTTCCAAGCACCAGAATAGTCTACTCGAGGATGGAGTAGAAGCTAGGAAGGGGGAAGATGTCGACACTAAAATTTTCCTCCGTAATTTCTATTTCATTAATGTATGTATTAGGAATAGGATGTTGTTAAGTATAATTAGTAGTAGCATCGATAGAAGATAACGGCATTGCCGATAACGTCGCCAATAATGTATAGTACGGTAATATTCAAAAGTACAATAGGAATGTTGTGGTAAAAAGTAAATATTTATCGTAAGTGCTCCGGTAATGTTAAAATGTCAAAGTTGGGGTAAGTAGAGAAGTAGGGTCTACATGATTAAGAATTAGAAATATTATATTGGTAATAAGGACAAGGAGTGAGGTCATAAATATTTTGTGTATTTTATTTGTAAAAAGTCTAAAAATGTGGAACCCATGTGAAATGATAAGGTTTATCTTATCTTAAAAGATAAGCTTACATGTACAGATAAGAGTTAAGGTATGGAATATGATTCGTCAGAGTGGATTTCTTATCCTATCTTAGAGATAAGATGGATAAGCCTGTAAGTTCTATAAATAAAGAGGCCACCCCCCTCATTTAGCATAGAAGGAAGTAGTGAGAAATATTGTATGAAGTGTGTAAAGGAAGCCATCAGTTTAAAGGTGTGTTAAAGAAGCCATTAAGAGGTGTAATTGTAAAGTTTCTCCCATAGTATTGGTGGAAGGCAAGTGAATTCAATAACACTTGAAGTACCTCATGGGTGAGATTGTAACAATTTCATGTTAATATTATAATTTACTCTGATATTTTAGATTTATCATCATTCCTTTTTATCATAGTCGATGGTATTCTTGTGTTATGTTTGTTGTTGTGTTTCTAGATTACATCCACCAAAATAAAGGCTGTGCATTAGTAAAAAATCATAGCACAAGGAGTTCCCGATGAAGAATTATCATAGTGCCGGATTGGTGATGACATGACTCTTTTCCTCTCCTTCCAGATCTATAAATCTGGAAGGCCCCTACCTCTAAAGAAACCAAAGGCCATATTTCCCTACTTGTTATCTTGTTGAAACCCTCTCTTTGCCATTTGACAAAACCAAAAGAGAGAAGAAATCAAAGAAATTGAAAAAAAAATGACCAAACCCTTCGCAGACTTTGTCTTTCAATGTTGCACCTCCCACAGTCGTGCCTTGGCACACTGTAAACCCAAGTAACAAAAATGTTTCTTCAACCCCAAAGAAGCAAACCAAAATTTCCTTAAGTGCAGGCACATCTTGAACAAAATCAGCATGCCATGTTGTGTGCTACAAAACCATGCCTCGCACCTTATCCTTAGTGTTTGAAACTTTTGGTGCAACACCTTGTAAAATTGCACCCTTTCTAAACTTGGTATAACTTTTCTCCTATGAACACAGCACAACGCGTTTTTGATGTCAACATCTTCCAAAGCATGCTCAACATTTTAAAGTCCCAACATCATGTTGTTAACTCCGTGTGTCTTGCGCCCTAAGCCTTATAATTGCTAGTTCTTCATTCTGTAAGCTTTCATTATGAATAACATGATGGTTGACATGACTCTTCTGTGTTGGACCTCCTTGATTCTTCTTACAGAATAACAACATCCATCCTTGAGCTCACACATGTCTTCATCAAGTAAGAAACCAACCAAATCCAAAGCTAAAGCTAAGTAGTCGGAACAAGAGATGAAGTATAAGTATTAGAAAGTCAGGATGCCTAACTCATATGCAGAGAGTGACCTTGACATCAGAGAATTTGAGCTAGGTCATATTGATATGGATAACTTTTGGGCAAGGACCAACCAGGTAAGAAGTGGCCCATGGATGAACAAACTAGTGGGCAGTGGATTACACTTTGTGGCTGGTCTTCCAGTCAGCTCCATAAATAACGAGTTCATCATGTTGGTTACTTAGTGCTATAACAAAGACACTATAAGTGTGGGAAAAATAACACAAGATGATCATAGACCTCATAGCTTATCACTTTGAAATGATCGTGGGAATTCCCATCACAAGAAATATGTGGAGATAAGCCTTAAAGACTGCAAGAAGGATTGAGACGACAATGAGGATAAATGTATGTAGATGAAAAATGAGCTTTATCTAAAGAACAAGAATTCGGTGAGCAGATGGCCACAAACCATCCACCGCAGTGACTTCAATGAAGAGTTGAGTGATACAATCACCTTCCCGAATAGAAAATTTGGGCTCCTTGATGCCCATTATTTCCATAAAAGCATACCGAGGTATCTGGAAACCATGAACAAGAATTCACACGATCAACATTTTACTGGGCAAAATCATCAACGACACCATATCCCAATAGCTTCAACAAGTTCTAACAATCGGTAAGTTCTACATGAATTTGTACATTGTATATACCTTGCTTTGCATCAACAAGATATTTCCCATGCTTAGCTTGAAATGGGGTATGGCCACAAGTGAAGATATATGAGTTCTACCAAGAGCTAAAGCTTGAGGCTAACATCTCCTAGTTCTCCAAGATTAATGATACCTTCTTCTATGTGGTAATCTACTTGCCGAGGCCGAACATGAGACATGGTCGATCAGCTCGAGTGTGATTACTGCCATAAAGAAATGGGGAGCATTATTCACACAATTCCCCACATTCACATACCTCAAAGCTATGAATTTTGAAGGTGAACCAACTAAGATGCCAAGGTATCTTTGGGAAAAAGCTGATCTGCTGGAATTATCAAGGCAGCTAATCACGTACCATGAGAAGTGCATGAAAAGAAAGAAAGGAGGAACTCCATTCCTCTTATAGTTGGTGATACACCTACACCACACCTTTGGCCAAAGCATGGGAAATGTATGTTAAAATTGAGTTCCCTGAATCTAAAGCACAACTTACTAGAAAGGCCGACCTTCAAATCGCGGAGAGTTGCCTCCCAAAGGAAAAATTTGATCCCATCCATGTTCCGAGATCGAGGACATTTAGATCGACTTAACACATAAGATAGACATCGGGAAAAGGATCACTCCTGGCTGGCTCTAGAGGAGATCACCCATTATGGCATTGTCATTGTCCCAAAGCAATTCCAAGAGACTTATCAATAAATTAATCAAGGTTTACCTTGACACATATGGGGATGATTGGCCATTCACGGAGATTGATAGAGCCAAAGTGCCAAAAACCATTCAGAAAGGGTTAAGCCAACGTTATAAAGCACACCGAACATTGATGCAAACCAAATGGTTTCACCTACCTTGAGTAGATTTCACTACTTTTCCTTCAAGAGGAGCACCTCCCTGATGGCCATGTGCCGAAAGGAAAAGGAAAAGACAAGAAGGTAAAATCAAGAAAACAAGAAGAAGCTCTGAAGGCCTTCCTTCTACTTACGAGATGCAAATAGCCAACCTAGTTTCTCGGGTAAAGAGGAAGAGACAACAGAAGTTTCAATGGATACATCCACCCAAGATGTTGTCACAACTACAACTACCAAGGTACCCATCATCCCTTCTTCCATTTCTTCCCTCCTATCATTGAAGCATCTATTCCTATGGATGTGTCTTCATCTCTCCCTTCCTCCCTTCCATCTCCCACCTCTTCCATCTTCTCCTCTCTTGCGGATCTATCACCTAGTATTCCCTCCATCCAATTACAGATCCCTTCCATTTCCATGTCCTTCTCTTCTCCTGTAGTAACTCTAGGCCCCACAAGCAGCAAAGGTGCATTGGATTCCTTGTCAATGCCACCATTGAGTGTTTCAACATACTTCCCTGAGGCCTCCATAGTTACTTCCCCTTTCACCCTCATTTCTTCTTCTATTCCCTCTACTCCCACTCCCATAAGTCCTAGTTGGATTTCTAAACATCTGGGTCAGAATAAGAGAAAGGTTCCCATCGTACCATGGAATCCCCTGTCATTCCAAAGAAGGGACCCAAAAAGTAGAAAGTAATAACTCGCTTCTCAAAAAGCACTTCGAGGAGAGATTCATGGAGATTTCTTACTCGATCCCACCAAGGAAAGAAGGATCTATCTCCCATGGACTTTACAGTGACTCAAGTCACAATGGGAACCTCATATGAAAGCCTAGATGGAGAGGCCTTGTTTGTTGTGGATGCTCTCTTCAAGAAGCTATAAGAAGCAAAAGAGGAGAAGAGAATACTCAAGGAACAAAACAAACATCTCCTCCAAGCATTACAGAAAATGGGCAACGCTCCTCCTGTGACTGCCACCGAACCCATTGAAGTTCTTAGTTAGGATAAAATAAATGAATATGCTAAGATTGGTGAACAAGGCACAATCAGTATCATCCTGGATTGAGAAAATCCTCAGGGATAGTGAGGAAATGATTAGGAAATTCACAGTGCTCTACCAAGATATAGATCAAGCAAATAAGGAGCTACAAGCAGTAGTAGGTTCCTCTCTCGAGGAGTTGGATAACAGCCAGTTGCAACATGAAACATTCCAAGCAATGGCTAACTGCTCAGCTGACGACCTATTGAAGGTTGGCGTCATCGATCACCCACGGGCACATAATAAAGCTCTCATTGCATTAGATTACCGGGTTGATCAAATGGAATATATCCCGAGAGAGGATAGATAAAATCAAGGATGAAGCCCTAGACGCACGATACAACATGGAGCAGACAGTTACAAAGATGTCTCAGGGATGCTCAGTGAATCATTCACCTTAAGGGAAGCAGACGATACATTCTAGCGCTTCAAGGCTATCGTCACTCAAGGTTTGGCACCAAAGGTCACTTTCGATTGAGATTCAATCAATAACCTCTTGGCCTATCGTGATTTCATTGGCTTCTTGATCGATGCATGTGAGGAGTTCATCGGGCTACCTGACAAGCTCAAGAATGAGAAAGAAACTTGTGAAGTCATTGGCGACCATTTCAAAGGTCCAGATCATGATCAACTTCAAGTGATGATCAACAAGTTTATGGAATATCGAGCGCAGTGTCACATCACCTCTCCTAATCAAAAGCAGGACACCAAGTTTGAGCAAAGAGATGATGAGGAGTAGTTTCTCCTCTTATGTATTCTTTGATCATTTTTGTAAAATATTTAAAAAGCTAGTTGGCATTTATGATGACATCATCCATGTTGTACCATGGGATGTTGCCATCCAAAAACTTGCCCAAAGTCAACTTTTGACTTTTTATATATTTTGTAAATATTTTATAAGTAGTTGGTTGGTTTTTGTCTTCATTCCTCTTCTCCTTATATAAATACTGGAATACTTGTTGTATATAGGGTGTGGACATTTTTGTATGAAAAAGAAGTGAGGAGAGAAAGACTTTGTGTTTTCTTGTAACAAAAGAAATATTAATACATATGTTCAGACTTTGTGCTTAATGTATGTGTTATTTGCATCAGATCTTTCTTAAGTTAGATCTATGTTTTTATTTTGTTGGATTCATTCCTACTATTGTCATATGTTCATCAGTATTGCTTTAATCGTTTATGCAAGTAAGTTTGGCTCTGTTTACTACTAGCCCAAAGCATAAACCTTCTGACCTTTCTGTCTTGGAATTCATTTCTTTTCTTCCTTCAGATCTATCCTTCCTTTGTTCCTTCCCTCCTACCTTTCTATTCGCAGTATGAACTACCTCTATTGGGATGAGATCCCAAACCCCTGAAGTTAGAATAGTGTAGATTTACATAGATTCATGCTTGATAGATTAGCAATAAACCAGAGTTTTGGTTTGTTGTCTCAAAGAGGGGCTATACCTTGCACACTTTGTTGGCCTATTTCCTCATGACTGCCTAGTGATAGATTTTAGACCAATAGTTTTTGTGACTCCACCGGGATAAAACTAAGGAAATAAATAAAAACTACAAAAATCACTACCAGATTTCAAATTTTAACTCTTTGTTAAAAATTAAATTTTTGCATAAGTGACCAAAACTAAAAATTTCATCATACAAATCCATAGATCTGGACTAGATAGGAGCTTTTAGTTCACCGAGTTTTTACAAAAACTTGTATATTTCAAAGAGATCGAGATTCGACATTTTATGATATTTTCAAAACCTTTCAAAATTGAGGTCAAAGATCCAAAATCAGCTTTCTAAATTGACCCACTTTTTTATCCTTATTAATCTTTGTGAGAAAACCACAATCGTTGTCATTTAAAAGGATAAAATTAAATATTAAAAAGTACATGCTGCTGATTTTTGCCATAAAAATCAGAAAATTAGCAAGTAAAAACAAAAGATTGTTGTAAATCGTTTCTAATTGTTGTTGCAGATCCGAATGGGCACACCTTTGGCAGTGAAAAATTTACTCACAAGCAGAAAGAAGTTGATCCAATATTTAATCTACTTAGAAGGCACAATTTCAATATCACTCCAGCATGATTCACATCACTAAGCTCGGTGGATCGATCAAAAAAAAGTGTCTTACCTCCACGAAAGAGCCGGATTTCATAGGATGCCTTGACATCGACTTGCAGTGCTCTTTTGCAAAGTGGAACCACACTCCCTACTCATGTTATTTTTCCCACTTTTCAAATGGCAGTTAATCTTCCTGTACCATGGGGAAATGCGATGGGTCCTCTAGCACTGCCGCATCTAGTACACCCCCTCCCCAGCAGAATTTGTAAGAATTTCCTAAAATTTGATGGGAGTGAAAATCAAAGCACCGTTGGTTTGAAAATCATGTCCGAGGGTAGATCTACGGATAGACGAGCCAACAGTGTGCAGGGCATAGCCCCTCTTTGAGACAGCAAAGCGAAACTGGTTTATTGCTATTCTACCAGTAGGAATCTATGCAAGTCTCACAATATTCTACCTTCGGGGGTTTGGGATCTCATCCCAGTAGAGGTGTTTCCAACTGTGAAAAGAAAGGAATGGAGGGAAAGATGAAGAAAGGATGGGTCCGAAGGGAGAAAAGAAATGAATTCCAAAGCAGAAAGGTCAGAGGGTTTATGTTTTGGGATTGGTAATAAATGGAGCCAAACCTACTTGCATAAACGAACAAAGCAATACTGATGAACAAATGACAAAAAAGTAGAGATAGGTCCAATAGAATAAATGCACAGATCTAACATAAGAAAGATCAGATGCCCATAACACACATATTGAGCACAAAGTCTTAATATTTGTATTAATGCTTTCTCTGTTACAAAAAGTACAAAGCCTTTTCTCCTCACTTCTATTTCTCATCTAAAAAGTGTCCACACTTAATACAACAAATATTCAAGTATTTATAGAAGGAGAAGGAGAGAGAAGGCAAAAGAAACCAACAACTAATTACAAAATATCTACAAAATATCTAAAAGTCAACTATTGACTTTGGGCAACTTGGTGGATAACAACATCCCATGGTGCAACATGGATGATGTCATCATTAGTGCCAACATACTTTTAAATATTACAAAAAGAAAGCCAAGAAGAGGAAGGCTATTCTTCATCATCTCACGGCTGGAAAGGAGTACCCTGCCTCTGCTCAGGAGATGCAATATGGAATTAGGCCCAGTACTCCATGAATTTGATGATCATCGGCTGGAGTTGATCCTCGGTAGGACCCTTGGTGTGGTCACCGATGACTTCACAAGTCTCTTATTCATCTCTGAGTTTTTTGGGGAGCTTGAAGTACTCATTACCTACCTCCATTAGGTATCCCACAAAGTCACGGCAGGCCAAAAGGTTGTTGATGGATTCAGCATCAAAAGTAACTTCTGGCCCTAACCCTTGTGAGACGATCTCTTTGAAGATTCGAATAGTTTCATCTACCTTCCTCAAGGTGAATGAGAGTGAGTAAGCCCAGAGACATCCTTAGGAAAATTTGCTCCATTTGATGCATTGCATCCAGGGCTTCCTCTTTGACCTTATCTATCTTCTCCAGGACAAATTCCATTTGATCGACCCGGTAGTCCAAAGCAGCAAGGACTTTGTTGGGTGCTCTAGGGTGATCAAAGATGCCAAATTTAACTAAATCATCAACTGAGCAGTCGAGCATCTTCTAGAATGTCTCATGTTGTAACCTAGCATGGTCCAACTCTTTAGAGATAGGTCCTACAATCGCCTGGAGTTCCTTGTTCACCTGATCAATGTTCTGATATAACTCGGTGAACTTGATGATTACTTCCTCACTATCTTTGAGGATCTGGTCTCTCCAGGTGGATACTGCCATACCTTGTTCACCAATCTTGGCATATTTGTTTATCTTATCCTAACTAAGGGCCTCATGAGTCTTGGTGATAGTTGTAGGAGGTGCACTGCCCATTTTCTGTAGGGCGTGGAGAAGATGTTTATTCTACTCTTTCTAGTAGCCTCTTCTCTTCCTTTGCTTCTTGAAGCTTCTTGCAAAGGGAATCCACCGTGGATAGGGCCTCTCCTTGAAGGCTCTCGGATGACGTTCCCATTGTGACCTATGTCACTATATAATTTGTAGGGGACATATCCTTTTTATCCTTTGTGGGATCGGGATACGTGATCTCCATTACTCTTTCACCTGAGGCACTCTGAGAGAAGCGGGTTATTGGCTTCTGCTTCTTAGCCCCTTTGTTGGGATGACAGAGAAGTCCATAGGTGCAATGGGGACTTTCCTCTTATGTTGACTCAGGTGCTGGGAGATCCATGTTGGACTTAAGGGAGAAGAAGGAATAGCGGAAGAAGAAGGAGAAACTACAGTGTACTCAGGGAAATGGGTTGAGACGCTTGGCGGTGGCATTGATAAAGAAGCTGAACCTCCAACACTCACAAGGGTAGGAGCTACTGTAGGAGAGGAAACTATGGGGGTGGAAGGGAGCTGAGAGATGAAGGAAGAAATACTAGGGGAGCTCCCAAGGAAGAGAAAATGGAAGAAGAGGAAAGGGGAATGTAGAGGAGACGGGGGAGAAGACACAACCAAAGGAATGGTTACTTGAGAAACATGAGGAGGGGAAGGAGGAGTGAGGGAAGGGACAACGGGTACCTCGGTGGTTGTAGCAATGGAAACATCTTGAGTGGATGTGCCGTTGGAACACTCTCTACCGCTTCTTTCTCTAGAGATACTAGGGTTACAACCTGTTCCTGTGTGGCGGAGGGAGGACTCCCAGGAGCTTCTTCTTGAGTGGTGCTTGATTCTCCCTCTTTGTCTTTTCCTTTGCCCTTTGGCAAATGCTTTGGCCTAGCAGGTGCATTACCCAAAGGAGACGTGGTGAAATCTACCCCGAGGTAGATGAGCCCGTTATACCTGCACCAATGCTCTATGCACTGCAATGTGCCCTTAACCCTCTCTTCAATGGTTTGAGGTGCCCTTCTTCTGTCTATTTCGGTGAATGGCTAGTTGTCCCTATCCATGTCTAAATATACCTGATCAACTTCTTGATCAGTCATTTGGAAACCTTTTGGAACAATGGCCACGCCATATTGAATAATTTTTGCTAGGGCTGACGGGAGTGATTCTTCCTTCTCAGTTCGACCTCATGATACAAGTCGATGTAGATGTCCTCAATCTATGGAACGTGGATCAGATCAAGTTTTACCTTTGGGAGGTAATTTCATGGATCAAAGGTTGGCCTTGCCAGGAAATTGTGCTTCAGGTTGAGCAGCTCGAGTTCTATAAACATTTCCCGGGCCTTGGTGTGAGAAGTGCATGTGTACCTTCCCACTGTGAGGGGGAATGGAGTTCCACCCTTCTTTCTTTTCAGGCACTTCTCGTGATATGTTATGAGCTGTCTGGATAGCTCCAACAAGATCAACTTAGGGCCTACATACCTTGGTAACTTGGTGGGTTCCCCCAAGAAGTTGGCTGCTCTGAGATAGGTAAAAGTGGGGAATTGTGTAAACAACACCCCCACTACTCTATTACAGATTACTATGCTCTTGGTCGTCGACCATGAGTCATATCGGGCCTCAAAGGCTAATGATGCCATAGAAGAAGGCATCGATCATCTTGGTAAACCGCGGAATGCTATTTTCTAGTCTTAATTCTAGATAATATTCAAATATTTTTACTTGGGGCCATACCGCATCGGCTCAGCAGCTGGATAATCTCTCTCAGAAGTAGCAGCATAGACCATGTAGGAGTTCATGTAGAACCTCCCCGTTGTTGTGAGTTATTGGAGCTGCTCAGAGATGGTGCTGCTGATGATTTCTGCCCACTCAAAATGTTGATCAGGCACGTTCTTGTTCATTGTTTCTAGGTACCTGAGCATCCACTTATGGAAGTAATGGGCATCAGAAATCCCAAACACCCTACTCAGGAAGGTAATGGTGTCACTCAGTTCCTTAGAGAAGTCACTACGGTAAATAACCTATGGCCACTTGATTATTACCTTCTTATTTTTTAAATACACTTCGTTCATTAATTGCATGCATTTGTCTTTATTTCCTTCCCATGCCTTTACGCAGTCTTCCTAGATTATAGCCACAAAATGCCAATGGTGGGGAATACCTAGCATGATCTTGAAGTGTTGGGTAGTGAGGTTTATTATGACCTCACCCTTTTCGTTCTCGACACACCTTGTGTCTTTGTTATAGTAGTGGGCCACCACCATTATGAACCCATTATTTATCGCACTAAGGGGATTCCCCGGAAAAATGTAGACCACCACTTTGCCCACCGGTTTGTCCATCCAAGGACTTCTGTGACCCTTCTGGTTCTAGCCCAAAAATCTTCCATGTCTATATGGCCAAGTTCAGAATCTCTAATGTCTAAGTCACATTCTGCATGGGACTCGGGCATTCTGACCCTTTGATACTTGTATTTCATTTCTTCCTTCGTGAGTTTGGCCTTACCCTTTGACTTGGTTGGCCTTTTTCTTGATGTAGACATGCGAATTTGAGTTCAGTTGCTAATCTACAAGAAGGAGTGAAGTCCAATGCAGAAGAGCCATGTTAGCTGTTAGATCATCCATCAAAGCTTTACAGAATGAGGAGTTAGTAATTTAAAAGCTTCTGGGTGTAGGGCACAGGAATATGGTAGGTTGTAGGGTCAAAAGTATGGTGCACTGAGGTGGAGTGTTACAATGAAGAGAGCAGTGCCAAAGGGCACGAGGCGTAGAAAAATTACATACAACACTTTGTGTTGATGCAGATAAATTTGTGCCTGCGCCATTGTGTAAAGTTTAAACTAGGCGCAAATAATTTTTGTGTTACATGGCAGTAGAATGTGCCAATGGTGCAGAGATGGAACATCTTGCATAACATTTTATTGCGCCAAGGGTCACAACATTAAAGGGTGTATCACTGACTTTATATGCACCAAGGGGCCTTTGGCGTGGTGCAGGAAGAGATTGCATAACAAACTTTGTTGGTGTAAGCAGGATTGTGCCTATGCTGGTGTAAGGATTTTCTTAGTTTTGTTTAGTGCAGGAAGGATACGTGTTGCAGGAAAGGACAGTGTGCCCTCTTGGCATAACTGTGTTTTATGCAACAAGGGTGGTGATTCCATAAAAGAAAATCGCAGCCTGTAAGCCCGATAACTTTTAGGTTTTCTTTCTTCCTGATTGGTTTGTGGTTTTAGGCCTCTTTCAACGTGGATTTTGATAGTGAAGGGGGACAGAGTGAAGAAGATCTTGGGTTCATTTTTGAGACAAAGCCCTCTAGGCCAGCAGATCTAGAAGGAGGGTTAAACTAGCTTGGGAGGAAGACTGCAAAATGGGCTAGAGGGGTTTATGGTTTCTTCATATTCATTTTAGTATTATCCCACAAACAACCAAACCAAAACAAAAACCATAAGAAAAGTAAGGACCACTTACCCAGAATATATAGAAAGAGAGAAACAAAGTGGGGTCCACGAATGCGACACGAGGATGACAAGAGCACTGATAGGTGTAGAGGAATAAATTTTCACGTGTTTTTCAATCGTGAAAATGACAAGGCGAATGCACCTATATATAGCAAAAGTCGTAATAAATGTGCCACAAAATTTTTCAAATGGCACACCAAAAAGTATGTCGAAATGAAAATATTTGTGCCCTTCGGCGTGGTTATGTGTCTATCGCAAGAAATTATCTGCGCCTTGGTGCAAATTCGGGGATCACAACATGGGATTTGAGTGCTTTAGACACCGTTTAAGGGCACAACATTTTTGCTATTGTGTGGTCGACGCAAGCAAGAAAGGTGCATCACGGGGAGGTGCAACAATTGTTTTGTTAACACTCCAAAGGGTGTGCCAAAGGAATAGAAGGGGGCACAAATAATGTTTGTGTTGCATGAACAAAATCTATGCCAAACAAAAGGATCAAAACGACTAAGTCGAAAAACCAGATTTTTCGGAAGGGATTTTATGCCCTTCCAAACACCGAGGGACCTTAACGAGGAACAAGAACAAAATTTTAGCATGGTTACCTGCAAAATTGCCCTTGTCAATTTTACAAGATAACAAGCATAGATGCACATATAACTGCGTTTATTATGTCATACAATATTATGAACGTGACTCATGAGGATGTATCAAGTACACCTCTTTTAGAGACCTTGCAAGGGCCTCGCATCGAATGGTTCTAGCATTTACTAGTCAAATCCATCACTATTTGGGCCACATTACGAACTATATTTGAAGACAGACATCTGATACAATCCTTCAAAAGATGCATTCACGTTATTGCATGCAAATCACTCACATGAAAAAGGAGGCCAATGAAACCATGCACGATTTTATTACTGTTTCAATTCAGCGATCAACCGTGTACCGTTTGCCATGATGCCAACATTAGAGAATCGAAAGTGTTTCTTCTTGAATGCCATGAGTTCAAAAGTAGGTTTCTTACTTTTATAGGAGCAGATACCCACCTTGGTCCTTACCGAGGCTATGTCCACTTGGATAGAAGACAATCTTCTTATTTACGGTGAGCTAAGACAAGAACCATTAAAATCAAAGGCTTCAACTTCTTCTCGAGCTACCTCATCGACACAACATTCCGGAAGATGGTGAATGACTTGCTCTCATTAAAGAAGCAATTGGCTCAAACATCCTCTACTACTCCGCACGGGATATCCCACGGAGGAACTTCACTTCAACAATGCCCCCAAATTTGTGTTTGCATGTTGCTTCTCCAAGGTTAGAAATTGAAGACCCTCCAGTTAATTCTTTGGTTGAAATCAAAGAAGATGATCCAAATTATGAAGAACCTTCATCGCAAGTTGAAGATGATCAAGATGTTGGTGAACCAACTGGTGACTCTACTATTGGGTATATGGAATTTGAAGATGAGGAATCTGATGAAGAAGAGGGTACCCAAGGGTATGCGAGTGGAAAATCATACGTATTTTTCACTCACTTGCCAGGAAAAGAAGCAAAGGTTGCTGCTGAAAAATAAAAGGAAAAGGATGTGGTAGCTCCACCTCCAACGATTGCTAAAAGAGGTAATCCCCTTCCTACTCAACCTCCCCGTTAAACGTTTTGTAAAGAAATATTTTCCTCCTATTTCTCCTCCAATTTAACCTTCCTCCAATCCCATATAGACCAAGTAATCCTCCTCTACAAACATGAAACAAAGGACTCATTCCGTCGTTAGTGCAACCCTTGGTCACATTCGATATAATCGACCATGCCAAAAAGACTAAGATCCAGATTTTACGAAGTTGAGTACCTTCAGCCCAACCCAAAGCAGCTTATAAGATTAACTAAGTATATCCAAAGCTAGGCTATCATCCTTCATTCCATTTCCCTGAAAGGAATTCTTCCCATTCCTCCTTCCCACTCCTACCTACCTCTCACATAAACATTACCTTAACCACGTGTCGGAAAAAATTGAACCTTTTTACCTATCTCTCCTAATCAATGCTCATAAACTAAGTAATGTATAATTGATTCTAGAGCTTCGAAAATGTCATGCCAAAGCAAAGGTCACTTATGCTTTGAGCCTCAAACTTACTAAACCTTTTGCAGATGTTACTCCATGGAAACCAAACAAGTACCATTGATTGGTTAGATCAAGGATGCAGTTCACATTCACGGATTTCTTGAGAAAAGGTTAAAAATGACTATTCTTGCGTAGTTGATATTCTAGCGGCATATGGGATCTTTGCTAGGAGGAGCTTTTGTAAAGAAGTTGGTGGGGAAATTCATATGGACTAGTCCAAAGCTAGGATTCCTATCAAAGGGGTGATGCAGACATTGGAACTAGAGTCACAAAAGAAATATCTAGTCACCAACTCTGATGACCCTAAGGCTCATATTCTTTTTATCGTCAAGAATGGGGAACTACTTCCTATCCACCAACTCAGATGGAATGGATGTTCTCATCCAAAAATAAGATCTCAACAAAGTATGGACATTGCAGTTTGATGGCAGTTGTGCAACAAGTGGATGTAGTGTTGGGTTGTTCTAATATCTCCTGAAGAGGAGATTTTCCCTTTTTCTTTCAAGTTGTAGTTCTTCAATACGAATAATACTACCGAGTATGAATCCTTGTTACTTGGCATACAAGCTGCAAAAGAGAAAGGAATCAAAAACATGAGAGTGCAAGGTGATGCTAAGCTAATTGTAAATCAAGTAAAAGGGATATATCAAGTAAAAAATGACCGACTCAGACACTACCACAATGTCGTATTGGATAGCATCAAGGAGTTTGATGCTTTCTCAATCAAAGTAGTCCCATGAACTCAAAATGACATGGATAATTCATTAGTCTGCATGCAGCCTCTCTCATGTTTCCTCACCTAGGGTTAAAGACAGATACATATACCATTGAAGTGGTTTTTCACCCAAGTGTGCTAGATAATTCACAACACTAGAAATTGTTCGATGATGACAACTAAATTATCACTTTTTGGAGAAAGTTGACAATTTCAAAGAACTTCATTTCGATTTAATCGACTTCTATGTGTCGTGTGTCTCTCATCGTCAAGCACATGAATTTAAAAAATAAATAGTGATACAACTCAAAGGAAATAACATCCCTAAAGGCTTGGTTTCCTTAGAATGATTATTTGATAATCATGACTATTTTTAAAGAAAAAGTGACAGGATAATCCTTCCTCTTCTCCGAAACCGAATCCGTCAACTGGGTATTGCGGAATATCTTCATTTCGTGAATATAGGGAAGTGTTGTGCACCGAAGAAAAGTGAAAATTCATTAAGTTGCTGAAAAAGTACATGGATGTGTTAGCATGGTCTTATGCTGATTTGAAGTCTTTCAAGCCAAAGGACATTTGGCATGACATCCACTCAAGGATGAAATCAAGCCTTCACAAAAGTAAAGGCACTACAACCCCAAAATCTTAGGTACCATCCAAGCTAAAATTTAGAAGATGCTGGATGCAAGAATTATTTTTCCAATTCATCACAGTACCTAGGTTACAAATATTGTGCCTGTGTGGAAGAAGAATGGTGAGATATGCATATGCATGGAATTTCACAACTTGAACCAGTCATCCTTAAAGGATAACTATCCACTGCCAATAATGGATCAAGTGCTATAGGCAGTAACTGGTTTAGAAATGTTGTCTATGCTTGACGGTTTTTCAAGTTATAATCAAATTCAAGTCACACCTAAAGATCAGTTCAAGACAGCATTCACCACTCCTTGGGGTACCTTTGCCTATAATAGAATGTCATTCGAGTTTGATCAACGCCGACGCTACCTTCCAACGAGCAATGGAATTTGCATTCAAAGGTATGATGGGAAAGGTCATCATAGTTTACCTAGATGACCTAACCGTGTTCTCTAAGAGACAAAGTGATCACTGCGATCATTTGGAACAAGTCTTGATCAGATGCCGAGAGCATGGAATTTCACTAAATCCCAAGAAGTCAGTTTTTGGGGTCACTGAAGGAAAGCTGCTAGGACATGTCATCAACAGAGAAGGAACTAAAATAGATTTTGAAAGAGTTAAGGCTATTCAGAGCCTTACCTTGCCTACAAGCAAGACCGGTGTTCACTCTTTCTTTGGAAAGGTAAATTTTCTTAGACGCTTTGTTCCTAATTTTGTTGAGAAGACTCATCATATATCTAATATGATGAAAGGGTCCCAAACATTCCAATGGAGTGACAAAGGCAAGACATCATTCGAAGACCTAAAAACTCCATCACTCATGCTCCTGTTCTGGTGTGTTCGGACTTCAGCAAAGACTTCATCATGTACAGTTATGTTTCGGCACATACCGTATCGCTATCTTGATGCAAAGTACTCCGAGGATATTGAATCGAATTCTTTCATGAGGTCTCCACTTAAGCCTCATGAACTAAAGATGTCACAATTGGAAAAGCATGCCTTTGCCATGGTAAAAGTAGTCAAAGTTTCCGCTACTACATTATGAATTCTCATATAGTAGTGTTGGTTCAGAACATGGTCTGTTAAGTCTATCCTATCTCAATAGGATTTAGGAGCTTACGACAAAATTGGATCACAAAGGTCCAAGAATACGATCTAGACATTAGACCAACCATGTTGGTAAGAGGAAAATTGTTGTTTCAACTAATGGCTGAAAATATAAACTCGAGAGGTACACCGGGGAGAAAGCTGCCACGTTGATGGAGAACAAAATGGCTCGGGAGACAGTGGATTCTTTGCCCATGGTTACATTTGTCGCGACCAATGATGAATGGTATTCTAACATCACATTATTTCTCACCTATGGTGAGTGCCCAAATCACCTAACCACAAAGGAAAAGTGATTGGTGAAGCTTAGAGCCACAAAGTATGTCATATGGGATGATGGATTGTCACAAACGTGGAATTGATGGTGTTTTCCTATGATGTGTTGATAAGTTGCGAGTAAGTAAAATTGTTGGAAATTTTTCACGACTCGGCTGTGGTGGTCACTTCTCCTCATCCGTGACAACACATAAAATCATTCGGGCTAGGAAATCTGGCTTTGGTGACGCTATTTCAAGATACAAACCAATTGGGTAGCAAAATGTGAACTTTGTCAATGGTTCATGGCAAGCCAAATCTGGCCGTGTTTCCCCATGCCCATCATTATTGATGAACCATTTAGATAATGGGGAATTGATTTCATTGGAGCACTCAATCCTTAATCAAGTGTTGGACATAGTTACGTCCTAACAACAATGGAATACTTCACGAAATGGGTGGAGGCCATACCGATCAAGCATGCTACTCAAGTTATTTCAACTTCATCAAGGAAAATATTATTGTGAGATTTGGCATTCCACACAAAATTGTTGTTGAAAATGCTTCTAACTTCTCTTCATGGGAGGTAATCAGGTTTTTTTTATGGATATAGAATAACCTTGGCTCATGCTTCTAATTACTTTCCTCAAGGAAATGGTCAGGCAAAACCCAACAACAAGAACCTGGTGACTATCATACAAAAGCTAGTTGATGAAAACCAGCGGTCATGGCACAAATCATTATACGATGCTTTGTGGGTGGATCGTATCACTCCAAAGAGGTCTCTTGGCATGTCACCTTTCCAAGTGTTGTATGGGATCGATGTTGAAATCCCTATCTCTACAGAACTTCCTGCTCTGTGCTTGGCTCGAGCAATTGAAGATGAAACTTTTCAGAATTCTCTTGAAAAGAGGATTATGTACTGACAGAACTTGAATAAAAGTGAGTAAACACGGTCGACAAGATCACTAAACATCATAATCAAGTTAAGAGGTTGTTTGACAAGAAAGCAAAGTAGAGAGATTTCCAAGTGGGAGAGCTTGTTCTCCTGTGGGAGAAACGAAGAGAACCGAAAGGTATGCATGGGAAATTTGACTCTCTTTGGATAGGGTCATACAAGATCAAACAGCTCAATGGAGAGAATAGTTTCTATCTCTCATATCTGGATAGAACCAAGCTCTCGCTTCCCTATAGTGCGCAGCACCTAAAGATCTTTAGGAAGTAGAGCTTACTCTCTTCTTTGTATAGTTTTCTTTTGTTGTGTGTCCCTTCCTTTTTCATTTTTCATGGCCATTTTTTTTACTCTCTGTAACCCAATGGATAGGCACATGAAAATATGGGATTCTCTACCCTAAAGTTTGATTAAAGATAGTCCCCAGAAAGAGCAGTTGTTATCCCGCAAAATTATCAAGGGCAATTTTGCAGATAACCATAGCAAAAATTCTATCTTAACCCCCGAGGAAGTCTCGTTAACATTTGAAATGGTACAAAACCCTCTTCCAAAATCAAGTTTTTTAAAACTTAGCCATTTTCAGCTTCTTTAACTGGGCACAGAAAATGGTGTGTCAACACTCTAAAAAACATGCCTTTTTGAACTAGGCACAGGAATTCTCGTGTTGACATCAAGGAATATGCACCCACTCATAAAAATAAGGCACAAAAATTTTTATGTCGACATACCAAAATGTGTGCCCCTTAGAAAGCCCTTTGGCACTAAAATGTCGTGTCAACATCATAAAACATGCGCTAAGTATGTGCGCTAAGGCGCTGGAAACATTATGTTGACACCATGAAATGTGCACTGAGGCGCAGGAAATGTCATGTCGACATCAACAAATTTGCACTAAGGTGCACTTTTCCTTGTGTCAACGCTCCCAAAGTCATGCCAAAAGAAGTTGGTGAAGTAATAAATGCCAGTTTTTCTATAAATAGGTGCCCGACACCTGTCATTTTCACAAATTGAAAATTGAAAAAGTGTTTTCTCTGCGCCTGTTAGCCATCCTTGTCACCCCCACATGCCATTTTTCAAGCTTGTGGACCTCAAATTCATCCTTTGTCTTTTATAAATGCTGGGTAAGTGACTCCTCCCCGGTTTTTATTTTTATCTTGTTTGTATTAGGTATTAGGGTTGTTAAAAAGATTAAATCTAAAAAGAGGAACCTAACAATCTATAACCAACTAGAAACCCCCTTTTCCTCTCCTTGCAGATCAGACCAAATATGGAAGGCCCCTGCCTCAGAAGAGACCAAAGGCCATATTTCCCTACTTGCTATCTTGTTGAAACCCTCTCTTTGCCATTTGACAAAACCAAAAGAGAGAAGAAATCAAAGAACTTGCAAAAAAAAAAATCATCTAACCCTTGGCGCATTGTCTTTCCATGTTGCACCTCCCACAGTCACACATTGGCACACTGTATGCCCAGGTAACACACACGTTTCCTATGCCCCACCAAATCAAAATTTCCTTGACCACGGGTGCATCTTGAACAACATCAAAGATAACATGTTGTGCGTGTAACATTCCCAAATTTAGTACATTAGAATAAGAAAAAAATTTAGATGCATCCTAGTTCTAAATACATAATTTAGAACTCTCAAATCATAACAATAATTCTTATAACAGATAACCATATGTAGCTGTGATGACTAAGAGAACCTCCGATCTATTCATATCATGACTCGGTGATCTACCTGATCTATTCATGAGTATCAAAGAGTTGGCGTTTTTATTTTAACACATCCCTCTTGCGGTTCTCTTCCCTAACTGGGATTGTAATGCTCATCCAAGGAACCTATCTCGAATAATTGTTACCATTATTCATCGGCATCTCGTCCCTCGGACTAGGTAACATAGGACAATGCAATCAACAGCTTGCGATACTTTGGCCAAAGATTTGAAACATACTGCTTATGTCTCGTATTCCTTGACGGCATACTCGTCAATCTGGAATACGTCCTTCACCCCATTCCTATGTTATGTAGAATGTCTTACACTATGACTTCTGTCAGCCTTCCCTGTCCCAAGTTATTCACTCAGGAACGGATTAATAATATGACAATGTTATAAGCATGCTCTCGAGGACTAGGAATACGCTGACATACTGGGTCAACCCTAGTTAACTCTGTGTGTCAAGGTATCCCAAGTCTCCAGGGGCAGCCTCATAACATGACCACATTCCTAACCAGTCCCAGAGTAAAAATTGTTCAATTTTAAGGTGTGAATCTTAACGATCAATGCAAGGGTGTCACCATAAGTCACCTTCATTGTTGTATCTTCAAGTAGATCCTAATCTTCTCGAAGGTACAACCCTACATTGACTTGTGCCATCAACCTTCAACTCGCCTCGAAAAGATCTTCTTAACTTTAAGGTGATACTTACGTTAAGTTAAAGTTATACTTTAAGATGCTCCTTTTAGGGTAGTCTTTTCCCAACCCCTGGGTTCCTCACCTTAGAATCACCTTTCTTATTAAGACCCATTCCACAAAGAGAAGTTTAATAAGATTTAGGTCTCAACAAGGAGATCATTGATTCACAATAATCTTAATCAATGAAATTGGGCAGTAGCCCCAAGTCTTCTCATAAGGTTGCTAACTTAACCCTTTTAGGTTTATATCAGTTCTCAAAACTGAAATACATCTTACTTATTAGTATTAAGATATAGTGATTTAAAAACATTAAGTACGTTGTCTTGACTTAGATCAAGGTTAGGGAGTAATAAATTACTCTTCCGTTCAGCTTCCTGTTAAGGTTTATTTTAACCTTAGCTTCTCGAAAGACAGTGATCTAAATTCCAATTTAGCCTTAGATAGAACATAACAGAACTACTAACATTTACAAGTATTCAATCACATAATCTTTGCAAGGCTTACTTAGAGAATCCCAAATATCTCCAAGGTATACAATATTAAAAATGCACTTAAAAACATTCGAACCGAAGAAGTTCAATCCATCAAGATACAAATGCAACCATATATAAGTAACAATCCCCTCATTTCATTCATTTCTAAGCTAATCAATTATAATTTATGCATTCAGCATACTTGATACAATACTCAATAACAAAAGAACAACTTTCTTCATGTAATACATTTAGAGAATCAAGTTGGACTTCATCATAAAACCAAATTAAACACTCTGAATATCATATCAGATCTACGTGCCTTTACCACTTACGACAACCATCTGCAAAAATTGTCAACACGGGTCAGTTCGGTGAACTGAGCATGATAAGCACTAATTCTTAAAACAATTGCAATCCACCAATTGTTCTCATTAAACAACCTGTTTAAATGAAATCATTTCTTCAAATTCTTAACATAAATCAGGCTATTCATCTTCATATATTTCTACATGACCTTAAACGCATGACTCATATTATAGATGTCAATTAATCCTTAATACCTTTCAGATAATTCATTTTATATATTAGAGACTAAGAACAAATGAATACTACCATTCTAAAGACAACAATACTCCAACAAGAATGTTTCTAACAATTACTCAAAGGCAGTTTATAACATTCAACAAGCTCAACTGTCTTAATTCTTTTATAATCATAACACATTTCAATGGTATTGACAAGTATACCTACTTATACAGCAACACACATTTTATACCAGTCTCTCCATACAATACCACGGTCTATTCTTGTTTTTCCCTTACCGTAGAGATCACATAAGGATTCAAGAAGAAAGCACACAAAGTTTCTAGACTAGGAGAGAGAGTATTTTCTTATTCCACTTATTATACATCAACATATAATTTGACTTAGGAGAAGGAACAGAGTCAATCAGATTCTCATATCTATCATGTTCTGGACTGTACCGACTCCTCTAGAATAATGCAATTACATTTACGCATGTGATTAAAATAGTCGAGATCACAAGAAGAAACTACAGTTTCATCTAAATTCAATAATAAAATCACCTGTAGCTTTAAGCAATACAAGAGCTCTCGCGACAAAGCAATAGTAAATAATCCAACCATAATAGACTCAACAAATATTTTCCATACATTCATCAACATGAAAATAACCAACGCCATCGCCTGACATGGCACAGCTAGGAGCTCTTTATCACAGTCAAACACGAGACTAGATAACACTATAAACAAATGACGTTTCCATATGCAAATACAGTGACATTCATACTGAGTCGAAACACAAACATGCATAGCTTCATTCAACTGAATCTAATCCCTACGATTATACAACAAGGACTTATATCAGAAGCCAAATTCAAGAAAGAATAACCACAACAAGGACTTTCATGAAGTCGATTCCATATCAATAATTTCCTCAAAGTTTCATCCGAAGTCGAGCTATTACGAAATACAGTAGGGTCTCAAACAGAGTCGAGTTTGTAAAGAAAACCCATCCCTTAATTCCTCATAATCGAACTGAACATAAACACAACAATATTAAGAAAGAGTCTATTCAATATGCATGCACAACGAGGACTTAAATCAGGAATCGAGCCAACACGCAACATATCAAGAACTTCATCAGGAGTCGTGTTTAAATGGAAATACCGCAAGGACTCCAACAGTGTCAAATCCAACCAGTACTCACAACCAGGGTTTCGATTGAAGTCAAATTCATACGACAACAATTCAAGGACTCCAACAGAGTCAAAACCAATAAGTATTCACAACAAAGCTTCTACAGAGTCGAAAACATACTATCCATTTCAAGGATTCCAACAGTATTCACAACAAAACTTCTATAGAAGTCAAAAACATACTATCCATTTCAAGGATTCCAACAGTATTCACAGCAAAACTTCTACAGAAGTCAAAAACATAAGTTACATTTCAAGAGCTCCAACGGAGTCAATACCATATAGTATTCTCAACTAAACTTCTACAGAAGTCGTAAACATACTATCCATTTCAAGGATTCCAACAGTATTCACAACAAAACTTCTACAGAAGTCAAAAACATAAGTTACGTTTCAAGGACTCCAACGGAGTTTAACCCAAAATTGCAAACACAGTGAGGACTTCTACTATAGTCACATTCAAGTAGTATAATCACAACAAGCATTCCAAACAGAAGAAACTTCAAGTATTCACAACAAGATTCAACAGGATTCAACAACAATAAAATCACAGCCGGGTCTTCAATCGAAATGAATCCAAAAGGAAGAATAAATACAGTAAACATTCCAACAAGGTCTTCGATTAACCCGAGATTCCTAATTCCACAGGAAAAGAAGAACCAATACATTGCTTCAAACCAACAGTACTAAAATCACCTGAACAAAGTTGTTTTAATGAAAGCATTTGGAGTAAAGCAAGATTTTTAAAAGTCAGGGCCTATCATGCCTGGTAATGTCGCTTAAAAATCTGAAGAAGACCTCTGAATGTGCTCGCACCTTCTCTTCTTCTTCCACGATAGATTAAACAACAATAAACTGTTACCTTCATGCCTTATAAACTTTCCCCGATAGAGAAAAGAGCTAGATATTCTCATAGTTTCCATGCAACACAAAGTAGACTGGTTCGAAGAACCAGTGATCAAACAAAGAGAAAAATGGAGCGTATGGAAAACCAAACAACCAACTAGTTTTCCATTTGCATGCCTTCCCAAGCAATCCACGCTCAGAACCGAAGTTCATCAATGACATTAACTCCAAGATTCCCACCTATTTTCCATTGCCACCGACCGCCAAAGTTGGCGATTGACAAATGAAAACAAACAACCATTCCCAAATTTGGCGATGCTGCCACGTCAGGTCCCAATAGCCATTAGCAACCTCCACCAAATCCCAAGTCCTTCATCCTTATCCACCTCATTTAATGCCATGGAAACCACCGCCCATGGCTCGCACCCCTTCATAGGTCCCCCTTCATCCATTATCCTTAGATAGGTTAGAAACATAGGTTAGATCATAAGGTAAGACATTAGTCTTACTTCCATAGTGCTAGGTAGTTAACCTTAGGAGCATCAAACCTATAGTTTAGGGCTTGGTTATATTAGCAATAATTCAACCCATAGGTTACAGTTTAGGTTAAGGTTATTAACCTTAACGAATCCATTCTAGGTCTCACAAGTAGGACCGATCAGTATAAGAACCAACAGGGTATAACATTCCCGAAATGGATTCTATCCGGCATTGATAAAAAGCTTGCAGTATACACCAGAATTTATTACCTGGCTTAAGGTCTAGGCCTTCCTGATATTACGATATCGGGAACCAATTCATTTAACACGATCAGCCTGAGTTAGACTCCGGAATTGCTTATTCAACACATTCAGACCTTGCAACTTTCGTAAGGTCTATAATTTTTGTTCATCCAGAATAAACTTAAAACATCTCTTGGATCAATGCAACTGATCCAAGGCTGAGTCATAAAGACGGATAAATCCACAATTCCTCTCGAATTCGAATTGAACTCAGGTGCTAAAAATGAAAGAAATAAAAGAGTCCAAGCATATCCTGACTCAGTCAAAGATCTTCAAGAGCAAAGAAGATTCAATCCATATCAAGCATGACTTCATAATCAAAGGAACACATCCTTTTACAGAAGAAATCATATATCAACACTTGAATGCTCAGGAGGAAGTAACAATAGTTAAGGGTGTTACAAAGTGTGCTACAAAACCATGCCCCACGCCTTATCCTTGGCGCTGAAACTTTTTGTGCAACACCTTGCAAAATTGTGCCCTTTCTAAACTTGGCACAACTTTTCTCCTATGAACACAGTCATAAATTTTTTCATGTCGACATATTCCAAAGTGTGCATGCATTTTTAAGTCCCTGCATCATGTTGTTAACCTACGCCTTACACCCTAAGGCTTATAATTTCTAGTTCTTCATTCTACAAGCTTTCATTATGAATAACATGATGGTTGACATGGCTCTTTTGTGTTGGACCTCCTTGATTCTTCTTGCAGAACAATATTCATTCTTGAATTCACACATGTCTTCATCAAGCAAGAAACCAACCAAATATAAAGCTAAAGCTAAGTAGTCGGAATAAGAGATGACGTATAAGTATCAAAAAGTCAGGATTCCTGAATCATATGCAGAGAGCAACCTTGACATTAGAGACTCTGAGCTAGGTCATATTTATATGGATAGCTTTTGGGCAAGGACCAACCAGAAAGCGGTGGCCTCTGAGATGAACAACCTAGTGGGCAAATGGATTACTCTTTGTGGTTGGTCTTCCAGTCAACACCGTAAATAATGAGTTCATCATGTTGGTTACTCGGTGCTATAACAAAGACACTAGATGTGTCGAGGATAAAGAACATAAGATGATCATAGACCTCACACTCATCACTTGAAATGATCCTAGGCATTTCCCATCACAGTAATATCCGGAGATAAGCCTTAAAGACTGTAAGAAGGCTTGAGACGATAATGAGGATAAATGTATGTAGATGATGAATGAGATTGATCTAAAGAACAAGAAGCCGGTGAGCAGATGGCCATAAACCATCCACCGCAGTGACTTCAATGAAGAGTTGAGTGATATAATCACCTTCCTGAATAGAGTATTTGTGCTCCCTGATGCCCATTATTTCCACAAATGGATGCTAAGGTATCTAGAAACCATGAACAAGAATGCACCTGATTAGCATTTTGGCTAGGGTGAAATCATCAGCGACACCATCTCCCAACAAAACTTTAACAAATTCTAATAAGCTGGGAAGTTCTACATGAATTCCTATATTGTATACACTCTTGCTGCATTAGCAAGAGATTTCACAAGCTTAGTTCGAAATGGGGTATGGCCTACCAAGATATATGAGTTCTACCTAGAGCTAAAGCTTGAGGCCAGCATCTCCCAGTTCTCCAAGATTAATGATGCCTTCTTCTATGAGGTAATCTGGCTTGCTAAGGCCGAATATGAGACATGGTGAGACCAACATGAGTGTGATTATTGCCATAAAGAAATGGGGAGCATTGTTCACATAATTCCCCACATTCGCAAACCTTAGAGCTATGAATTTCAAGGGTGAACCAACTAAGCTACCAAGGTATGCCGGGCCAAATCAGATCCTATTAGAAATATCAAAGTAGCTAATCATGTACCATGAGAAGTGCATGAAAAGAAAGAAAGGAGGAACTCCATTCCCTCTTATAGTTGGTGATACACCTGTACTCAAATTGACCAAAGCACGGAAATGTATGTTGAACTTGAGTTGATGAATCTAAAGCACAACTTCCCGGTAAAGAAGGCACGACCTTCGACTATCGAAGTTGCCTCCTAAAGGAAAAAATTGATCCCATCCATGTTCCCGAGATCAAGGACATCGAATCAACCCGACACATGAGATAGACATCAAGTGAAAGGAACACTCCCACTGGCTCGGGAGGAGATCACCCACTCTGGCATTGTCATTTTCCCAAAGGAATTCCAAGAGACCGATCAAGAAATTGATCAGTTTACCTTGACACTGAGATGGGGACAATTGGCCATTCGCGAGAGATCGACAGAGCAAAGTGTTGAAAACCATTCAGAAAAGGGTTAAGCCCATGTTCCAGGTGCACCAAACATTGGTGCAAATAGAATGGTTTTGAATACCTTAGAGTAGATTTCACTACTTCTCCTTCAGGAAGAGCACCTCCTGGACCGTCCCATGTGGGCTTTGAAAGGAAAAGGAAAAGACAAGAAGGGTGAATCAAGAAAACAAGAAGAAGCTCCTGAAGGTCTTCCTTCTACTTCTAAGAAGCAAATAGTTGACCTGGTTTCTCCAGGTAAAGAAGAAGAGACAACAAAAGTTTCAATGGATACATCCACCCAAGATGTTGTCATAACTATAACTATTGAGGTACCTAGCGTCCCTTCTTCCATTTATTCCCCTTCTCCTATCATTGAAGCATCTATTCCTATGGAAGTGTCTTCTTCTCTCCCTTCCTCCAACCCATATCCCACATCTTCCATCTTCTCCTCGCTCACGATCTATCACTCAAGTATTCCCTCCATCCAATTATAGATCCCTTTCATTTCCATGCCCTTCTCTTCTCCCTGTAGTAACTCCGGGCCGCACAAGTAGCAGTGCACGTTGGATTCCTTATCAATGCCACCACCAAGTGTTTCAACATACTTCCCTAAGGCCTCCAAAGTTGCTTCCCCTTTCACCCCCATTTCTTATTCTATTCCCTCTACTCCCACTCCCATAAGTCCTAGTTGGATTTCGACCATTTAGGTCAACATAAGAGAAAGGTTCCCATCACACCCATGGAATTCTCTATCATTCCGGAGAAGGGACCCAAGAAGGTAAATCAATAACTCACTTTTCAAAAAACACTTCGGGGGAGAGAGTCATGGAGATTGCTTACTCGAGACCCTACCAAGGAAAATATGGATCTATCTCCCACAGAATTCACAGTGACCCAAGTCACAATGGGAAACTCATTTGAAATCCTACAAGGAGAGGCCTTGTCTATTGTGGTTTCTCTCTGGAAGAAGCTACAAGAAGCAAAAGAGGAAAAGAGAATACTCAAGGAACAAAAAAACATCTCCTCCAAGCATTGCAGAAAATGGGCAATGCTCCTCCTGTGACTGCCACCAAACCAATTGAAGTTATCAATCAGGATAAAATAAATGAATATGCTAAAACTGGTGAACAAGGCACAACAGTATCCTCCTGGATTGAGTGAATCCTCGGGGAAGGAGTTGGATAACTCCAGGTTCAGCAACATGAAACATTCCAAGCAATGGCTAATCGGTCACCGACGACCTATGAAGGTCAATGTCATCGATCACTCGTAGGCACATAATAAAGCCTTCATTGCATTAGATTACTGGGTTGATCAAATGGAATATATCCTAGAGAGGATAGATAAAATCAAGGATGAAGCCCTGGACGCACGATACAACATGGAGCAGAAAATTAAAAAGATGTCTCTAGGGATGCACAGTGAATCGTTCACCTTAAGAGAAGCAGACGATACATTCCAGAGCTTCAAGGCTATCTTCACTCAAGGTTTGGCACCAGAGGTCACTTTCGACTGAGAGTCAATCAATAACCTCTTACCGCCACGATTTCATTAGCTTTTTGATCGATGCATGCGAGGAGTTCTTCGGGCTACCTAACAAGCTCAAGAATGAGAAATAAACTTGTGAAGTCATTGGCGACCATTTCAAAGGTCTAGATCATGCTCAACTTCAAGCAATGATGAGCAAGTTTATGGAATATTGAGCGCAGTGTCACATCACCTTTCCTAGTCAAAAGCAAGACACCAAGTTTGGGAAAAGAGATGATGAGGAGTAGTTTCTCCTCTTATGTATGCTTTGATCATTTTTGTAAAATATTTAAAAATCTTGTTGGAATTTATGATGACATCATCCATTTTGCACCATGGGATGTTGCCATCCAAAAACTTGCCCAAAGTCAACTTTTGACTTTTTAGATATTTTGTAAATATCTTGTAAGATATTTTGTAACTAGTTGGTTGGTTTTTGTCTTCTTTCCTCTTCTCCTTCTATAAATACTGGAATACTTGTTGTATTTAGGTGTGCACTTTTTGTATGAAAAAAATAAGTGAGGAGAGAAAGACTTTGTGTTTTCTTAATGTAAGAAATATTAATACACATGTTCGGACTTTGTACTTAATGTATGTGTTATTTGCATCAAATATTTCTTAAGTTAGATCTATGTTTTTATTCTATTGAATTCATTCCTACTATTGTCATATGTTCATCAGTATTGCTTTAATCAGTTTTACAAGTAAGTTTGGCTCTGTTTACTACCAGCCCAAAGCATAAACCTTCTGAACTTTCTGTCTTGGAATTCATTTCTTTTTTTCCTTTGGATCTATCCTTCCTTTGTTCCTTCCCTCCTACCTTTCTATTTGTAGTTGGAACTACCTATACCTGGGATGATATCCCAAACCCCCGAAGTTAGGATAGTGTAGATTTACACAGATTCCCGCTGATAGATTAGCAATAAACCATTTCGGTTTGTTGTCTTAAATAGAGGCTATGCCCCGCACACTATTGGCCTATTTCCCCATGATCCGCCTAATGGCATATTTTCGAGACCAATAGTTTTTGGTGACTCTGCTGGGATCAAACTAAGAAAATAAATAAAAAAACTACAAAAATCACTACCATATTTCAAATTTTAACTCTTTGTTAAAAATTAAAATTTTTGCATAAGTGACCAAAACTGAAAATTTCCTTATACAAATCCATAGATCTGGACCCAGATAGAGCTTTTAGTTTACTAATTTTTACAAAAACTTGTATATTTTAGTAGGTCCGAGATTCGACATTTTATGATATTTTCAAAACCTTTTAAAATTCAAAGTTAAAGATCCAAAATCAACTTTCTAAATTGACCCACTTTTTTATCCTTATTAATATTTTCATTAAAACTGCGTTCAGTTGTCATTTAAAAGGATAAAATTAAATATTAAAAAAGTACATGTTGCTGATTTTTTCCATAAAAATTAGAAAATCTACAAGTACAAATAAAAAGATTGTTGTAAATCTACTCTTAATTGTTACAGATCCGAATGGGTACGGGGTGGGTGAACAATTTACTCGCATCGAAGAGCTCGTGGAGAAGTTGATCCAATCTTTGATCTACTTCAAGGCACAATTTCAATATCACTCTAGCATGATTCACATCACTAAGCTAAGCAGATTGATCGCAAGAAGTGTCTCGCCTCCACAAAATAGCTAGATTTCACGGGATGCCTCGACATCAACTTGTAATGTTTTTTTGCTAAGTGGAACCACACTCCCTACTTGTGTTCTTTTTCCCACTTTTCAAATGGCATTTAATCTTCCCTGTACCATGGGAAATGCCATGGGTCCTCTAGCCCCGCCACATCTAGTAAACCCTCCCCAACATGTAAATTGCAAGAATTTCCCGAAATTTGATGGGAGCAGTAAATCAAAGCACACGATGCGCATGTATAGCTGTGTTTATTATGTCATGCGTATTCTTGACATGATTCACAAGGATGTATTGGTGTCTCTTTCTAGAGACCTTGCAAGTTCCCGCATCGAATGGTTCTAGCACTTACCACCGGATCCATCACGGTTCGCCACATTAAGGACTGCATTTGAAGATAGATACAAGCCTTCAGAAGATGCATTAATGTTATTGTCGCAAATCACTCACATGAAGAAGGAGGCCAATGAAACAATGTGTGATTTTATCACCTGTTTCAATTTATTGATCAATGTGTGCCGCTTGCCATGATGCCAACATTAGAGAATAAAAAGTGTTTCTTCTTGAATGCCATGAGTTCAAAAGTAAGTTTCTTACTTTTATAGGAATAGATACCCACCTTGGTCCTTTACTGTGCTATGGCCATTCGATAGAAGACAATATTCTTATATCCGGTGAGTTAATATGAGAACCGTCAAAATCAAAGGCTTTAACTTCTTCTCAGGCTACCTCATCAGACTCCAACATTCCAGAAGATGGTGAATGACTTGCTCTCATTAAAGAAGCAATTGGCTCAAACATCGTCTACTACTCCATACCAAGATATCCACATGAGGAACTTCACTCCCAACAATAGCCCCTAAAGGCTGCATTTTCCTGCTACTTCTCCAAGGTTAGCAATTGAATCCCCTTTGGTTAATGCTTTGGTTGAAATCAAATAAGATGATCCAAATTATGAAAACCTTCATCGTAAGGCAAAGATGATTAAGATGTCGGTGAACTGACTGGTGACTCTACTATTGGGTATATGGAATTTGAAGATGAGGAATCTGATGAAGAAGAGGGTACCCAAGGGTATGCAAGTAGATAATCATACATAGTTTTCACTCGCTCACAAGGAAAATATGAAAAGGTTACTATTGAAAAAAAAAGGAAAAGACAAAGTGGTAGCTCCACCTCCAATGATCGCTAAAATAGGTAATCCCCTTCCTACTCAACCTCTTGTTAAACCTTTTGTAAAGAAATCTTTTCCTCATGTTTCTCCTCCAATTTAGCCTTCCTCCAATCTCATAAAGACCAATAATCCTCCACTACAAATGTGAAACTAAGGACTCATTCCTTCATTAGCAAAACCCTTGGTCACATTCAATATAATCAACCATGTAAAAGACCAAGATCCGGATGTCTCAAGTTAAGTACCTTCGCCTAACCTGAGCATCTTATAAGATTAACTAAGTATATCCAAAGCCAAGCTGCCGTCCTTCCTTTCATTTCCCCAAAAGGAATTCTTTCCACTCCTCCTATGTCTCACGTAAACGTTGCCTCGACTTCTGCATCGGGAAAAATTGAACCTTTTTACCTATCTCTCATGATCAATGGTCATAAACTAAGTAACTGTATAATTGATTCTGGAGCTTTTGACAATGTCATGATAGTAAAGGTCACCCATGCTTTGGGCCTCACACTTACTAAACCTTTTAGAAAATGCTACTCCATGGAAACAAAATAGGTATGATTGATTGGTCGATCAAGGATGTGCATTTCACATTCACAAAGATTTCCCGAGAAAAGGGTTAAAATGACTATTCTCATAGCCGATATTCCAACAAACATACGAGGATACTACTAGGGAGGATCTTTTGTAAATAATTTTGTGGGGAAATTCATATGGACTGGTCCAAAGCCAGGATTCATGTCAAAGGGGTGATGTAGACGTTGGAACCAGAATCACAAAAGAAATATCTAGTCACCAACTCTAATGATCCTAAGGCTCATATTCTTTTTAAATCGTCAGAATGGAAAATTACTTCCTATCCACCAACTCAGATAGAATAGATTTTCTTGTCCTAAAAGAGGATCTCAACAAAGTATGGACATTGCAGTTTGATGGCAGTTATGCGACAAGTGGATGTAGTGTTGGGGCTATTCTAATATCTCCTAAACAGAGATTTTCCTTTTTCTTTCAAGTTGCGAGCTTCTTCAATACAAATAATACTACCAAGTATGAATCCTTGTTACTTGGCTTCTTGCAAGTGTAAACAAGAAAGAAATCGAAAACCCGAGAGTGCAAGGTGATGCTTTGAGCTAATTTTCAATTAGTTAAAAGGGATATATCAAGTAAAAATGACCAACTTAGACACTATCATAATGTCGTATGGGATAGCATCGAGGAGTTTGATGCTTTCTCAATAAAATTATTCCCATGAACTCGAAATGACATGGCTAATTCGTTAGCCATCTCAGCCTCTCTCTCATGCTTCCTCACCTAGGGTTAAAGACAGATACATATACCATCAAGTGGTTTTTCACCCAAGTGTGCCGGATAATTCATAATACTAGCAAGTGTTTAATGATGACAACAAACTTATCACTTTTTGGAGAAAGATGACAATTTCAAAGAACTTCATTTTGACGGATTGACTTCTACATGTCGTGAGTCTCTCACCGATCAAGCACATGAATCTTAAAAAGAAACAGTTGATACAAACTCAAAGGAAATAACATCCTTAAAGGTTTGGTTTCCTTAGAATGATTATTTGATAATCATGACCATTTTGTAAAGACAAAGCAATAGGATGATCTTTCCTCTTCTCCGAAACCGAATCCATCAATTTGGGTGCTACAAAACATCCTCGCTCCGTGAATATCGTGAAGTGTTGTGCACCAAGAATAGTAAAAATTCGTTAAGTTGTTGAAAAATTACATGGATGTGTTTAGCATCTTATTATACTGATATGATGTCTTTTAAGCCAAAGGACATTCGGCATGACATCCCACTCATGGATGACATCAAGCCTTTCCATCGAAAGAAAAGGCACTACAACCCCAAAATCTCAAGTACCATCCAAGCTGAAATTCGGAAGATGCAAATTCGAGAAGATGCTTTGGATGCAAGAATTATTTTTCCAATTCATCACAAAGACCTAGGTTGGAAATATTGTGCCTGTGTGGAAGAATAATGGCAAGATACGCATATGCATGGAATTTCGAATTTGAACCAGTCATCCTTAAAGGATAACTATCCATTGCTAATAATGGATCAAGTGCTACAGCAAAGAACCGGTTTAGAAATGTTATCTATGCTTTACACCTTTTCAAGTTACAATCAAATTCAAGTCAAGCCTCAAGATCAGCTTTGATCAACGCCGATGCTACCTTCCAACAAGCAATGGAATTTGCATTCAAATGTATGATGGGAAAGGTCATTGTAGTTTACCTAGATGACCTGACCGTGTTCTCCAAGAGACGAAGTGATCACTGCGATCATTTGGAACAAGTCTTGATCAAATGCCAAGATCACGAATTTCACTAAATCCCAAGAATTCAATTTTTGGGGTCATCAAGGAAAGCACCTAGGATATGTCATCAGCAAAGAAGGAACTAAAATAGATGTTGAAAGAGTTAAGGCTCTTCAGGGCCTTTCCTTGCCTACAAGAAAGATGGGTGTTCACTCATTCTTTGGAAAGGTAAATTTTCTTAGACGCTTTGTTCCCGATTTTGCCGAGAAGACTCATCCTATATCTAATATGATGAAAGGGTCCCAAACATTCGATGGAGTGATGAAGACAAGACATCATTCAAAGACATAAAATCCTCCATCACTCATGCTCCTCCTCCGTGTGTCCAGACTTTTTAGCAAAGACTTCATCATGTATAGTTATGCATCTACGCATACTGTATCAGCTATCTTGATGCAAAATAACTCTAAGGATATTGAATCCCTGATTTCTTTCATGAGCTCTCCTCTTAAGCCTCATGAACTAAATATTTCATAATTGGAAAAGCATGCCTTCACCGTGGTAAAAGCAAAGTAAAAATTTTCTCGCTACTACATTCTGAATTCTCATACAGTAGTGTTGGTTCTAGACATGGTTGTTAAGTCTATCCTGACTCAACAGAGTTAGGGAGCTTATGAGGGAATTGGATTGCAAAGGTCCAAGAATATGATTTAGACATTAGAATAACCAAGTTAGTAAGAAGAAAAGGCATGTGTCACCTAGTCACTCAAAATAAAGATTTGGAGGTACACGGGGAGAAAGCTGCCCATGTTGATGGAGAACAAAATGAACTCGGAGAAAGAAGATTCTTTGCCCATGGTTCTGTTTTTCGTGACCAACGATGAATGGTATTCTAACATCACATTCTTTCTCACCTATGGCGAGTTCCCAACTCACCTAACCACAAAGGAAAAGTGAACGGTGAAGCTCAGAGCCACAAGATATGTCATATGGGATGATGGATTGTACAAATGTGGAATTGACGGTATTTTTCTATGATGTGTTGACAAGCCGCAACAGGTAAAATTGTTGGAAAGTTTTCACGACTCAGCCTATGGTGGTCACTTCTCCTCATCCATGACAGCACATAAAATCATTCGGGCCAAGTACTATTGGTTGACGTTATTTCAAGATACAGCCACTTGGGTAGCAAAATGTGAACTTTGTCAGCAGTTTCGTTGACAAACCAAAGTGGCTACATTTCCCCTCGCCCGCTCATTATTGATGAACCATTCAAACAATGGGGAATTGATTTCATTAGAGCACTCAATCCTTAATCGAGTGCTAGACATAGTTACATCCTAATAGCAACGGATTACTTCATGAAATGGGTGGAGGCCATACCTGTCAAGCATGCTACTTTTGAAGTTGTTTGCAACTTCATCAAGGAAAATATTATTGTGAGATTTGGCATTCCACACAAAATAATTGTTGAAAATGCTTCTAACTTCTCTTCACAGAGGTAATCAATTTTTGTTATGGATACGGAATAACCTTGGCTCATGCTTCCGATTACTTTCCTCAAGGAAATGGTTAGGTAGAATCTAGAAATAAGAATCCGGGGTGACTATCATACGAAGCTAGTTCATGAAAACTAGTGGTCCTGGCACAAATCATTGTACGATGATTTTTGAGTGGATCATATCACTACAAAAAGGTCTCTTGGCATGTCACCTTTCTAGGTGTTGTATGGGATCGATGTTGAAATCCCTATCTCCACAGAGCTTCCTACTAAGCTTCCTACTCTGCGCTTGGCTCGAGTAATTCAAGATGAAACTTTTTAGAATTCTCTTGAAAAGAGGATTATGTACCTGACGGAACTTGAAGAAAAGTGAGTAAAAGTGGTCGACAAGATCACTGAACATCATAATCAAGTTAAGAGGTTATTCGACAAGAAAGCCAAGCAGAGATATTTCCAAGTGGGAGATCTTGTTCTCCTATGGGACAAACGAAGAGAACCAAAAGGTATGCATGGGAAATTTGACTCTCTTTGGAGAGGGCCATACAAGATCAAATAGCTCAATGGAGAGAATATTTTCTATCTCTCATATCTAGATGGAACTGAGCTCCCACTTCCCTATAGTGGGCAGCACCTAAAGATCTTCAGGAAGTAGAGCTTGCTCTCTTCTTTATAAAGTTTGTTTTTGTTGTGTGTTTGCTTTCTGTTTGTTGTGTATCCCTTATTTTTTCTTTTTCATCGTCCTTGTTTTTGACTCTCTCGTAACCCAATGGATATGCACATGAAAATATGGGATTATCTACCATTACGTTTCACTTAAAAATAGTCCCCGAGAAAAGAGCCGGTTGTTATCCTACAAAATTAACAAGGGAAATTTATAGATAACCATACCGAAAATTCGTCAGTAACCCCTAAGAAAGTCTCTGTTAACGTTCGAAATGGTCCAAAACCCCCTTTCAAAAATCAATTTTTTTAGAACTTAGCCATTTTCAGCTTCTTTAACTAGGCAGAAAATGGTGTGTCAACACTCTCAAAAACACACCTTTTTGAACTAGGCGTAGGAATTCTCATGTTGACATCAAGGAATCTGTGCCCACTCATAAAAACTAAGGTGCAGAAATTGTTATGTCGACATACCAAAATGTGCACCCTTAGAAAGCCCTTTGGCGCTGGAAATGTCATGTCAACATCATAAAACATGCGCTAAGTATGTGTGCTAAGGCACTGGAAACATTGTGTTGACACCATGAAATGTGCACTAAGGCATAGGAAATGTCATGTCGACACAAAAAAATTCTGCTAAGGTGCACTTTTCCTTATGTCGATGCTCCTAAAGTCACGCCAAAAAAGTAGGTGAAGTAAAAATGCCAATTTTTCTATAAATAGCACACACGACACTGTCATTTTCACCAATTGAAAATTGAAAAAAGTGTTTTCTCTGCACTGTCAGCCATCCTTGTCACCCCCATGTGTCATTTTTCGAGCTTGTGGACCCCAACGTCATCCTTTTTCTTTTATAAATCCAAGTAAGTGGCTCCTCCCTAGTTGTTATTTTTGTCTTGTTTGTATTAGGTATTAGGGTTGTTAAAAAGATTAAATCAAAAAAGAGGAACCTATCAATCTATAACCAACTGGAACCCCCTTTTCCTCTCCTTCCAGATCTATAAATCTGGAAGGCCCCTGCCTCTGAAGAAACCAAAGGCCATATTTCCCTACTTGCTATCTTGTTGAAACCCTCTCTTTGTCATTTGACAAAACCAAAAGAGAGAAGAAATCAAAGAAATTACAAAAAAAGATCAAACCCGCGCACCTTTGTCTTTCAATGTTGCACCTCCCATGATTACGCCTTAGCACACTGTATGCCCAAGTAACACAAATGCTTCGCACCCCACCAAACAAAAATTTCCTTAAGTGCAGGCACATCTTGAACAAAATCAACATGTCATGTTGTGTGCTACAAAACCACGCCTCGCACCTTATCCTTAGTGCTAAAATTTTCGTGCAACACCTTACAAAATTGTGCCCTTTCTAAACTTGGCATAACTTATCTCCTATAAACACGGGTGCAACGTTTTTTATGTCAACATCTTCTAAAGCATGCTAAACATTTTTAAGTCCCAAAGATCATGTTGTTAACTCCGTGCCTTGCGTCCTAAGCCTTATAATGGCTAGTTCTTCATTCTGCAAGCTTTCATTATGAATAACATGATGGTTGACATGTCTCTTCTTTGTTGGACCTCCTTGATTCTTCTTACAGAACAACAACATCCATTCTTGAGGTCACACATGTCTTCATCAAGTAAGAAACAAACCAAATCCAAAGCTAAAGCTAAGCAGTCAGAACAAGAGATGAAGTATAAGTATCAAAAATTCAAGATGCCTAACTCATATGCAGAGAGTGACCTTGACATCGAGACTTTGAGCTAGGTCATATTGATATGGATGACTTTTGGGCAAGGACCAACCAGGTAAGGAGTGGCCCGTGGATGAACAAACTAGTGGGTAGTGGATTACACTTTGTAGCTGGGCTTCTAGTTAGTGCCATAAATAACGAGTTCATCATGTTGGTTGCTTGGTGCTATAACAAAGACACTATAAGTGTCGAGGAAAAATAACACAAGACGATCATAGACCTCATAGCTCATCACTTTGAAATGATCCTGGGCATTCCCCATCACAGGAAATATGTGGAGATAAGCCTTGAAGACTGCAAGAAGGCTTGGGACGACAATGAGGATAAATGTATGTAGATGATGAACGAGCTTTATCTAAAGAAAAAGAAGTCGCTTGAGTACATGGCCACAAACCATCCACCATAGTGACTTCAATGAAGATTTGAGTGATACAATCACCTTTCCCGAATAGATTATTTGGGCTCCTTAATGCCCATTATTTCCATAAATGGATATTGAGGTATCTGGAAACCATGAATAAGAATGTTCTTGATCAACATTTTGGCTAGGGAAAATCATCAACAACACCATATCCCGATAGCTTCAACAAGTTCTAACAAATGGTAAGTTCTACATGAATTCCTACATTGTATATGTTGTCGCATCATCAAGATATTTCCGTGATTAGCTTGAAATGGGGTATGGTCCCTATCAATATATATGAGTTCTACCCAGAGCTAAAGCTTGAGGCCAAGATCTCCCGCTTCTCCAATATTAATGATGCCTTCTTCTATGATGTAATATACTTGCCGAGGCCAAACATGAGACATGGTTGGACCATCCCGAGTGTAATTGTTGCAACAAAGAAATGGGAAGCATTGTTAACACAATCCCTTCATTCACATACCTCAGAGCTATGAATTTCGAGGGTGAACCAACTAAGCTTCCAAGGTATGCTGGGCTAAAGTTGATCCTACTAGAATTATCAAGGCAGCTAATCACATACCATGAGAAGTGCATGAAAAGAAAGAAAGGAGGAACTCCATTCCCCCTTACAGTTAGCTGATACACCTACATCACACTGGCTAAAGCACAGGAAATGTATGTTGAACTTGAGTTGCTGAATCTAAAGCACAAATTACTAGCAAGGCTGACCTTTGAATACCAGAGTTACCTGCCAAAGGAAAAAATTGATCCCATCCATGTTCCTGAGATCGAGGACATCTGGATCGACCTGACACATGAGATAGACATAAGGCAAAAGGATCACTCCCGGATGGCTCTAGAGGAGATCACCCACTATGGCGTTGTCATTGTCCCAAAGGAATTCAAGAGACTCGATCAAGAAATTGATCAAAGTTTACTTGACACATATGGGGATGATTGGCTATTCGCGAGATTGACAGCCAAATCACCGAAAACCATTCAGAAAGGGTTAAGCCCACATCAGAAAGCACACTAAACATTGGTGCAAATAGAATGGTTTCACCTATCTCAGAGTAGATTTCACTACTTCTCCTTTAGGAAGAGAACTCCTGCGAGACCAGCCCATGTGCCAAAAAAAAGGAAAAGAAAGAAGGGTGAATCAAGAAAAATAAGAAGCTCCTCGAAGGCCTTCCTACTTTTGAGAAGAAAATAGTTGACTTGGTTTCTCCAGGTAAAGAAGAAGAGACAACAAAATTTTCAAAGGATACATCCACCCAGGATGTTGTCACAACTACAACTACCGAGGTACCCAACGTCCCTTCTTCCATTTCTTCCCCTCCTCCCGTCATTGAAGCATCTATTCCTATGGAAGTGTCTTCTTCTCTCCCTTCCTCCCTTTCATCTCCCACATCTTCCATTTTATCCTCTCTCACACGGATCTCTGTCACTCAAGATTCCCTCCATCCAATTATAGATCCCTTCCATTTCCATGTCCTTCTCTTCTCCTGTAGTAACTCCAGGCCCCACAAGAAGCAGTGCGTTGGATTCCTTGTCAATGCCACCACCGAGTGTTTCAACATACTTCCCTGAGGCCTCCATAGTTGCTTCCCCTTTCACCCCCATTTCTTCTTCTATTACCTCTACTCCCACTCCCATAAGTCCTAGTTGGATTTCTAACCATCTCGGTTAGCATAAGAGAAAGGTTCCCATCGCACCCATGGAATTCTCTCTGTCATTCGAATAAGGGACCCAAGAAGTAAAAAGCAATAATCACTTTTCAAAAAGCACTTCGGGGGAGAGAGTCATGGAGATTGCTTACTTGGACCCCACCAAGGAAAAGAAGGATCTATCTCCCATAAACTTCACAGTGACTCAAGTCACAATGGGAACCTCATTTGAAATCCTATAAGGAGAGGCCTTGTCTGTTGTGGATGCTCTCTACAAGAAGCTACAAGAAGCAAAAGAGGAGAAGAGAATACTCAAGGAACAAAACAAACATCTCCTCCAAGCATTGCAGAAAATGGGCAATGCTCCTCCTATGTTTTCCGTCGAACCCATCAAGTTCTCATCGGATAAAATAAATGAATATGCTAAGGTCAGAACAAGGCACAACAGTATCCTCCTGGATTGAGTGAATCCTCAGAGATAGTGAGGAAATGATTAGGAAATTCACAGTGCTCTACTAGGATATAGATCAAGAAAATAAGGAGCTACAAGTAGTAGCAGGTTCCCTCTCCGAGGAGTTGGATAATGCCAGTTGCAACATGAAACATTCCAAGCAATGGCTAATTGCTCACCGGTGATGACCTATCAAGGTTAGCATCATCAATCACCCATGGGCACATAATAAAGCTCTGTTGCATTAGATTACTGGGTTAATCAAATGGAATATATCTTGGAAAGGATAGATAAAATCAAGGATGAAGCCTTATATGCATGATACAACATAGAGAAGACAGTTACAAAGATGTCTCCATGGATGTTCAGTGAATCTTTCACCTTAAGGGAAGTAGATGATACATTCCAGAGCTTCAAAGCTATCATCACTCAAGTTTTGGAACCAGAGGTCATTTTCGACCGAGAGTCAATCAATAACCTCTTAGCCTGCCATGATTTCATTGGCTTCTTGATCGATGCATGTGAGGAGTTTTCGAGCTACCTAACAAGCTCAAGAATGAGAAAGAAACTTGTGAAGTCATTGACGACCATTTCAAAGGTCCAGATCATGCTCAACTTCAAGCGATGATGATCAAGTTTATGGAATATTGAGCGCAATATCACATCATCTCTCGCTAGTCAAAAGCAAGACACCAAGTTTGGGCAAAGAAATGATGAGGAGTAGTTTCTCCTCTTATGTATGCTTTGATCATTTTTGTAAAATATTTAAAAAGCTTGTTGGCATTTACGATGACATCATCCATGTTGCACCATGGGATGTTGCCATCCAAAAACTTGCCCAAAGTCAACTTTTGACTTTTTAGATATTTTGTAAATATCTTGTAAGATATTTTGTAAGTAGTTGGTTGGTTTTTGTCTTCTTTCCTCTTCTCCTTCTATAAATACTAGAATACTTATTGTATTTAGGGTGTGGACATTTTTGTATGAAAAAAGAAGTGAGGAGAGAAAGACTTTGTGTTTTCTTGTAATATAAGAAATATTAATACATATGTTCGGACTTTGTGCTTAATGTATGTGTTATTTGCATCAGATCTTTTTAAAGTTAAATCTATGTTTTTAATGTTGGATTCATTCCTACTATTGTCATATGTTCATCAATAATGCTTTAATCATTTATGCAAGTAAGTTTACCTATGTTTACTACCAGGTCCAAAGCATAAACCTTCGACCTTCTGCCTTGGAATTCATTTCTTTTCTTCCTTTGATCTATCCTTCCTCCATTCCTTCCTCCTACCTTTCTATTCGTAGTTGGAACTACCTCTACTGGGATGAGATCCCAAACCCCCTGAAGTTAGAATAGTGTAGATTTACACAGATTCCTGTTTGATATATTTGTAATAAACTAGTTTCACTTTATTGTCTCAAAGAGGGGCTATGCCCCGCATTAATCGTTGGCTCTGTTTTCCCACAACCTACCTAACCGAAAGATTTTCGGACCAATAGGTTGGAAGAGTACGGTGGAGGATAGAGGAGTAAAAGCTCCACGTAGATTCGTAGATAATGACTTGGGAGCTATTTGAGGAGAGATTCAGGAGTAGGTACCTATCATGGAGGTTCATCTAGTAGAGGATTGACGAGTTCCATGACCTCCGATAGGCTACCCTTTCAATAGCAGAGTATGAGAGTAGATTTCTAGATCTACTTCAGTATGTAGAGTATATGCAAGATGAGCAGGTGTAGATTCATAGGTTCATCTGGGGCCTGAATTTGGACATTGGAAGGGCAAGATGGATTCACTACCCACGACTTTAGAAGAGGCCGTAGAAAATTCATATATTACAGAGGAGACTCAGTGGTAAAACCTATGTGAGGCTAGAGACCGAGTTAGGAGCTGCATTTACCATATATAGGATGGTAGATCAAGAGGTTTAGTACCTCTTCCTCATGGTGGGTAGCATTCGGCACAAGTCATCCTTTAGGCCACAACATCAGCCTCACCCACCATATAGACCTCCTCGAGAGCTAATTCACGAGAGAGGTTGGAGATGGGGCCTCCTTTTAGGGGTCCCATCAGACATAAGGTGGACCTAGAGCCCATCACTGGAGCTCACCGGCGAGAGGCCACAACAGACCACATCCAGATCATCGGGGTCCACACTACGGGCTTCTAGGGAACCTACTAGAGGTACTTGCTCCTTGGAGAGGATCAGGTGGTTGTTTTGGATGTGGAGTAGCTAAAAATTTCTAGAGAGATTTCCCTCAGAACCCTAACAAGGGTAAGGCACCGCTTCGAGATGATAGTTGGTGACTTGGGGCACAGCCATAAGATTTATGTAGTGGTTGACAACCACCAGGCAGAGCACCAAAGCATAGTCATTGAGACCACAGGTAGCATTGGTGGTATTCTAACCTCTGTATTGTTTGATTCTGGTTCTTTTGATTCTTTCATTGCACCATCTTTAGTAGAGCAATGTAGGCTAGTGGCAGTTAGGGGGTCTTAGTTGGGATGTCGAGATGGCTTCTAGGGCCAAGATCTTTGTGTACTCCTTAGTTAAGGAGTGTGTAGTGGATTTAGGACCTTTCGCCACCACTTCGGATCTCGCATTCTTCCTCCGGGGCTCGTATGGAGTCATATTAGGCATGGATTGGTTATCTACACATAGGGCCAGGATGGATTGCTATCACAAGACTATATCTTGTGTAGATGATCTTGGAGTTGAGTCGGTGATTACAGGGGTCAGGAGACCCATTTCTATTCATACCATTTCTGCTATGCAACTTAAGCGGTGTGTGCGATGGGGTTGTCAAATGTATGTTGTTACAATTAGTGATAGGTCAGAGGATGGGTCTAGTGGACCATTGCTAGATGATCATCCCATCTTGAGAGAGTTTTTTGATGTATTTCTAGGGGAGCTACCGGGGATACAACCCCACGTGAGATTGATTTCTATATAGACTTAGTCAGGGGAGTAGAGCCTATCTCATGGGCACCTTATCGATGACCACCCAAGAGCACTATGAGCTAAAGTTACAAAGCTTGAAGGCCTTTCGGAGAAGGGCCTTATCCATCCTAGTGTATCCCTTGGAGTGCACCAATGATCTTCGTAAAAAAAAGGATGGATCATTGTAGTTGTGTATTAATTACCGCCGGTTGAACAAAGTGACGATCAAGAATCATTATCCTCTTCCTCGTATTGATGACTTATTTGATCAGATGAAGGGAGCCATGGTGTTCTCTAAGATTGATCTCAAGTTGGGCTACCATCAGTTGAGGATTTTGGAGGTGGACATTCATAAGACCGCCTTCCGCACAAGATATGGGCACTATGAGTTCATAGTGGTGCCTTTTGGTTTGACGAATGCCCCTGCAGTGTTTATGAGTTTGATGAATGGGGTATTCATAACCTTTTAGATCACTTCATGCTCATCTTCCTTGATGACATTTTGATATACTCACATACACGTGAGGAGCACGAGGGGCACCTTCAACAGGTTCTTCAGTGTCTTCGTGAGCAAGTAACTTTACGGGAACTTGGAGAAGTGTGCTTTCTTCCAGACAGAGGTATAGTATTTGGGTCATATTATTTCTAGGGAAGGTATCGTAGTCAATCCTTCCAAGATTAGAGCCATTATGGATTGGCCAGCACCCACTATAGTGATCGAGGTGTGCAACTTCATGGGTTTAGCAGGATACTACTAGAGATTTGTTCAAGACTTCTCTCAGATTATGCACCCTATCACTTCCCTTCAGAGGAAAGGGAAGAAGTTTATTTGGATAGACAGATGTGAGCAGGCCTTCAGGACATTGAAGGAATGCCTCACTATAACACCCATTCTTGTAGTGCCAGATCCACAGGGTGAGTTCTTTGTTTGCACAGATGCTTCTTTTAGGCTTGGAGGGTGTTGAGGTGTAGGGTTGTAGCTTTTGAGTCTCACAAACTCAAGGAACATGAGCTTAATTATCCTACCCATGATCTTGAGCTTACGGTAGTTATGCATGATTTGGTTAGATGGAGACATTTTCTTCTTGGATAGAGATTCACACTCAAGATAGATCATTTGAGTCTTTGTCACCTCTTCACATGACCCAATCTAATGCTCGTCGGGTAGCATTGGATGGAGTTACTTTGTGAGTATGACATGGAGATAGAGCATGTGAAGGGGAAGGAGAATGTGGTTGTAGATACTCTCAGCAAATGTAGACATGTGAGTATGGCCACTTTAGTGAGCATAGATTTTAGAGTAGGATTAGGACTTTCTTGACAAAGCCTTCTACATGATAGTACAAGTAGAGATAGAGTCACATAGACCCCTTGAGGGGATGGTTTCATGATGGTCTTCTCGAGCACGAGAGGTAGGATATATGTTCCTAGAGATGGAGGCTTGAGGCAGGACATCTTGACCGAGGCACATCATGCACCCTATTCAGCCCATCCTGGGGTGAAGAAGATGCACGCCACTTTACGACAGTTTTATCATTGGAGAGGACTTCATCGAGACGTGGCTTAGTTTATGTCATGGTGCTTAGAGTACAAGAGGGTTAAGGCCGAGCATCATCATCCAGTAGGTCTTCTTTATCTTCATGCCATACCGGAATGGAAGTGGGACACCATTTCATGGATTTCATTATTGGACTACCTATGTCGAGATATCACCACGATGCCATTATGGTCACGGTTAATAAGTTGACAAAAGTGGCCCACTTTTCTCTAGTGAAGACCACGTATACAACTAGATTAGTGGCACAAGTATATTTGGATGAGATCGTCGGGTTACATGGGATTCCGTGGAAGATCATTTGTGCCGCGACCCTTTGTACACTTCACATTTTGGACTACCATGCAATATGTCCTGGGATGAGGATTAATTTCAGCACAACATATCATCCTGAGACAGAGATGGATAGACCAAGCAAGTAAATCAGATTTTAGAGGATATTCTTAGGATGTATGTGATGGATCAGTAGTCTAAGTTTGAGGAGTACCTGTACTTAGTAGAGTTTTCCTACAATAATAGTTTTTAGAGTTCTATAGGTATGGCTCCTTTTCGGGTGCATTATATAGTAGAGAGTGTAGGACACCCCTTAGCTGGGATAGGTTGGAGGATAGAGTATCTCGTGGGCTAGCTTTTTTGTAGGACATGGAGTAGTAGGTAGTGTTGATCGGGTAAAGATTGTAGGAGGCACGGGACAAGGCGAAGAAGTATGCGGATTGGCATATGATTGATCGTAGCTGTGATGTGGGCATGAAGGTGTTCCTTCGTGTTAGACCACACAAAATCCCTATCCGCTATGGAAAAGGTTCTAAGTTAGCTCCTAGATTCATTGGTCCTTTTGAGATCTTGGAGTGTATCGCCCTTTGGCCCCGTCTAGCTTTACCACCCACTTGTCTCACGTACATGATGTGTTTCATGTTTTAGTCCTTAGGAGGTACATTGTAGACCCTTCTCATGTGTTGATCGACATCATTACAGGTGCAGATCGGGGGAAGGTGACGATGGAGCCCATCCATATCATAGGTCACGGGACCTTAAGCCTTTATGGGAGGTAGAGAGATTGATCGTGTTACGATGTGCAGTGCGGTGGGATAGATATGATGAGACTTGCAACCACTCAAGAGGATGCTACTATGTTACGAGTACAATTTCCACATTTGTTCCAAGTGACTTCAAGAGGAAGTCGAGTCTAAGGGGGAGGGATGTAGTGCCCACTTCCCTTTGACACTTTTGATACTGATTTTGATACTAGTGATCATATTATGGACACTATTATGTTTGTTTTAGTATGATGGTTAGATGTTAGATCATGGACTAGTATTGATCGGGATTCAGTTATTATGATTGATGATTACTAGAAACATTTCTATATGTGGTTGATGATATACTGTTGTGACATGGACACATTATAGATGTTGATTTGGACTTATAATATTGGATATTTGAATAGATCTGGTATGGTAGAAATTAGATGATGATATAGTTGATTTATTTAATTAAAAATGATAATGTTAAATTAATGATGTTGTTGTGATTTGTGTGTTTAGATGATTTTGAAATATTGTTTATATCATTTTGGATGTCTGATGCGGCCACGAGGCTGAAGGAGGTATTTGCATTTTACAGTTAAAAATCACAACAATGTCGGGGGATTTAGAGACTAACCATATTGAAATTCTGGGTGAAATCAACAAGGTCACCATGCAATTGTGTTGTTGTGTTTGTGTGTTGTGTTATGTTAGGAATTCCCATGGGGGATTTCCATTATATGTGACCATGGGATATGTGTTTTATTTAGGTGTTCCCTTTTTTATTATTGTTGTATGTATTTTTAATTGTAATATGTTCTTCCTTTTTAATTAATTTAAATGTGATGAATTTAATGTAAGAGTCACATAGTTAAATTTTATTTAATTTAATTGGGATGTGGAATGTATGTAATAAAGTTGTTGTCTTAGTTATTAATTAAATTGGATTTATGTCATGTATAACCATATGTTAAATAAATAAATCATTATGTCAAAAGAATGTAATAAATGAAGTCATAGGTATTAATGCATGTTGTAAGAATGTGTAAGTGATGTGTAAGTTGTGTAAGTCAGATTTTGGAGTGTAGAACACTCCATCCTCTAAGGAATTCGAATTTGACCTTGGAGGCCAAATTTGGAGGCTTGTGGGACAAGTTAAACTTGTCCCACACCTCTTAAAATCATCCACCAACCATACCTATGGTTTTGGAGTCAAAATTAATCTTTTTAATTGTATTTTGAAATGACTATGTGTAAGTCTTTATTGCACTTTACTTACAAATTTTTAATTCAGTCCTTGTTAAAGTATGGGTTAATTTTTGAGTGTGTAAGTTGCTTGTCATCTCCATTTATTGTGATTAATTGTGAAGTTGAATTTCTCTTTTGGGGTTGAGTAAGAATGATGTGGCATCCCACTTGGAATCCACATCATCCTCTCCCTCCCTCTCCTTTAAAATTTGAATTCTTCTCTTGTTGGAGGTTGTTGAAACATTGACTTTTTCCTCCTTGGGTGAATTTTATTGCTGTTGGAGCTTGCTTTGAGGAAGGAGTTGGAAATTATTTTGGATGCTTATACCTTGCTGTTTTGGGACTGCATTTTGAGCACTGAAGGAACTGTTATTTGGGAAAACAATCTCCATTATGGAGAGGTAGGATCTTGTCCTTTTAATATGTTGTTTTTCCCTTTTCTTGCATGAATGAAATAGTGAATGTGTTATGTATTCATGGCTGGTTGGGTAGATTGCTTAGGGAAAGGTGTAGGAGGAGACTATGGGGATTTCATATGGGGGGCATAAGGGATTGCCAATGGCACTTGTTCTATTTTGGAGGGAGTTTTGGATTGGGATCCACCTAGGAAAAGAAACTACTTGCATTTCTTACTATTGGGGGCATAAGGGATAAACTTGGGGGGGGGCATAAGGAGGGGTTGGGAGATATAAGGTTTATGGGTATGATATGTTATTGGTGGTATGCATTTGGTGGATGCCCAATTCCAAATTGGGAGGCATAAGGAGTTCCCCATAGTTCTTGCTCTTGATGGCTTGCTTGATCAAGCCCATGTGCTGTGTGTATGATTTTTATTGCAGTTGTGAACTATTGTCTTTGTTTGGATTGTGCATTTTGTTGTTCTATGCATGTGAAAGAAATGTTGTTTGTTGTGAAAGAAGCCTTGTTGCCATGTGTTGATGTTCATTCTCCATTTCAATATGGTTGGGGCTCGGGGGCCAATGGGGAAAGATGGCTTCTCCTTTCCCATTGGATGTCTTGGTTGGGTGGAGAGCATTTGCCTTTCCCCTTCCTTGTTGTGATCAAATGAAAAGATGAAGAAATCAGCATGTTGCTGTTTTGGAGCTTGGAGAAAATGTAGTTTTGACAGTCCCTTTCCTTGATCAAATTTAATGTAACCTTCCCACTTTGAAGTGGATGAATGGTATTGTTATTTGTAATGAAAAGACACTTTACATTTGTAAGGAAGGATTAAATCTCATTTGTGCAATGTAAGGAATTATTATTTCATACTCTGTTTTGAAAATAATGTGACAGAATGAGATCTGCTTGTATTTTGTAAATTGAAATTTATGGAAAGGATGAAGTTGTAATGTGTTGTTTGAAATCAATGAAAGAAAAACATCTCTTTCTCAAATTGTACTATTGTATTGCAATTTAATTGTTGTTGTGTTTTAAAATCTCTGTTGAAAAAGGAAAATGCGTGTGGGAGAAAAAGACAACATTTTGTTCTTTGTATTTATTAAAATTTGAAATATCAAATGTTGCCTTATTGTTTTTGAATGAGAAGATAGACAAATTAATTTTTTAGACAAGATTTGATAAGCTTTCCATGTTTGGAAGTGGAAAATGGATTATTATAGTTGTTAATGAAAGAACTTTATTATTTTTATAAACTCGGCATTTAAAATTAATCTAATAAATACGAGTTCATAATTACAACCTAAATTAATAAAGGAGACAATGTAATTTAGATGTATTAGGTCCTAATGAACCTAAATAGAGCTCAACATTTAAGAAAAGCATTTTTAGAACTTTATTAAATCCAATTTTAATTTTATAATCCAACTTCTGTCAAAAGATGTAAAATATAAATTGCAACTCAATCCACAAATTGAACCTTAAAAATACTCTAAAACTTACCCAAGATCAATCCTCCATGTTCAATTGACATGTTGAGAAGGAGAAAACCAAAATTCGATCAAAATATCACAAGTTGGAAAATTGCCAGTTTTGAATTTTAAACCTTGTAGATCGATTTCTCAAAATTACCCTTCAAACTTCATCAAAATCCAAAATTGATGATTTTTTTACAAAGAGGAGAGACTTTCGAGAAAGTCCTTTTTCCCAAAACTGAACTTTTCTATCAAAATTTATGGCCACTTGAAGTTTTACTTCAAAATGGCCATCAAAAAATCAATCTAACTATATAAAAATTAAAATTTAACTTTGGAAAAATTTCCTCAAAAAGTCCATGACCCCGCCACCCTCGCAACCAATCATGTGTCCATGTGGCACTTTGGAGGGGTGAATCTTTTGAAACTTAACATTTTGAAAATTTGACCTTGGGAAAATTTTCCCATTTTGCCCGCGTCCCCACAACCAATCACGTGCTAACACGTGGCATGGATGGCATGCGGATTGAATTTGAAAATTTAACCCTTTGTCTCTTTTGGAAAAATTTCACTTTTTCCTCTCGTGGCCCCGCACCCCCATAGCCAATCAGGTTGACATGTGTCCCAATGGATGCGCGGGTTCGTGCAAGTCTTTTTGACCTTTAAACACCTTTGGCATAAAATTTTAAATCACTCCGCCACTCGTAGGCCCGTCCAATCAGAAGATGCCACGTGGCCTTTCGCGCAAAGTCGAGGAAAATTTTCCTTGAAAAATTTGGTTTGTTTTGGACCTTGGGAAAAATTCCAAATTTTTCCCCTGTGACCCACCGACCCCCATCCAATCACGTGCTGACACGTGGCAAATTGGACATCGGGAGAGTGCAGAGATTTTCTCTCCTTTGAGATTTTAACTCATAAAATCTCAATTTTCCCTTTTTTCCACTAGTCCACTTCTCCCCACACCAATCGGGAAGTGACATGTGTCCTTCCTCCCCAAACCCGCTCAAGGGAAAAAATTTCTCCCTAAGCCCACGGACTCCCAAAGGAAAATTTCTCCCAAAACTCATCGGAGCCATAACTTGAGATTTATAAGGAGTTAGGAGGACTTCTTTATATGGTTGGAAAGGTGAGAGAATTTCCTATCCAATGGGAATGATTTAGGAAATTTTTGATGAATCTAAGTGGGTAAAAAATCGAGTTGAACCCTGTAATCTTGTTAGGACAGAGATGAGAGGGATTTCACTCTCCTAACCTAAGTGATGAATTTAACTTCTTGTTTGACCTTGTGCCTTGTCGATAATAGTTGCTAGAAGTAATTGCTGTAAGTCAGCCTTGCTTGTTAACCCTTATCTAGTTTGTGCTAACTATGACCTTGTAACCCTCCTTGCTAACACTCTTAATAAAAAAAAATTATTCCATAATTTTCCTAGCTAATCCTAGTTTGTTTCTTGGTCTCAAGTGGTCCTCTACACTTGGCACCATCATCCTCCATGTCCACATGGGCCCCCGCACTATTCTAGAGTTTTTTACGTCTTGGAGGGGAATTTCAATATAACCTATTGCTTGGTAGACCCTGGATTCGTGTCATGGGTTGTGTTCCTTCCACTTTGCATCATTGTGTAAAGTTTGAGCATGAAGGACACACCTATACCATTCTAGTTGACCCATCACCTTTCAAAACTTGCAACATGCTTTACCGACCCAATGACATGCTTATACCCATTAAAGCATCTACCTCCATGACCACTACCTCTTCACCTACACCTCCACTCACCAGTGCAACCGCTACCTAACTCGTACCTACATCCTCCATTCCCACCACTGCCATAACCTCCATGGCCAAAGCATCAGCTTGCTAATCTATTAGCTCCACCTCCGATCTAACCTTCGACACATCGTCTATTCCAGCTACCCACATACTAACCACCGATCCCTTGGAAGGAATTTTTCAACACCTCACTCTGGGGGAGTATCACCTATATAGTGTCAACACATTCCTTACTCCACAAGAGTACAAAAGTCTTCACCAACACCCTCGCTATGATCACCGTATAGGAGAGTGCCTCCTTTATGGTCCTCCCCACCTTCATACCAATCTCACCTATGGGGGACTTGATACTACCACTTATACACCTAAACCACCATCACAAACCCACCCATTTTCCGTTGACCTCCAATCACTCACCAATCATCGTTTCGCCCACACCTTCCTACACTAATGTGCGTAAAAGGGTTTTGGTTTTGGATTTTATGAGAAAGGCCACCATACTATTATTCCATGTACTACCCACAAACATAATGACCGTAGTGGTATTAGCTTTATTGAACCACCTACCAAGAAGGCCCACATTGAACTCATTGAGGACATTAGCCCTTCTCCACCTTCTTCACCACCATCACCACCTTCACCGATGGAGTTGATGGATCCAGAATCCATTCCTCCTAAAAAAATTCATAAACATCATTTCCTTGGGGCCTCTAAATTATCAACATGAGGGTGAGGCTCCCTCATCTCTACCCTTCATGTATCCTAAAATAATCAATGATGATATGCCTTCGATTAATGTCATTCAATGTCAGGATGATGATTCTATACTCACCTACCTTGGTGTTGGAGACTCATATACTCATCGGTCATTACCATCTGAGACACAAACAATGTTGAACGAATCAACTATCGAAATCAACATCCATACTCAGGATGACCCACACATTCTAAAGATCGGACAATATTTAGATACTACTAAACAAGAAGCCATCACTTCTTTCCTCAAAAACCATAACCAGGCCTTCACTTGGTCTTACATAGACATGACTAGTATTGACCCCACCATAGTGGTCCACAATATCATAACCATTCCCGATGCCAAACCCATAAAACAAAATCTGAGGAAAATACACCCTCGCATTGCTCTTTTAGTCAAAGAAGAACTCCAGCACCTGCTTTTAGTTTCCTTCATCTTACCCATTGATTATCCTCGTTGGATTTCTAACATTATCTATGTCACTAAGGCAACAGGGGACTTCGTATTTATACAAATTTCCATGACCTCAACCTAGCTTGCCCGGAAGATGACTTTCCTTTGCCTAATATTGACCAACTTGTTGACCTTACTACTTGGTCATGAGATGCTATCACTCATGGATGGATTCTCGTGTTATAACCAAATCTTGTTTGCCCAGGAGGATCAACACAAAACCACATTCATCACCCTCGAGGGACCTTCTCGCTATCAATTCATGCCTTTTGACCTTAAAAATGCTGGTACCACATATCAATGGGATATGATTTACATCTTCCATGACATCATGTATTGTATATTAGAAGATTATGTGGATGACCTCCTTGCCAAATCCAAGCACCGCTCCGAGCATCTCACTATCCTAAAAACCATCTTTGACCGCCTCATTAAGAATTACATTCGCCTTTAGCCAAAGAAGTGTTTCTTCATAGTTCTCTTGGGAAAGCACTTGGGATTTATCATTTCCTTACATGGTATAGAGATTAACACTACTAAAGTTGATGCCATTATTGAAATGCCTCTACCCACTAACCTTATGTAGCTCCATAGCACTCGCAAGGTAAGTTGCGTATCTATTCACCGTTTCATTTTGCAATTGTCGATCGGTGTCAACCATTTCATCATCTTCTCAAGAAGGATGTCTCCTTTAAATGGGATGGTGACTACCAAAAATCTTTTGAGGCCTTGAAATAATACCTTCTCCAACCACCCATACTCATTCCACCTAAAGATGATCAACCCTTCCACCTATACATCTTAGCTACACGATCACTCCTCGGGGCCATGCTCACTCACCGCGATGAACAACACGGGGATCGGGTGGTTTATTACATAAGTCGTACTCTTTTGGACTACGAAACCCAATACACCCATGCCAAAAACTTTTCTTAGCTTTAGTTTTCATTTCCATTAAACACTTTGCCATTACCTACTTAACCACAAAACCTATGTTGTGACCAACACCGACCCCTTATACTTCATGTATTCCAAACCTTACCAAAATCAACATGCCACATGCTAGCTTATGCTTTTCCCCGACATCAACCTTAAGTTCATTGATCAAAATTCCATCAAGGGCCAAGCCATTGTCGACTAATTGGTTGGCACACCTATTTTCGAGGATCAATCCTCTAACTTTGAATTTCTAGATGAGTCAATTACTACCCTTTCCCTAGAAGAACCCCCTTACCAAATGACACTCTTCTTCAATGGTTCTAAGTGTCAGCATGGGGATGGGGTAGGAGTTATCCTCATTTTGATTAATGGTGAACCCATGCCTTTGTCTTTCAAACTCGATTTTGATTGTAAAAACAATATTTCCGAATATGAAGAGCTCGTATTGGGTCTCTAGACTACCTATGCCTTGGTTGTCAAGTCCATCAATATCTTTGGTGATTCTCAATTGGTCGTAAACCAAGTCAATGGTATATACCAATGTCGTAATGAGACAATTCAAAAGTATAAACATCATGTAGACATACTTTTGACTACCTTTGACTGTTAGGACCTTCAAACCGTCCCCCATTATACCAACAAATTTGTAGATACCATGGCCTACTTGGCTTCGAAATACCCACTTCACTGTTGATTCTAAAATATTTGTCACCATAAAAAGACTCCATTCACCCTCTTATTTACCTTGTGAATTTTACTCTATTGGAACCGCTGCCCTAGACCGAGTGACCTTTGGTATAAACAATACTCAGACTATCTTTTCCTCTCCATCTTACCTCCCGACCTCACTCGTAATGGACAATACGCTTTTCTTAAAAGGTATCTCATTACATCATCATGGGTGGCCTCCTCTATAAGCATGGCTTCGATGGTATTCTCTTACGATGCCTTATAAGTTTTGAAATTCCTTATACCATTAAGGAAGTTCATGATGGCATATGTGGAGGTCACTTCAGTGGCCTTGTTATTGCTAAGTGTATTCTTCACCTAGGCTATTACTAGCCGACCCTCAACCATGATTGTTGTGACTATGTTAAGCATTGTGTAAAATGCCAACAACATGCCAACCTTCATCATACACCCAGTCATGCCTTACAGGTCACCCGTGACCTTTGGCCCTTCTCTCAATGGGGTTTGGATCTTGTTGGAGAAATCAATCCCCATTCTTCCCAGTGACATCAATGGATAATCACCACTACCAAATACTACACAAAATGGGTTGAAGCCATACCTCTCATCTCCACGAAAGCTGAGAAAATATGTGAGTTCATCAATCATCACATTATCTGTCGCTTTGGTGTTCCACATCACCTCATCACTGATAACGGAAAACAATTCAAAAATAAAACCTTACAAAATTTACAACACCTTCGGCATTTAGCTAAGTTTCTCTTCACCTTATTACCCAAAACCAATGGCCAAGCCAAATCCACTAATAAAACCTTAAAGAAAATTCTCATGAAAGTGGTTAACAATATCTTTGGGAAGGATTGGCATACGCATACAATCATTCTTATAATAGATAACCATATGCAGTTGTAATGACTCGGTGTACCACCGATCTATTCATTCCATGACTCGGTGAACTACCGATCTATTCATGTGTAACATTGAGCTTGGAGTTTTCTACTGAATACTTCATATTCATGGTTCTCTTACCCTATTCTGGGTTTTGAGTGATCTTACCCAAGGAACCTATCTGAATAATTGTTACCAATATTCATCGGCATCACGATCCTTAGACTAGGTGACATAGGACAATGCAATCAAGCTTGTGATACTTTGGCCAAAGATTTATAACATATTGTTCAGTATTACTTATTCCTTGATGACATACTCATCAATCTGGAATACATCCTTCACCCCACTCTATTGTTATATAGAACGTCTTATACTGACTTTTGTCAGTCCCCTTGTCCCAAGGTTTCACTCTAGTTCGGATTAACATCATAGTCCATGATATGAAGAGGCTCTTAAAGACTAAGGGTAAATTGGCATACTGGGTCAACCAAAGTTAACCCCATGTGCCAAGGTACCCTGAGTCTCAAAGGGCTTCCTCATAACCTGATTATGGTCCTAACCAGTCCCGGAGAGAAATCTTGATCAAGTTCAGTGTGTAAATCTTAACGATCAATGTAGAAGGGTGTTGCCACATGTCATCTGCATTGTTGTATCCTCGAGAAGATCCTAATCTTCTCAAAGGTACAACCTTGTAGTTGACGTGTGTCAACATCCTATGGAACAACCTCGAAAAGATGTACATACCTCCAAGAATTTACTTACGTTAAGTTATATTTGGGTTACAGAACTACATATTTTGGCAGCCTTCCCTAACCCCGAGTCCAACACTCTTTAAGTTACCTTTTTGTAATTAGGGTTCAACTTTACAAAAGGGTCTTAATTAACTTAAGATTGCTTCTGGTTGTTGGTTGGGACCTAACAACCTTTTATCCAAAAAAAAAATAGGACAACAACAATTTAAGTTTCGTTATTTAAAATAACTTATCCAACGAAGGAAATGTATCAACCTAATAGGCTGAGACATATCAGACTTAATACTGTTAAGTCTTAGTGATTTATAACCATATATTCCTTTTATAATTAGTGCATTACAAGAGAGGAAAGTCCTCTTCTTCTTATAGTTACATTTTAGGGCATAACCCACTCTCAATGTTCCTTTAAATGTAGTGATCTTATTTATAGTTTTTAATCACAATCATAAGTTATAAAGAATCACTAATTAAGAATGTAGTATTCAGCCACATAATTAGCTATGGCTTACTTAAGAAATTCATCTATATTCCATTGTATAAAACAATAAGAATGCACACTCATTCATATAGATAATAAGAAGATCATCCCAACAAGATAAGTTACACATTCTACATAGGTAATTTCTCACTATTTCATTCATTTCCAAACCCATACAATTACAACTTATGCACTTTGGGCATACTTTAAGACAATAGCCTTCAAACAAAAGAGGTAACTTTTCTTTTCACAATACAATTTAGAAATCAAATCAGAATTCTTCATAAGAACCAATTTAGAACAGTCAATGCATCATATCAGATTTTGTCTTCCTTTACCACTTACGAAGACCATCTGCAAAAATTGCTAGCACGGGTCAGTTCAATGAACTGAGCATGATAAGCACTAATCCTTAAAACAATTGCATTCCACTAATTGTTTCAATTAAACAACCCTGTTATAATGACATCAATTACTTCATACTTTCTAACTTAAAGTGAAGTCAATATAAAGAGTCCTAGTACACTGTTAAAACAAAATGGACAGAAAGAATATTCTATTTTACTTGTCCTAAATTTAAAGTATAATTGATTCCAACAATTACCTTCACAATCCAAAATCATAATACACTCTGAGTTTTCTTCCTACCAATTATAATACAACTTCATATCATAACTTAAGTTACAGACGTAATTTCAACTTAATCTATTTCGGATGATTCATCTCATTTCTTGCAAGAAAGTAAGAAGGAACATCTTGTTTATTATGCACCTAATCATCCAAAAAAAAGCTGAAACAATGTATATCATGATTTGATCACCTTTATTTAACACTAAACCACTTGAAGTATTCATTCCAATAGGTTCATACAAAAGTAATTTAAACAGAAGGAATGGATTACTGCCACTTGCAAGTTCACCTACCAATCTATCCTTCATCTTATTATACTTGATTTTCAATCCATGACAAGTATGCAAGGCAATAAATACTGAATTACTTTGCAAAAAAATAACAAACAGTAAGTTTAAAACAAGATCTTAACATGTTGTAAAATGAAAGGAGTCTTCCAGATTAGGATCCCTAATCCTAATGTTTCTTTCATCTTAATGTAATAATCTGCCATCCCATAACTTTTTGATTGAGTTCCTTAAATAATTCTAAGAAAGAGTATATTAACATTCAAGAAGAGATCAATATAACTTTCTTTCTTTTAAAGCCCCTTTCCCAACCTTCCTTTTCAACTCAGAGATAAAACAGAGATGATGACCAAAACAACATTGTTAAACCAAGTTTTAGAACTAAATCCAATTTCCAAGAAATAATAACCATTTAATAAATCTAATCAAGGAAGAAGAATCTATTTCTAGCACTTAAGTACATTCAACAGTTTGGTTCAGGTAGAGCCACCATATAGAATTACCCTTAGATCCCTACAGGATCTACCACTATACATCCAATGAAACCAATATCAACATTTAACATAAAACATTACAACCTATCGAACTCGATATAAACCCGATCCAAAGGAAACAGAGCTACTTTCCTTCATATGCTCGAACCATTCGAGATTAAAATCAAGTTAGGTTAACTTAACATTTTCCCTTGATTACATAGTAATCCAATACTAATCTAGCTGGACCGATTCATCATCCGGTGCCATTTCATTATAATACACTAAACAAGATTGAATATTCAGTATTTATAAACGTATTCAAATCCTATTTTCAAAAACACCCAAGGTCGAAATGTTCAAACCATTATAATAAATATATAATAACAGTCAAATTAAAAATAGGTCTTCCATATGCTTCAACCCATTTCAACTCTAATGTCAATTTCTAAGTATGTTTAAAAACCTAAAATTGATAAACACAATTTCTTATTACAACTTTTCCAAGATCAACCAAGAATTCACAAGAAGAACACGAAATCCATTCAACGACTAATCTTTCAGTATAACTCATATTGCCAACATTCATGGTTACCTAAAATAAACAACTAAACCATAAATTGTATTACTCATAGTACCTATGAATTTAAAAAGCAATCAAACCCCTTCACAAGAGGAGATACGGATTTAAATCATTCAATAATTCCAAAACACACAACTTGTAATAGTCAAGTTTTACAGAGTATACCAACAACCCATCCATGAAATCATTTACCAATTTCCTTGAACATGAACTTGTTATAGTCAGAGTTTCTCATGGTGAAGCAAACAATCTATTACTCCATTCATAGCCGAAGCAATAAGAGATTACCATAGTATTAAAAACACGTAGTCTTTTAAAATGTTTCCTTTCATGGAACAAGTTTTTAATCTAATAAATCAGTCAGATAAGAGCTTACAACAGTCACTAGTTGTTTACCCAAATGGGTATGAAAACACAACTATTCACAAAAAAACCCAGATCGATGAATACAACCAGATCGTTAACAACAATAAGGATCTTAAGAAATCAAACACATTCACCAATTTCATCACCAAAAAAAACCCTATGAAGTCTAGTATAGTTTACTTAGTTACAAATACACAAAGTGAAGAAAGGTAATGTGATAGTTCCAACTGGATAAAGAACTCCAAGTTTAATCCACAGCAAAGGAACAAAAGAACAATGAAAACAAGTTTCCTTCAGAACCCAAAATTTCCACGTTCAACCCAGAACCCAAGTTTACACAAAACCCACAAATCATTTTTACCATCAAGCCAAAAAATGCACATATATCATCAGAACAGAGTTCTTTTAATGAAAACATTTAAAGGAAAGCAAGATTTTAATAGTTAGGGCCTATCATGCCTGATAGTGTCGCTAAAAAGTTGAAGAAGACCTCTGGATGAGCTCACCCTTTCTCTTCTTTTCCATGAAAGATTAAACAACAAAATATTGCTTCCTCCATGCCTTATATATTCCCCACGACATAGAAGTAGGTTTGAAACTTTCAAAATTTCCATGCAACGAAGAGTAAACTGCTGGTTCGAAAAACTAGTGCTCATGCAGAGCAAAAAATGGAAAGCATAAAAAAGAAACAACCAAACAAAATTCCCTTTGCATGTCTCTCAAAGTGGTCCGGGCTCGAGGACCCATGCAAATTTAATTGCATTAAATTCATTTCTCCCACCTATTTTCCATTGCCACCACCCGCCAAAGTTGGCAAGCTCCACATTAATATAAACAAGAGTTTCCATTTTTAGAGATGCTGCCACGTAAGCCCCCACTTACCAAATTAACCTCCACTAACCTTGGTAGTACTCCTATCCTCTCATCCTTATCCTTACCTTAAATTCCATAGAAACCACCACCCAAAACTTGTGACCCCTTAGGTTCCTTTTCATAGCACTAGTTTAGGATAGGTTAGTGACTTAGGTTAGATCATAGGTAAATTTAATTTTAACACCTTAGGATATAACATTAGTCACTCACCTTAGTATTAGGTTTAGATAACCCTTAGGTAATATCAAGTACATAGTTTAGGACTAGGTTAGATTAACTAACCTTTGCAACAATAGGTTATAGTTTAGATTTAAAAACTAATAACCTTTCAGATTCTAGCTTAGGTCCACTTAGATAGGCTAAAATCATCATTCAGAATTCAAATAGAATACAACGTTCCCAGATCAGATTCTAGATTTGCATCAAATAAAATAGCTTTAGATGGGAAACTCACATATCTTACCTAGCTTAAGGTCAGGTTCTTTCCGATGCCAAAATGACTGAAACCAAATTCGATTGCAATGACCTGCCAGGATTAATTTCCAGAATCCAACAAAACTTTCCACTATGGAAATATTTTCATATGAAGGAGGTTTAAAAGAACTTATATATTCTAAGTTCAATCAGACTTAATAATTCATGAAATGTCAATACATAATTGTTCATCCGAATATAATTAAAACATTCCTTGGATCAATGCAATTGATCCAAGGATGAGTCATAGAGATAGATAAGTCTACAATCTCCCTAGAAATCAGATTGCACTCATATGCGAGGAAATGAAAGAAAATGAATCCAAGCATATTCCAGTTCAATCAAAGATCTTAAGAGTAGAAAAGACATAACCAAATCAAGCATGACTTCCGAAACCAAAAGAACATATCCTCATATGGGAAAATCACATATCAACACTTGAATGCAAAGGAGAAAGTAACAATAGTTCAGGGTGTTACATGCTTCCCTCCTAAAAGAATCATCGTCCCGATGATTACAACTTTTATTTACCTTATGGTCAGTCAATTCTTTCACTTACTTATCAAATCAACTATTTCAAACTTTATATAGTTCCAAAAATTAGTATTATGTTACTATTTATTCAACTGAATAAATGTTTGCCCCAAAACTGGCTTACTTAATGTCATGTAAAAGATAAAATCACAATTTTTTTTATTAGTCAACAGATTTAGTTCTATTCAAAAAGAAAGGAAAAGTAGTTCTCATATCTTCCAGATTTTCCCAAGTTGCACTTTCTTCATTAAACTGGTCCCACTGGACCTTACATTGTCGTATTTCATGATTTCTCAAGTGCAATCGGTGAGTTTCCAGCACTCGAGTGGGTTTAACCATGATTATTCCTGGGTCTTGGACCTGCAAGGAATTCCAATTTAACACATGTGACAAATCTGAAATGTATTTCTTAAGCAAAGAAATATGGAAAACATCATGCATTCGTGACAAAGTAGGTGGTAATGCTAATCGATAAGCTACGGGATTGATTACTTCAACAATTTCAAAAGGTCCCACAAAATGAGGTGATAACTTGGCAGCCTTGCCAAAAGTTATAGAACTCTTTCTTGGTTTAACACGAAGAAAAACCTTTTCACCAAGTTCAAATTTTTCCGGTCAACCCACTTTAAATCAGCATAACTCTTCTACTATCTATCTGCTGCTTCTTTCAAGCGTTCACGAATCATTTTAACTTGTTGTTCCATTTCCGTAAGGATTTTAGGCCCAATTACCTCTCTATCCTCAATGTTGTCCCAACTAATAGGGGTTCTTCATTTTCTTCCATAAAGTGCCTCGAAAGGTGCCATCTTAAGAGAAGCGTGATATGTATTGTTGTATGCAAATTCAACTAATGGGAGATACTCTTCCCATTTATACTGTTGATCCATGCAATACATCCGTAACATATCTTCTAACACTTGATTTACTCTTTCAGTCTGTCCATCCATTTCCGGATGATACGCAGAACTGAAGTTTAGTTTAGTTCCAAGAGCTGCATTAAGCGTTTGCCAAAATCTTGACGTCATTCTAGGATCCCTATCTGATATAATCAATTCAGGTACTCCATGTAATCTGAAAATTTCATGTACAAATATTTTAGCTAAAATAGGAGAATCATCCTTTAGATTTCCAGCAATAAAATGAGCTACTTTTGTTAGTTTATCAACAACTACTAAAATAACATCATGTTTATTTCTTGACATAGGTAGCCCTTGTACAAAATCCATACTTATTACTTGCCATTTGTATTGTGGTATGCTATGGGGATATAATAAACCAACCAGCCGGGTGCATATGTTCCGCTTTCACCCACTGACATTCAAGACAATGAGTCACAAAATTAACAACATCCTTTTTCATTCCTTTCCAGAAATATTGTTGTTTTATATCAGCAAGCATTTTAGTAATACCGGGTGTCTAGAAAAGGGTGAATTATGAAATTCAGCTAACAATTTCTTTCTCAAATCATTAAGCAAAGGTATGTATACTCTATTTCCATAACGTAAGATTCCTTCATTATCGAAATGAAAACCTTTATACCTTTCATCTTTTGGATCTGCAACAAGCGTTGTTTTTACTTGCTGAAAGTATAAATCAGATTCCAATGCACTTTTCACTTCATCTTTAAACTGAGTTCTTAATGTTATAAGAGCATAAATGTGCTTCCTATGACTTAGAGCATCTGCTACTCTATTCTCTTTTCCTTTGATGTAACTTATATCAAAATCATATTGAGACAAAAACTCTAACCACCTTCTTTTGTCTTGCATTAGATTATTGAGTGAAAATGTATTTCAGCCCAAGATGATCAGTTTTCAACTCAAAAGGTTTACCAAGTAAATAATGCCTCCAAACTTGAAGTGCATGTACTATGGCAGCAAGCTCTAAATCATGTGGAGCATAATTCAACTCATGTAACTTAAGTTTTCTACTTTCATACGCTATGACATGATCATTTTGTAACAAAATACCTCCAAGGCCTTCCCTGGATGCATCCGTTACAATAGTAAAGTCTCCATTAGGATCAGGTACAGCCAAAATAGGTGTTGAAGTCAACTGAACTTTTCAGATTTATAAAAGTAGATTCACATTTATCATTCCAAACAAATTTCTTATCCTTTTTCTGCAATGAAGTTATCGGTGTAGCCACTTTAGAAAAATCTTTAACAAATTTTCTATAATAACCAGCAAGGCCCATGAAGCTTCTTACTTCATGTACATTCTTTGGTGTAGGCCACTCGGTTATAGCCACTATTTTAGAAGGATCTACAACAATCCTTCTTTACTTATAACATGACCCAAATAATGAACTTCGGTATCAAAGAAAGAACATTTGGATAACTTACCATATAACCTTCTCTTTCTCAGAATTTCCAAGACTACTTTCAAATGCTCATTATGCTCCTCGACACTTTTAGAATATATGAGAATGTCATCCAAGAATACAAGCACAAACTTGTCCAAGTATTCTTGAAAGATATTATTCATTAAGTTCATAAAAGTTGTAGGTGCATTAGTTAATCCAAAGGGTAAAACCGTGAATTCATAATGTCCATACCTTGTCGGAAAGTTGTTTTATGAATATCTTCATCTTTAATTCTTAATTGATGATATCGGATCAAAGATCTATCTTGGAATATACCGATGCTCCATGCATCTGATCAAATAAATCATCAATTCTAGGAAGTGGATATCTATTTTTGACTATTTTGCTTTGTTTAACATCCGATAATCGATACACAATCTAAGTGTTCCATCTTTCTTTTTCACAAATATCACTGGTGCTCCCCAAGGTGAAACACTTGGTCTAATCAAACCTTTAGACAAAATTTCTTGCAACTGAGCCTTAAGCTCAACTAACTCTGTGGTAGTCATTCGATAAGGTGCTTTAGAAATAGGCTCCGTACCTGGTTTGATTTCAATGGTGAAGTCAAATTCCCTTTTGGGTGGTAAACCCGGTAATTCTTCTAGAAATACGTCACTAAAATTCTGCAACAATGGGTAACGTTCCATGAAAATGTTGTTTTCTTCTGCAGATTCAGATATTTTTACCACATACAAGGTACAACCTTTATTTTTGGCCTTTTTAAGTTGCATAGCCGACAATTTTCTAACTGAAATTTCTTGTTTTACACCTTGAATCTCTTTTTTTACGTAGATCATCCAAACAACTAATATTTTTTCAAAACAATCCACTTTCACTTTATGCTCAGCTAACCAATTAACCGATGACAATGTCATAAGATCCCAAAGGTGCAACATAGAGATCAACTTCAGTGGAAAAGTTAGGTAAGTCAAGGACTGCCCCAAAAAGACACATACTAACTGTATGAACAAAATTATTACCATAATGTACAGTCCATGATTTATCCATTTTTCCATCTTTTCTTTTAAGTTTTGAAGTGAGTTTACTAGAAATAAAACATTCAGTAGCTCCCGTATCAAAAATAACAGTTACGGGTATGCCAAATAACTTACCAGGAACTTCAATAGGTGTAACTTGCTTTTCAGCTTGCTTGTCTCTACTACTGCAGCATGTATCTTATGTTGCTGATTATGATCATCCTTTTCAAAGGACATTGATTTGCGTAATGATCTTTGCCACAATTATAGCAGCCTCCTACAGGTCCCTTTTTATGCTCAAAATTATTTCCAACCCTAAAATTATCATGTTGACCTCCATAGGACTTCTGCCCATTATTATTATTCTTGGAAAAATTATTCCTTGCATTTCCAGCAGGCTTGTTCGTTGTTGTTTTCTTATTATTATCAGCTGAAAACTTATTTTTGTTACCAAAATTTTTCCATGGCCCCTTCTTGGGTGCAAGAGAAACTGAAGAAGAGTTTGGAATTTTCTTCCACACTTCCTCTTTATGAGTAGAAATAGCTTTTAATTTTTATGTTCCTGCCTTATGGATTTTTCAACAACCCCTTCCATAGTGGTTGGGCTGTGAACATCAACCTCTCCTCCAATCACGGGATTCATCCCATGATGAATTTTCATATTCTGAACTTCTCGTCAGTTTGATATTGTGGTACATACTTGAGAAGTTTCGTAAACCACTCCCAATACTCAGTTACAGTTAGCTTTCCTTGAGCTAAGTTCTGAAATTTATCAAATTTCATTGCCTAAAATCATAATGATCATAATAAAGTTAGCCAACGTTGCCTAAAATAACCTTTAAATTGATCCCAAGTGATGTTAGTTTCATCAATATTTAGCTCAGCCTTACGGTTGTCCCACCATGAAGATGCTTCATGGGAAAGCTGATATGCTCCCCAAATAGCTTTGGTTTCCTCCGAGAAGTTTCTTATTGCAAAGTACTTCTCCATTTTTTGAGCCAATTCTCAGCTCCATCTCCTAATGTGGTGCCATCAAATTTAGGTGGACTTATCCTTTTTATATCATTAGTGAGTTCCGCTGCCAACCTAGCCTTTTTGTTTTCTGGTTGGGTAGGTACATTTCCATTGTTATTACCAACACCCATATCGGGGTTGTCCTCAGGAGGTGGCTGATTGTTATTACCAGCTTCTTCTTCCTCCTCATTTCCCATCACTTGTTGTTCAAGTACAACCAAACGATCTCTTGTGTCCAATAGGGCAGCAAGGATCTCATCAAGTTTTTGGGTTGTTGCTTGCTCCTTCCTTAGGTGGAGCATTATTCGCAATGTTTCCCCTTGTTCTAACCATTTTTGTTACAAGAAAATTTAGGTTTTTATCAGATTATGGACACAATAGGTCCAAGAGCTGCAACCTTCAGCTCTGATACCAAGATGTAACATTCCCATTTTAATACTTTAGAAACAAGGAATTTTTTTTTTTTTTTGCATGATTAATGTTCTCTATTCTAAATACATAATTTAGAACACACATCTCATAACAATCATTCTTATAATAGATAACCATATGCAGTTGTAATGACTGGTGTACCACCGATCTATTCATTCCATGACTCGGTGAACTACCGATCTATTCATGTGTAACATTGAGCTTGGAGTTTTCTACTGAATACTTCATATTCATGGTTCTCTTACCCTATTCTAGGTTCTGAGTGATCTACCCAAGGAACCTATCTGAATAATTGTTACCAATATTCATCGGCATCACGATCCTTAGACTAGGTGACATAGGACAACGCAATCAGTAGCTTGCGATACTTTGGCCAAAGATTTATAACATACTTGTTCATATTACTTATTCCTTGATGGCATACTCATCAATCAGAATACGTCCTTCACCCCACTCTATTGTTATATAGAACATCTTATACTGACTTCTATCAGTCCCCTTGTCCCAAGGTTTCACTCTAGTTCGGATTAACATCATAGTCCATGATATGAAGAGGCTCTTAAAGACTAAGGGTAAATTGGCATACTGGGTCAACCAAAGTTAACCCCATGTGCCAAGGTACCCTGAGTCTCAAAGGGCTTCCTCATAACCTGATTATGGTCCTAACCAGTCCTGAGAGAAATCTTGATCAAGTTCAGGTGTGTAAATCTTAATCGATCAATGCAGAAGGGTGTTGCCACATGTCATCTGCATTGTTGTATCCTCGAGAAGATCCTAATCTTCTCGAAGGTACAACCTTGTAGTTGATGTGTGTCAACATCCTATGGAACAACCTCAAAAAGATGTACATACCTCCAAGAATTTACTTACGTTAAGTTATATTTGGGTTACAGAACTACATATTTTGGTAGCCTTCCCTAACCCCGAGTCCAACACTCTTTAAGTTACCTTTTTGTAATTAGGGTTCAACTTTACAAAAGGGTCTTAATTAACTTAAGATTGCTTCTGGTTGTCGGTTGGGACCTAACAACCTTTTATCCAAAAAAAAAATAGGACAACAACAATTTAAGTTTCGTTATTTAAAATAACTTATCCAACGAAGGAAATGTATCAACCTAATAGGCTGAGACATATCAGACTTAATATTGTTAAGTCTTAGTGATTTATAACCATATATTCCTTTTATAATTAGTGCATTACAAGAGAGGAAAGTCCTCTTCTTCTTATAGTTACATTTTAGGGCATAACCCACTCTCAATGTTCCTTATAAATGCAGTGATCTTATTTACAATTTTTAATCACAATCATAAGTTATAAAGAATCACTAATCAAGAATGTAGTATTCAGCCACATAATTAGCTATGGCTTACTTAAGAAATTCATCTATATTCCATTGTATAAAACAATAAGAATGCACACTCATTCATATAGATAATAAGAAGATCATCCCAACAAGATAAGTTACACATTCCACATAGGTAATTTCTCACTATTTCATTCATTTCCAAACCCATACAATTACAACTTATGCACTTTGGGCATACTTTAAGACAATAGCCTTCAAACAAAAGAGGTAACTTTTCTTTTCACAATACAGTTTAGAAATCAAATCAGAATTCTTCATAAGAACCAATTTAGAACAGTCAATGCATCATATCAGATTTTGTCTTCCTTTACCACTTACGAAGACCATCTGCAAAAAAATTGCTAAGGGTCAGTTCAATGAGAACCAGAGCATGATAAGCACTAATCCTTAAAACAATTGCATTCCACTAATTGTTTCAATTAAACAACCTGTTATAATGACATCAATTACTTCATACTTTCTAACTTAAAGTGAAGTCAATATAAAGAGTCCTAGTACACTGTTAAAACAAAATGGATAGAAAGAATATTCTATTTTACTTGTCCTAAATTTAAAGTATAATTGATTCCAACAATTACCTTCACAATCCAAAATCATAATACACTCTGAGTTTTCTTCCTACCAATTATAATACAACTTCATATCATAACTTAAGTTACAGACGTAATTTCAACTTAATCTATTTCGGATGATTCATCTCATTTCTTGCAAGAAAGTAAGAAGGAACATCTTGTTTATTATGCACCTAATCATCCAAAAAAGCTGAAACAATGTATATCATGATTTGATCACCTTTTATTTAACACTAAACCACTTGAAGTATTCATCCCAATAGGTTCATACAAAAGTAATTTAAACAGAAGGAATGGATTACTGCCACTTGCAAGTTCACCTACCAATCTATCCTTCATCTTATTATACTTGATTTTCAATCCATGACAAGTATGCAAGGCAATAAATATTGAATTACTTTGCAAATAAAATAACAAACAGTAAGTTTAAAACAAGATCTTAACACTGTTGTAAAATGAAAGGAGTCTTCCAGGATTAGGATCCCTAATCCTAATGTTTCTTTCATCTTAATATAATAATCTGCCATCCCATAACTTTACTGATTGAGTTCCTTAAATAATTCTAAGAAAGAGTATATTAACATTCAAGAAGAGATCAATATAACTTTCTTTCTTTTAAAGCCCCTTTCCAACCTTCCTTTTCAACTCAGAGATAAAACAGAGATGACCAAAACACTATTGTAACCAAGTTTTAGAACTAAATCCAATTTCAAGAAATAATAACCATTTAATAAATCTAATCAAGGAAGAAAATTGTTTCTAGCACTTAAGTACATTCAACATTTGGTTCAGGTAGAGCCACCATATAGAATTACCCTTAGATCCCTACTATAGGATCTACCACTATACATCCAATGAAACCAATATCAACATTTAACATAAAACATTACAACCTATCGAACTCGATATAAACCCGATCCAAAGGAAACAAGCTACTTTCCTTCATATGCTCGAACCATTCGAGATTAAAATCAAGTTAGGTTAACTTAACGTTTTCCCTTGATTACATGGTAATCCAATACTAATCTAACTGGACCGATTCATCATCGGTGCCATTTCATTATAAAACACTAAACAAGATTGAATATTCAAGTATTTAAAAATGTATTCAAATCCTATTTTCAAAAACACCCAAGGTTGAAATGTTCAAACCATTATAATAAATATATAATAATAGTCAAATTAAAAATAGGTCTTCCATATGCTTCAACCCATTTCAACTCTAATGTCAATTTCTAAGTATGTTTAAAAACCCAGAATTGATAAACACAATTTCTTATTACAACTTTTCCAAGATCAACCAAGAATTCACAAGAAGAACACGAAATCCATTCAATGACTAATCTTTTAGTAAAACTCGTATTGCTAACATTCATGGTTACCTTAAAAATAAACAACTAAACCATAAACTGTATTACTCGCAGTACCTATGAATTTAAAAAGCAATCAAACCCCTTCACAAGAGGAGATACGGATTTAAATCATTCAATAATTCCAAAAACATGCAACTTGTAATAGTCAAGTTTTTACAGAGTATACCAACAACCCATCCATGAAATCATTTACCAATTTCCTTGAACATGAACTTATTACAGTCAGAGTTTCTCATGGTGAAGCAAACAATCTATTACTCCATTCATAGCCAAAGCAATAAGAGATTACCATAGTATTAAAAACACGTAGTCTTTTAAAATGTTTCCTTTCATGGAACAAGTTTTTAATCTAATAAATCAGTCAGATAAGAGCTTACGAGTCAATTTAGTTGTTTACCCAAATGGGTATGAAAACACAACTATTCACAAAAACCCAGATCGAATGAATACAACCAGATCATTAACAACAATAAGGATCTTAAGAAATCGAACACATTCACCAATTTCATCACCAAGAAAACCCTACGGAGTCTGGTACAATTTACTTAGTTACAAATACACAATGAAGAAAGGTAATGCGATAGTTCCAACTGGATAAAGAACTCCAAGTTTAATCCACAACAAAGGAACAAAAGAACAATGAAAACAAGTTTCTTTAGAACCCAAAATTTCCACATTCAACCCAACCAAGAACCCAAGTTTACATAAAACCCACAAATCATTGTTACCATCAAGCCAAAAATGCACATATATCATTAGAACAGAGTTCTTTTAATGAAAACATTTAAAGGAAAGCAAGATTTTAATAGTTAGGGCCTATCATGCCTGATAGTGTCGCTTAAAAAGTCGAAGAAGACCTCTGGATGAGCTCGCCCTTTCTCTTCTTTTCCATGAAAGATTAAACAACAAAATATTGCTTCCTCCATGCCTTATATATTCCCCATGACATAGAAGTAAATTTGAAACTTTCAAAATTGCCATGCAATGAAGAGTAAACTGCTGGTTCGAAAAACCAGTGCTCATGCAGAGTGAAAAATGGAAGCATAAAAAAGAAACAACCAAACAAAATTCCCTTTGCATGTCTCTCAAAGTGGTCAGGCTCGAGGACCCATGCAATTTAATTGCATTAAATTCATTTCTCCCACCTATTTTCCATTGCCACCACCCGCCAAAGTTGGCAAGCTCCACATTAAAATAAACAAGAGTTTCCATTTTTAGAGATGCTGCCACGTAAGCCCCCACTTACCAAATTAACCTCCGCTAACCTTGGCAGTACTCCCTATCCTCTCATCCTTATCCCTACCTTAAATGCCATAGAAACCACCACCCAAAACTTGTGACCCCTTAGGTTCCTTTTCATAGCACTAGTTTAGGATAGGTTAGTGACTTAGGTTAGATCATAGGTAAATTTAATTTTAACACCTTAGGATATAACATTAGTCACTCACCTTAGTATTAGGTTTAGATAACCCTTAGGTAATATCAAGTACATAGTTTAGGACTAGGTTAGATTAACTAACCTTTGCAACAATAGGTTATAGTTTAGATTTAAAAACTAATAACCTTTCAGATTCTAGCTTAGGTCCACTTAGATAGGCTAAAATCATCATTCAAGAATTCAAACAGAATACAACGTTCCTAGATCAGATTCTAGATTTGCATCAAATAAAATAGCTTTAGATGGGAAACTCACATATCTTACCTGGCTTAAGGTCCAGGTTCTTTCCGATGCCAAAATGACTGAAACCAAATTCGATTGCAATGACCTGCTAGGATTAATTTCTAGAATCCAACAAAACTTTCCACTACGGAAATATTTTCATATGAAGGAGGTTTAAAAGAACTTATATATTCTAAGTTCAGTCAGACTTAATAATTCATGAAATGTCAATACATAATTGTTCATCCGAATATAATTAAAACATTCCTTGGATCAATGCAATTGATCCAAGGATGAGTCATAGAGATAGATAAGTCTACAATCTCCCAGAAATCAGATTGCACTCATATGCGAGAAATGAAAGAAAATGAATCCAAGCATATTCTAGTTCAATCAAAGATCTTAAGAGTAAAAAAGACATAACCAAATCAAGCATGACTTCCCAAAACCAAAAGAACATATCCTCATATGGGAAAATCACTTGAGTCAAACTTCCAATAAAAGATGACTCCCTCAAAAGGACATCTTTCTCTCTACATTACTGCTATAAATAGACTACTCCCTTGAAGGATAGGTATGTAAAGCCCTTTCCAAAAAAATAGAAAAGGTGAAGCTTCCCTCATTGATCAGCTTCACAAAGACCTCAAGGAGTTAATTTCTTCATCCCACATCGATCAGTCTATCTCAAATACAAGTCAAAAAGAAAACTTTTTCATTGTGGACATGTCCATTATGACCTTAGATCTCTTGCCAAAAGGCATGCTACCAACTACCATATAAACTAATCACTTTTTCACCCTCTCATCATTTGCACTTTCATTTCCTACTGCCTCAAGGGACCTATTGGAAGAGTGAGATTTGGTGATCATGTGACTACTTTTCACCTTTCAAATAATCAATCATGCAATTTCTTTCGGGTCTTACATTCATCACCTATCCAAGGTATGACCTACCCGTTATGATCCTTACCAATCAGGTGGATTTCTTATCTCCTCTTATCTTTTAAACCTTCTTCATTACATATTGATTACCTTATACAGGATTAGATTCTCGACACTTATCTTTGGGTACTTTTCCTCTTTCATAATCAACTCAAAATCACCTATACCAATATGCCCACAATTCACCCATACCTAAAAGACCTAGACTCAATCATGCCTATAACCTACCAACCCATACTCATACCTCCTCGCATTCTTCCCTAGCTTATGGGAGAACTACATTGGCCTAAGGTCCCTTTTCACCAAGACTATGTAGGCAACACTCGAGGGCATGGGGCCCTTGGAGGTTAGCTCACCACTCTCTACCCTAACCAATTCACCTTTCATTTTCCTAAATCACATTCTACCCTAGTTAGTTTCCTTTTTATATCAATAATTGGAAATTAAACCAAACAAACAACAAATTGCTTTCCACCTTTATCATCATCAAACATACATTCATTATGTCTACCATTTCTTTACCATTATCATGCATGTTACTATAAAACATCTCAAACATGACCCATATCATCATTAATTACACAAATTAATGAATTACAAACTCAACCAATTTCGACTCAATCCATGCCTATGACTGACTCCATCCATGCCTAAAACCACAACCCGACTCAACCATGTCTATAACCTAACTCCACCATGCCTAACACCTATCATGAGTCCATCTATGCATAATAATCAAATTATATCAAGACAAATACATCATGCCAAAATCACCCTATAAATAAAAATATCCAAACATGTGTCTCCATATACATAAATCTCAAATATCTTTGCACGCAAGCCGGTATATATAACCAAATCTCTCAAAACTCTCATATACAGCCTCACCATCTTCAAAGCACACGCAGTCGGTATATATAACCAAATCTCTCAAAATCTCATATACAGCCTCACCATCTTCAGCACGTAGGCCAGTATATGATCAAAAATATACAAAACTCTCATATACATCCTCACTCTCTTTGGCATGCACACCAGCATATATCAAAAATGAATAAAATACGTCAAAATGGTGGGATGGGCATTAGACATCATCCTACCAGATATCCTCCATATCAGTCTCTCATGTCTCCTCCTCGGCTCCTGTCTGGTGGCTTGATAACATCTCACCACCCATCATAGGTCATGGTTAGGCCCCATGGGTAGATCACCTGGAGCTAGTCTCTGTAAGCTGGTGGCCTCACCTTGATCCTGTCTCAAAGCTCGCTAGACCCCTATGCTCTCCATGCTTATGGGTACGGGATCAGTGCTCTCACTCGAGGAATGTTGTCTCTGTACTCTCCATAAGATAGAAAATCTATCCCCACTACCATCAGCTAATCTTGGTAATACCTGGCCTCACCTAAGGCATACCATAACCTAGATGTGGGTACTGCAAATGCCTAGTGGCCCCATCGGCCTTTTTCCATGTACCTATCCTATGGGACCCTGTCCCGCCCTGCTTGTGAATCGGGACCCTTTCTCGGTTCTTGTGGAGGTGTCATCTGCCTCACACCCTATGCATGTACCTAAGCTGTAGTGCCTAAATCATTGTGTGCGGTGGCAAAGGCTAATCAGCCTGTAAACTGTAACCTACGTGTGCAAGGCATCCACCTACTCATCATCACCCTCTCCAGCTCCACCCTGGGCCATATGGGCCTGTAGACTGGTCACCTACACATGTAATGTGGCTACCTCCACCTCTGAACCTTTTAACTACCCTTGTACCATCCCCAACTATGTAATCAAGGTCACCACCTGCCCCTGTAGGGTGTCTCTCTACACAGTGATGGTGGCTAAATCTAGCTACCCTGGCCTGGGAGGTACTACTCATAAATGAGCCACCCACCACTGTCTATACCTATCAGTCACCCTGGCATCATCGATACGTCGGTCTATAACCTACTCCTCCTACCCTATAGGTATTGTTGGCTATGGTAGCGGTAGTGGTCTCTCCACATCATCTCTCCGGTACTATGGGAAAGGTGGTGGTATATCCTGTGGCAGCCCAAACTTTCTCGACTCTATCTATTGGGATCATCTTATGCTCCCCTACACAACACCCCTCAATCCATCTAAGTAGCTACAAGCCATCTAACTCATCGGCCATCTATTTGTATGAGGGATAGCCCACATATGGTCTCCAAATAATGTCCATGTCGGACAATCCCTCCAGTAACTACCTGTAATAGGCCACATCATGTCTAACCCTACCTGTTTGACGCTCTCCTATCATAGGCACCCATCACTTATACCCCACTCAAACAAAACCAGGCTCAAATGCATCTTCTGGGGCATACCAATCGGATGAACACAAACAATGTGCTCGTAGGCCCAACAGTGAAGAATAAATGTACAACATAGGATGAACCTATGGAGCCACCCATATGCCCATAACTCTTTATATAGTTACATTAGGAATGTCGGTGCCCATGTGAAGCAGGTCCTGTCCATAATCATGTCATGTAATACACCCATCAGGGATCGTGGCAATCTCCCACCCTCTTCATCTGGTAGTGCAAAACAACAAACTTCCTCCATCAGTAATACTACTAGCCTCGTCTCCTCTAGATGGGCTAGGTACATCTCTTCGTATCTCATGTTGGTGCTATAGAATGTCATCTCTGCTAGTACCTCACCGAACACCATTAGTATTAACTCCTCATATGCCTCTGAGGAGATCAAGTATACCTATGTCCCCAATATAGGTAACCATAGGATCTTGTACATGTCCTCAGGGTGATTGTCATCTCCCCATTAGTAGGTGGAATGTGTTGGTCACAAAATCCCATCTATTGATGAGAGCGACCATCAGACTTGGCTGTCAAACTACATGTTGGTAGTGCTTGACCCCACTTAGGCTAACATCTGTGACATGCCTCCACTCCTCGACTGTCATCGCCCCATGAACTATCACGAGCATGGGTGGCACCCTATCTCACATCCTCAACTGATCTTTCACTGCATCCAACAAAACAATCACATTATTAAAACACGACCATATCTACATTCACCCGTACCCATACCCATTACCCTACCTATTTTACTTTGCTACTTACCCGTTTATCCCATGACCTACCCTCCACCCCAACCCAACCCTAACCTACCTACCTACCCAACCCAACCCTAACCAAGTGACCTACCTACCCTAAAACCTACCCAACCCAATATCACCTTACCTATTTTCACACACCTTGACCCCTCACCTACTTCCATTTTGACCCACTCCCCGACCTTACCTATTTTCCCACACATCTATACATTTTTCCCTAACAACTCAACCCTTGCCTATTTCCCTTTTTAGGGAAAGTGTTTTTCTACCTTTTGACTGGTTTCGGTCCTCACCGACCGTCCATGGTCTACCCATAATTGGCACCGTTCATCTCATTCGTGACTGATTCTGGTTATACCGCACCAACATCGGCCAACCTTCGACCTACGTCGGTCATTGTCATGGCGACAACATGCAACACCATGCCCTATTTCTACCCAAATTTCACATTTCTCCTCATTCCCCACCCCAATCCCTACCTAAAACCCCTTCCCACCCCTCATTTACCTAATTCTACCCTCCCCATTCCTCTTTTACCCACTATCTTCCCCGAATTCAAATTTCATTCCCCCAAAACCCATCTCCCTCCTACCCAAATTTCTATCAATCTACTTAACAAACAAGGAGGGACATTGAATCTTACCTCATCATGTTACCATCTGCGTGGTGGCACCTCTAGCCACTACACTGGTGGTCCCCCCGATCCCTCTCCTACCTTTGCCATCACCGAATGACCTCTCACTCTCCAACCAATCAAATCGATCCAACCCAGCTCATGGATCCACCTATCGACCAACTATCACCAGCCACATGGCTTGCCAACTCAATCCTCCATCTCACTCTGTCACTTTCCACCTTTTCCTCTCTCTCCTATCATTTTCTCCTCTTTTGTAAAATAAAAATGATTGGAAAAATACGGCAATTTTTTTTTTTCTTTTTATAACCTACCCGACTTGACCGCGATGGGTTTCTCTTGACCAACATTGGTCCTGTGCCCTAGCTTACCATGGTCGGTCCATCGTGACCGGCATCGGTTCCTTTAAACCATCATCGGTTACCCTACTTAGTATTTCTCCTACCCCCTACCCCCAATTTTGATCTGAATCCCTTTTTAACCTCACTCACACCTCACTTGGACACTTCACTTTATCTTCTTGACCTTATCCTTTACCCAATAACCTCATCCTCATTCGGGGACTCGTTATTTTACCCATACCTTGGCCCTACCTGTGTCATGACCTAGATACTTGGACCTGGAACATCTCTAGTGACCTGTGACCTCATGTGTTCGCTATACCTTGCGGCACTGTTACCTATGTTGATGGACATATTGACCTTACCTTGCCTCTTATCATGACCATTTATCCTGACCCAACCTTTGGTGTACCGGAACATACCTAAACGTTCCTACACCTAACCTACATCATGTTTCCTGACCATATCCTATACCTTGGATACTAGAATCACCTCAACCTTGTTTGGATAAACCTATCAACCTTAGACAATGTAGATTTTTGCTGCTCTTCAACGATATCCGATATCGTGCTAAAATTTTTACGTGTGCATGCGTTTGACTATTACAACCTTTGACCCGACCCATTACCTGGATTACTGAATAGATATTTTTCCCTTTTTCCCCATTACCCACCTTCTTCTTAATCACATTCACCTTTTATCAACCCACTCACCGATCTACCTTTTGCCTCATCAATTCCTAGTTTGAGGGGTCTCACCTTCACCCACACATGGGGCAACCACATATTATTTTGTCGGTGTTGCTTACCAATACAAGCTACGTAACAAAATGGGGCAAAATGTAGACACCAAATTTGGGTCACACTCCCCTTAGTCCCTCAACAAATAACCAACTCGCACACACTCAACTAACCATGGCCCCTTTCACCCCCACTCTAATATTAATTTAATTAATTTAATTAAATTAATTCATTATCTCATAATATTTATTATTTAAATATCCTAATTGAGATAATGCCCACATATCCACCTCACCTATACACCTCATCTAGCCACCTCACCCTAAGACCTATTCTTAGTATGTTGCCATAATTAAATAAAACCTACCTAAACCCTAAAAATCAAATCCTACATTCCCTCTAACCACATTCCCACACATTAGAAGGCTAATCCACAGAGTAAACAAATGAGATCCCGAGAAAATCAAGAGGATCTTCCCAGTTTATTAAACCTAGGAAATCCCTCCCTAACCGATGTCGAGTTACCTAAACCGCCATTTTTGGTCAACCCAAAACACGTCGGTTACCATTTAATCCCCAAAACAACCTTATTTTGAGGTTGGCACATTTTTGAGAGGTTAGCACATCTTCTGAGAGAAAGAGATGAAACCAAAGCTACATGCAAGCAGAACCAACATTCGTACATGCATCGAGCACCCACAGGCAACACACGAAGCAACCACAAATCCATCTACCTTCATGGGAGCATCCAGGAAGTGCCAGCACCACACCAAGTTCCTTCCATTTGATCACCCACCATTGCCAACCAGACATCAAGCTCGTGCAATAGTAAGTGTTTTGTTAACTAGCACTTGTCCATTGTCATTTAGGTAGACTCTTTTACTTCTATTATTAGTTTCTACTCCCATTTCCATTCCCCACCATTTACCTCCATGAAAACTTGACCATTCCTTCACCCACACCCTTGAACTACCCATACCTAGATTTTAATCACCCCTGAGTATACCTAAGACCTACACAGACCTTGTCATATCCCTCTCCATTTCCATTTAGCCTTGGATCTACCCTCACATAAATTTTTTATTAAGCTTCATATACCCCGACCATACTATCACCGGTTAACCTAAACTGACACCGGTCATGCAGGTGATGTCAGTCTCTGTGTTTTTACCTTCAGACCAAGAACAGATCTTAAAACCTCCACCAAATACCCAAAACAGCCCAAAACTACACCCTGACCAATACCAATACTTTGACAAAGACCTTGACCTTGATTTAGTCATAGGTTGCTTTAGTTGTGAATGAATTTTCTTATTATAGACGAATGAGATACCTAAATCATTTTAACTACAGTAGGATTTCCTTTATTGTTAGAATTAAGTTGTTTTAAATAGTGGATTGATAGCCGTCTAGGAAGTATCACACTTCCTAGATCTAGCATACGCTAGGTAGTCCACTGCATATACTATTTAACTTTTATTTGGTGGTCTTGTTTTCCATTTTAGGTAGTTCCTCCAAGCCAAAAGGAAGTTATTACAATTAGCTGTGGATCAAGAATTCATACGCACACAACAACCTATAACCAACATTTTAACAGGTATTCCTCCTAGCCCTTTACCCTTATTTGTTTCATCAATATTCAAAGAAACGCTCTAGAATCAGGTGAAACACCGCACTTCTCATATTTATAAATGGTCTTGCAAAATCCTTACACCAAAATTATTATGTTCACCATTTCTACGTGCACTCTTCCAATTTATGCATTTTTATCCTTCAATCTAGGCCATCAAAACACAACTTCTACTACTATCTTCCACTATTTGTCGCATTACTCCACCCCACACAAAAGCGATGTGTGGTCCTCTCGCATATAGAAATTCTCGTGAAAATAATAATTAGCTACTAAAGCACACAATGCACACACAACAAATGAAAAGGGAACAAGAAATGAGAAGGGGAAACACAAAGAAAGGAAAAACATTAAGGGAAATCCTAGGCTAAATGGAAATATTGCCTTATTTATGCATACAAGGAAGACTTATTTATAACAGGGCTTCCTACTCCTATTGAAATGGCCTGGTAACCGTGTTTCATCCAGCGCTTGTAACTGGAAAGCACCTAAATCAAGTATATAGGATACAATGTATGGGCCCATCCAATGGACTTTGAATTTCCTAGGATGACGTAGAAACTTGGAGTCATACAATAAAACCATCTTTCCCAACCTCAAATTACTTTTTCTTGATGTGTCTATCATGTCATGCCTTCTACCTATCTTTTTCTATTTTTTGACTCTAGTGAGCAATAACTCACCTTTCATCTAACTACATTAACTTATCGATCCTCTCCTCAAAGGCTTACTCATCAACTAACCCTCGCATGCGCTATACACAATGATGGTAATATGAATTCAATTAGTAACACCGCTTCCACACCAAATACCAATTAAAAAGGTGTGGCCTTGTTCAATCTTTTATAAGTAGTCTGGTATGACCATAACACAACAGAAACTTTATCATCCCAATCCTTTCTTCCCACATCACAAATCTTAGTTAACGTGTGATTCATAATTTTGTTAAACACCTCAAGCAATTCCATTAGCTTGTGGGTGATATGGGGTAGTCTTGTGGTGGGCTACCATGAATTCTGCCAACAAGATTATGACTGTCTCATTCAAGAAATGGGTACCCCTATCACTTGTTAAACTTAGTGGACATCCATATCTACTAATTATATTTTCCCATAAGAACCTAACTTTTCTTGCCGATGTGTAGTCATTTGTAGGTACTACGTCCACCCACCTTTGTAAGTAGTCAATAAAGGTAGTGATATAGCGTGAACCGGGTCCTCTATGTGGTAGGTGAAATTGGTCCTACAAAATCAATCACCCACTTCTCAAATGGTTTTATGCTATCTATCATCGGTCTCAACGACATCTCATCTCTTCTTCCTAGTTTTCAAGGAAGGCTGAAATGGTCACAGTCTTGTAAAACTCAATATAATCTTTGTAAATTGTTTTCCACCAAAAACCTCGCTAAAAGGATCTTGCGCGGTTGCATTCCCTACGTAGTGTTCTCCTGCAATCCCACCATGTGTTTCCTCCATGATTATAATTCGTTCATGTTCTAACATACACCAGTGTAAAACCTCATCATGGCCTAGCTTGTATAAGTCTACACTAATTAACATGTAGGGTGCAACGCATATGGCTAATTGATTTTTTTCCAGAGTCTTCATTCCCTCCAACGCCACACCCATTTTGAGAAACATGGAAATATCTTCCAAATCAGATAGTGCACACTACAACCTTAAAAATTTCATGTCCGGCATCTTATCCTCAATGTTCTGCATGTCCTCCCCTAAGTTAATCCTTGATAAATGTTCAAGCCCTGAGTTACTCTTTCCTAGTTTCACAATAACTGTAAACTCAAACTCTTGAAACAAAAGGACCCACCAACATATGCGCCCTTGTAAAATGGGCTTATTTACCAAGTACTTCAATGCCATGTGGTCCATGTAGAATATGAAGGGTGTTACCAACAAATATTTCATGAATTTTTGTAGCACATAGATCATTGATAGTGCTTCATGCTTAGTATTAGTATATTTCGCTCCGCCTTGATTTCAAATTTATGCTAGCAAAACACGAGTGCTCAAAAATTCCTTGTCCATGTTGTGCTAATATTTCCCCAATATTTGTTCCCGAAGTGTCAACATGTACATGGAATGGCTTATCCCAAGAAGAAAAGTGTAATATGGGCACAATGATAAGCTTATTCTCCAATGCATCAAATGGAATTTGTTGCACCTCTCCCAATGAAATGTACTTTTGTGTTTCAATAACTCCTCTAGTGGTGTGGCGATCTTGGCATACCCTTTAATAAATTTTTGGTAGTACCTTGTATGCCCAAGGAATCCATGCGCAAGTGCGCTTTGGGCAGTAGGTTCTCCTAATCCCACAATAATAACAACTTTGGTGGATCTACTAGCAAGCCTTTGATACATATGATATTCCCTAGAAGGGTCCCAAATGGAGTAGGAAAAACACATTTCTTAATGTTGAGGGATATCCTCAACTTCCGACATATTTCAAACATTAGCCTCAAATTTTCATAATAGTCTTTCACTAGTCCATACACTGTCTAGTCATCAAGATAGACCTGAAGGAATTTATGGATAAAATCCTTAAATTCATTTACCACTATGCGCGAAAACACAAGCGCACTCTTTAATCCAAATGACATCAATGTGTAGGAAAATCTTCCCCATTTAGTGGAAAAGTTTTCTTTTCTTTGTCTTCCTTTGAAATTCTAACTTAATGATATCCTGAGAATCCATCTATGAAATAATAGATCTCACACCCGGCTACTCCTTCCAGGATCTCCTCAGTGAAGGGGGTTGGAAAAGGGTCAATGACACATACCACATTTAAATCCATGTAATCAACACAGATCCTTATCCTCCCATCCTTCTTAATGCTGATGACCATCAAACTTATCCATTATGATTCCTCAATGGCCTCAATGATGCCTGATGCAATCATCTTGTCAATTTCCTCCTTGAATTTGATGTGAAGATTCAGATTCATTCGATAAGGTCTCTTCTAAATTGGGCACACACCTTCCTTTAACTTGATTTTCATCTCCCCAAGGAGTGGTGGATGCCTTTAAGCTCATGGTACCCATGTGGAAATAAGTCCTGAAACTCACACAATAGATCAATGATATTCGAAACCTCTCTTTCTGACCAATAATCCCCAATAGTAGCTTGCTTAGGTTTAACCTCAAAACTAATGTTAACCTTTTTGGTTTTCATAAGTTCATGGTAGGCATGTTCTTTCTCATTAGCACTATCCATAACTTCACATGTACATTCATTATGGTTAGTATCCAAAATTTCCACCTCTTCACCATCTATCACATAGACCAATTTCCCTTTTTCTTTCTCCATGCATGTATGCTCAAGTTGTGTCTCTTTTGATTCTTCCTCATCAAAGTGCACTTCCAAACCAAGTTCACCCAATAATTCTAGTATTGTATCCTCCACCATGACACTACCTCCCATTGTAAGGCACTTAACAACCTATAGTGCCCCCTCCACTAATGGTTTAGTACTCCAATATTTGAAATCTTAAAAGAGGTCATTGTCAACTCCTACCACTTTCCTATCTAATGGCACATCTCGAGTGAATGTACCATGTGTATGCACATCCTTGTAAGGTGGAGTATATCTTATACACCCATAAATAAGGTGGAAAGGATTTTGTGCCTTCCATCATGACCTTCTCACATGTTTGGATGTGAAACAAGGCGGGTTCCTTCCCATGATAGTGGGTGTATCACTCCAGGAAAACCTAATAGAGAACGTGATTCTTACTTTTCGTCACTCTAGAAGGCTATCGTGACAGGTTATAGCTGAGCATCCTTCTTCTTTCGATCTCACTTTTCCACTGGGTCTCCATTTCTCATAAGAAAACATTAGGGTTGGCTCCTCCAAAATAGCTTGGTAACTTCTTTCCTCCTGCACTTTCGAGCATGCCTTTATTACTCTTGTAATAGAGCCTCTCAATTGCCACCCAATTAACTCATAAGTCATGTGCACCCAATTGTCACATGTTACACTAGTGGTATCACTCATAGATTGAGCATCTTCAAACTAAATAACTCCTTCCATAGGATTAATCACCTCAGGGTCCCTTGATAGAGCGCACATAGATCCTATCAAGAACTTCTTCTCTCCTAAGGGCTCAGTATAGGATGGTGACTTCCCATCTATTAAAGGAATGATAACTCTTTCCTCTTTGTTCTCAAATTTTATGTACCCCTTATTAAAATTCAAGTTAGCATTGTTCTTATTGCACCAGGGGTGCCCAAGTAACGTTAGAAAGTTTTCATCCTCAGCAAGCACTAAGACTTCAAAGTCTCTAGTGAATTTATCCCCTTAGATAGTGATAGCAGCATCCTTTAAAACACCAATGGGCATCACCTTTGTCTTGTTGGCCATATACAACACATTTGAAGATGACTGTAATGGGGGCCTTCCCATTTGATTCCAAGCATCTCGGTGAGAACATTATCTTCCGTCCCTATGTCAATTAGAATATTTCTTAGAAGCCACCCATCCACAACTATATTCAAGGTAATCTCCTTATCATAGTTGAGGCTATGGGGAGGAAGGTTAGAATGCATAAATTACCTCTAACTTGATCTGCTCTAGCATGCGATAATTTTTCCCATAACCATTCCCCTAGCAAAGGAATGATATTCTCTTGCCTCAACATTTTCAAACTTCCCCTGACCTTATCCAAATCCTTCTATAGAATCTCAAGTACTCTTCCTTTGTTCTAACTACCTTGACTGCTCCTTCAAGCACTTGATTTTTCCTTGTAGGATTCGAATTACATCCATGGTCTCTTGATACACCTCTTTCTGATGAGTGGGGTACGGATACTTACTATACACCACCATTTCTCTTGTGATTAGCATTTTCTACCTTTGTGTCTCCCTACTATACGTAGCTTTAGCTCGCGTCGTCACCAGTACAAGGTCTAGTTTCGACTCATGCGCCAACTTTGTCATCCATTTCAAGTTTTCCTTCTTTATGCTTACCATTCCTGTGCCTTTTTCCTTCCATTGTTGCTATCTCATATGTTCAAGTAGATCCGGACACTCCTCATACTTGTGCTTCTTTCCACACCAAGAGCATTGTAGTAGGTTAGGACATTCACATTTAAAGTGATCCATAGACCCACAATTGTAACAAGTTCCATGCAATAACTCACTTCTTTCCTCCAATTTCCTTGATCCAAAAATTCTTCTTGAAAACCTCTTCCATGCACCTCTCCATTCACACACCCTTCATAGTGACAACCCTCATCCTTGGAACTGTTTGGAATGTTAGTCTAAGCACACACAAAATATCAATGGCATCATGTATTTGTTCAATCAATTTATAATCCTTAGTGTCATAGTAGTAGAGAGGTACAAATATTTCAAGTGTAGCAATACACATTCTTACAGATCACATGTTGTAGTAGTGGAAACCTACTAGCATCATGATCCCTATGTTAAATCTCATAATCTATTATCATGATGTGCACCGATCTTTGAGGAAAATTTTCCTTTGTATGCCCCTCTATCTTAGAATTTGTGCATGATAGGCCACTAAGTCTCTTGCACCAAGTTTGTAGATAGCTTCTCCAACTACTTTTCCATTGTAGCAATCTGAGCTTCAAGAAAAGATATGACACTAGTATCTACACTTCCAATAGCCTCAATACATAGGAAGCCTCCAAGACCTCGTGCGAGTCTGTGAAAGTCTTATGTGATAGCACTCTCCTAAAATGTGTTATTAATCCTCCAATGAACTCTAATGGAGCATGTTGAGAAGGATGAATATCATAAGACAGTCTTGATAAGAGATTCTTAAAACACGCTTCATACTCCCGCACACTCTCTACCATACCTTTTTGAATCTCCTTAGCATGCTAATTCTATTTTTTTCAAACTTAGGAATATTAAATTCAGCTAAGAAGGTGTTATGTAATGCGGTGTAATATACCCTTTGTTTGGTGGGGGTCATACTTCAGCACAACTATGTGCGCATCCTGTAATATTATTGTAAAATAAACTACCTTTGCATTGCAGGGTAGTGATCCTCTTTGTAAGCCATAGTAGCTCACACTTGTGTACATGCTCTGTAGCATCCTCAACACCTTTGTAGTCTGGTAGATGCAAAGACATTTTGAAAAATACTTGCTAAGGTGGTTGAGGCCTATGTTCACCTGATCCAGTCCCTCTAGTGTTGCCTCCACCACCAAATCCATTAGATCCACCGAACCTACTCCCCCTAATCCACCAAATCCTCCAAATCTGCTAGGTGCACCAAGTTCACTAGCTCTTATTCCATCAAATCCACCTCCCGTGGATGGTAAAGGCCTTGAATTGGCGCACCTATTCTCCCCACTATAGTTTTGAACTACATGCCAACAATCTATGATATTACACTCTTGCTACCATATGTGTGTCCCATGTCGCTTCTAAATTCAATACCGAAGCTTTGTGTACCCATACTTTTCCCAAATGCTTCTCCAAAAAATATACCTCTAAATAGAGGAAATGATTGTGTAGCCATAGATGTGCCAAATGAAAATTGACATCTCCTTGGTGCTAATTGGTCACTTCAACCAATACCAATTGTGTTAGCAATACTTATCTCTGGATTTAGAAAAATAAGCATCGGGGTTAGTCACAAGGTAGATTCAGATGCGCATTAATGAATGTCCTTTCTCCAAGTGATGATCTCTCATCGAAGTTGAAGGGTCTTTCTCTTGTGCTTGCTAAGACGGGGTAGTACAGACTACTCGGGCTCCACATCCTTTGCATTAACCTCGGTTCCTTCTTGCAATGTCTGCCTCCATAAATCCATTACTCATAGAACTTCACGTTGTCTATCTAACTCCCTCTCATGAGCTTCATTATACTTGAGTCGTCTCTCTTCCCTCTTCTTTTCACCCACAAGTTCCACCATTTTTCTCCACCCTAGCTTCCTCACCTAGTTCTTAGAAGAAGCTTAGCCAACCATGAGAAATGCTTCTAAACACAGTGTAATGATCAATATCTTTATAGATAATGGGATAACATGTAAAAATGGTCCTCTAGGATTCCTTAAGAACTCAAACTCAACAACCTCTAGACAAGAATAAGCAGAAATAACATATTCTAGGCAATAACTGGTCAACACTCTTCTCCACCAATGATCAACAACACATGTCCAAGTTAGATCAGCATCTTTTAGCCTCTGATATTCATCTTGGGTTCACACATGAGATCTATAGTACCGCTTTATCTATATGCATACGCTGAAAGCCATTCATACAATTCCACTATGAAGCAACAGAAGAAGGTATCATACAACTCATGATACAGATGTTCTTCTACCTGTTTATGTGCATCAAACTCAGGTCCAGATACTAAATCTCGAGTGAACTCATCCTTCATTATTTTAAGCCATTTGTCAATAATTTCAAAGGTCAAGTGCTCTATCATCACACATCATTCTCGGAAACTGACTTTAAAAAGATGTCCCAAAGTAATGGAACCAAAATGTAGTCATTTTATTTACCCTCAATACTACTTTCTAGCCATAAGTGCATCATCCTATCACCCGGTGGGTATTGGGCACTCACCGAGGAACACACGGCACCTGAGCCCCTCCTTTATGTGAGCATTGTGAGAATGTTTTTCCATTAATGGAGGATGAATTGTAGAATGAGAAGTACATTTACTTAGTTAAAAGAAAAGTGGAAGGGACAACTTATAGATCCATACATTAATGCATTACAAAAACTTAATAACAATGTAATAAGCATAATAAACCAGATCTAAGTCATGATAGTCATATAACACGAGGGTTTACACCCTTAAGCATGATATGCATAATGAACCCATATATATATATATATATATATATATATATATATATATATGTATGTATGTATGTATATGTATATGTATATGTATTCATTTAGAATAATTTTGGTAGCCACATTACAATCAAAAGAGGTCATCATAGACCATACATGTTAAATGACAGAGACCCAACTCCTATAGATCTTCCTTGTATGAGACCCTAGCTATACCCTTCCATTTTAACCCCTATTATAGATCTTAGTGCCATACAGAGGCTCATGACATCCCTCACAACCCTTAGCACTAAGTGCTCTAAACCCTAACATTACTACAACACTTTGTTACTCAAGTATCTTACTCTCTATGCATTCTCTTTGTCTATCTCTTGCATTCTCTTCTCCCTCTCTCCTCTCTCCTTTTCTTACTTTTGAGAATCTCTTTTACACCTCTCTTGAACATATCATGTGCCAAATGATGATGTAGTCCTCCAATGGTGAATGCTTATCCCTTTGCAAACCCTCCACTCTTTGTAATGATGTATCCGGGAATATTCCCTATGTGGAATATCCTTTTCTTGACCTCTAAGGTTCCAAGCTAGCATCTTATCCACTCATCATGCCTAGTTGGGTCCTCACATTTTTCCTCAAGTGCCTTCAGAATGCCAAATATGGCTAAGTCCTTTAAACCCGTGTTCTACCTTTTGTGTGCACCCTAGTTTCACCTAAACCCTTCTTAAACCCCTTTTTCCTATGTGCTTTCCCTTGAGCACCCTTCTTCTTGGTCCTGTGTGCACGCACCCTTTGGTACTTAGCCAATATTTCAAGGCCCAATAGCTATAATTCTTATTTGGAGAAAACATTTTTTTACCTTGGGGCCTCATAGATCAGTTGGTGTTTATATATGCAACACATTATTTCTTTTTCTTAGCAATCACTTTGTATTTTTTTCTCCTGTTATGTATGAAAATATTAACAATTTAGATTTATAACACATCTTCATTTTGAACATGATATATTTACCTTTAATAATAGCTTAGCATTGCTAGGGTGCAACAAGTAGATCGCGATGTATCTAAAAACTTGTTGTATAACTTATCAATTGTGTGTCCAAGTTTCTTTAATTATCATAAATGTAAAATAATTCTACCAAAATCTCATAAGAAATAGAGAAATCTATATGTATACCTATATAACACATAAAATACACGATTCTACACGTATATTTATGTATCCATTATATAAACTCCATATTTATTTGTTATCATTTATAGCTTTTCAATATGATTACTCTTGTATGAATACACTCTACATGAAATTTTTTTCCTACCCTACAAGAACCGCTAGCCTATAATTGTTATTTGGAGGTAGTCTTCATTCACCTTGGTAGCCTCGTGGATCAATTGTTTTTGATATAGGAAACACATTATTTTTGGGCCTAGCAATCACTTGTTTATTTGTCTCTTTTTTATATGCAAAGATTAACAATTTAGATTCATAACACAACTTCATTATAAACATGATATATTTACTTTTAAGAATAGCTTAGCATCTACTAGGGTGCAATGAGTAGATAGTGTCTTATATAATTCTATCAAAATCTCATAAGAAATAGAGAAATATATATGAATACCTCTTTAACACATAAATAGTTGATGTTTGTAACTCTATGGTAGCTAGGTAATGCAAGATCTGTATACACTAGCAAAATTTATTGTTTAGATTTTAGAATTTAAACTTGGATATTTGTAGCTTAGCGGCCATTAGGATATACTAACACATAAAATTTGGAGCCTAGTGGTGTTTTGTAGTCGCTAGGATTTAAAAATTTCAATTAAGATATTATGAGATTAGCGGACACTATTTTAGGTGATGACATAATATTTATGGAAAGGATTTAACAAATTAATGAAAGATATTTTGATCTTAGCGGCCACTAGGTTAGCCCAAGACATAATATTAGGAGCTTACGGTCGGTTGGATTAAAAAAATTAAATCAACATATTTTGAGCTAATGGATGCTAGGTACTTCCACAATATAATATTTTGAGCTTAGCATCCGCTAGCTTATAAAACAACATAATATTTAGATCTTAGAAGTCTCTAGGTTTCAAAAAAGAAAGTAAGATATTATAATCTTATCATCTGGTAGGTTACATGAAAACATAATATTAGGATCTTAGTGGTCACTGGGATTTAAAAAATTAAATCAACATAGTTTGATCTTAGCATTTGCTAGGTATTTAAAAAATATAATATTTTGAGCTAAATATTCACTAGCATTTAACAAACTAAAGAAAGACATATTGAGTTTAGTGTCCGCATTAGGTTATGTTTCAACATAACCTAATAAATGATATTGTAATCTTCAAAGTTGCAAACAAGATATGTATAAATTAGTTCAATTTATCATATGATTTTAAGATTTTAAATTAATATATTTCAAGTTTAGTGCCCACTAGGTTATGCCACCACACAATCTTTGGAGCCTATCGGTGGTTAGGATTTAATAAATTAAATTAATATATTTTGAGCTTAGCGGCTGCTAGGTTATGCCACAACATATTATTTGGAGATTGCATTCGCTATGGTTTAATAATTTCAATTATGATATTTTACAACATTTAACAAATTAGAGGAAGATATTTTAAAATTATTTATCTTAGGTTAAACACCCACATAACATTTGGAGCTTATGTTCGGTAGCATTAAACAAATTAAATTAACATATTTTGTGCTAAGCGGATGCTAGGTACATCCACAATGTAATATTTCGAGCTTAGTGGTCACTATCATTTATCAAGGTACTGAATGATATTTTGAACTTAGTGTCCACTAGTTTATGACACAACATAATATTTGGATCTTAGCAGTCTCTAGGTTTCAAAAAAATTGAATCAACATAGTTTGAGCTAAGCGGCCACTAGGTACTTAAACAATATAATATTTTGAGCTAAAAATTCACTAGCATTTAACAAACAAAAGAAAGACATTTTGAGTTCAATGTCCTCTATGTTATGTGTTATCCAAAATTACCCCGAGTTATTTTGGCTTTAACAAGATTTAAAAATGGACTTAGCTATTTTTACAATTGCACTTCCCAAATGTACCAGTCGTTGGCATTTGAAAACTGGCGGGATACTCAAGTTTAAAACATTAGCGGGTTTTACATTTTAAAAGTCGTAGAACTAAGGAGCTCGGTCAAAGACAAAGAGCTTGGTCAAAGACTTAGGTGGGTTTTCTTAAACCCACGGGACATTGGAAAGTCATGAAGCAAAGGAAAGCAAAGATATACATGGCACCATTTCACTAGCTCGTCTTTCATAAATCTACAATTACAAAGGATCCTCCAATCGGATCCAAGTACGAAGCAAAAGATCGATAATCTTGACAACATCAAAGTGTGGAGCTTTCCTATTGGCTCACGCTTCATGTTTGTTAGAGGAGACTATTCAAAATCTGACAATGCATTAAGGTGTAGAGTTTCCTCATTGGCTAATATTTCACAAATTCCAGATCTTTGGAAATTTAATGGACTGACATGAAAAGTGTGTGGAGCCTTCCCATTGGCTCGCATTTCACATTTTTTAGTCAAGAGGCAAATTGTGAAGAAACGTGGTCATTTCTTATTGGCTCGCATTTCTAGGGTCTAACAAGTTATGAAATGCAAAGGAGCGTGGACTCTTTTCATTGGTCCATGTGTCTGGATACTAAAAAAATAAAGGATAGTTTGACACCTGAAGGAATGTAGCAAATTTTTATTGGCTCATATTTTCATAAAGGCAACCGGAAAAGCTAAAAAGAAAGGATAGATGGCAAAAAGAGAAGTAAAGCCCAATAATGTAACCCCAGTGTGAGTGAGGTAGACACTTGGAAAAAGGAAAGAAAGTACATGTTGGCGAGCACAATCTCCGAGCCAATCCAGAGCTGCCACATGTCAAATTCATGTGCCTCCAACTGGTAAATCTTCAAATGGCCATATCTTTCGACCCCGAGCTCCAAATCAGAAAAAAATTATATCACTAGAAAGCTCTCATCGATCTCTTCAATTTGACATCATCGAACTCGATTTGGTGGGTCAAAATGGAAAACATGGATTTCAGGGGTAGGAGAAGACTATTTTTACATGTAAACGGTCAAATCAGATAGCCCAACCACTAGACTTGATGAAGCATGGCTCTATTTGCTTCTACAGGATAGAATTGACATAGTAATGGCTCTGTGAAGTGCCCATGTGCTTTGCAGAGGTATTTAAGACATATTTTCAGTGGTTAAAGATTGAAAATCCACCCCCTTTCTTCTCTCTCCTCTTCTTCTTCTTCTTCCTTCTCTTTCATTCGAGCTATATATTGTAAAATATTTCATTTTGAAAGGAGGACATTTAAAAATTGCAATGGAACTCTGTAAAATATGTTCCAAAACAGTTTTGAGCCATCAAAACCCTATTTTTTGGCTTGCAATGTGCTTCATACCTTCCTATAATATTTTAATGGTTTGTGCATACTTTTATTGCAATAAATCTTGTTTTGTGACACATTTTTCTATCCTTGCTCATTTTAGCTACAAATTTATCTTTATTTTTATTATTACATTTTTTTGTGCATGTATTTATCCTTTTTGGTTTGTTTTCATTGTGTTTCATGTGAGAACATATGGTAAATGAAGCTTTTATCTATGTCACTTGTGTCTAGCCTCTCCCTTCTTCATTTCCTTCTTTTTCTCCCTCACTAGATTATCTCTCCCCCTTTTTTGTGCTATCACCACCTTTTAGCTTAGGATTTCCCTTCACGCATCTTTATAACCCTCTCTCTCTCTCTAGTCCCTTGGCATGGTTAGTCTAGGATTAATTAGTTGTATTTTCCTTTCTAGGAGTAGGAGTAGTTTAGCATTAGATTAGGAAGAGGAACCAGCCTTCTCTGGAGGTCTATCTCAAGTAGCAAGTCCCACAACTTGGAGATAGTACCCATGTTGTCTCAGAATTCTTGGTCTTTCATGATCATATTCAGGTGCAATTTTGAGCTCCAAAATTATGCTTAAACATAACGTAACAAATTATATTGTAATCTTAGAAGTTGTTAGGTTTTAACAAATTAAAGAAATTTGTTTTGAGCTTAGCGAATTCTAAGTTAATCAACATCATTAACTTCGAAGATCTTTAAAGCAATCAAGACCTGTATAAATTAGTTGAGTTTTTATATGATTATAAGATTTAGAATCAATATATTTTGAGCTTAGCACCTACTAGGTTATGCCACCACATAATATTTGGAGATTATTGGTGGTTAGGATTTAATAAATTAAATTAAGATATTTTGAGCTTAGTGGCTGCTAGCTTATGCCACAACATATTATTTGGATATTGCATTTGCTAGGGTTTACTAATTCATAATTACAATATTTTATAACATTTAACAAATTAGAGGAAGATATTTTGAACTTATTTGGTGCTAGTTTAAACAATGACATAATATTTGGAGCTTACATTTGATAGGATTAAAAACTTAAATTAACATATTTTGAACTAAGTGGAGGCTAGGTACTTCCACAATATATTATTTCGAGCTTTGTGGTCGTTATCATTTAAATAGTTACTAAATGATATTTTAAGTTTACCGTATGCTAGCTTATGAAACAACATAATATTTGGAGCTTCTGGTCACTAGGTTTCAACAAAATAAATAAGATATTATTAGCTTAGCTTCTAGTGGCTTGCACCAAAACATAATATTTAGATCTTAGTGGTCACAAAGATTTAAAAAATTTGAATCAACATAGTTTGATCTTAAACCACTAGTTACTTAAACAATATAATATTTCAATCTAAAAAGTCACTAGCATTCAAAAACAAAAGAAATATATTTTAAGCTTAGCGGCGGCTAGGTTATGCCACAATATGTTATTTGGAGATTGCATTTGCTAGTGTTTAAAAATTCATAATTATGATATTTTACATCATTTAGCAAATTCGAGGAAGATATTTTTAACTTAACTAGTGCTAGGTTAAACAATGACATAATATTTGTATCTTGTAGTCATTAGGATTTAACAAATTAAATTAATAAATTATGAGCTATGTGGCGATAGCTACTCCCATAATATAATATTTTGAGGTTAGTTTTCGCTAGCACCTAACTAGTTAGAGAATTATATATTGATCTTAGCCCAATGCTACTCTTCGATGCATGAGCATCACTCCAGGGGTTAGTCTAGGGTTAGCATAATCCATTTTGGGTTGTCTAGGTCCTTATAAATGTATATGGATCATTCATGGTTTCCTTTAGGCTTTAGAGGCTCAAAAACTTGAAATAGAGGGTTTCCCTGCATTTTTGACAATTTGAAAATTTGAATTTCTAAAGCCAATTTTGGCTTCCTACTTAGAAATAGAGGTGTGTAGGTATCTTTTCAAGTTTATTTTTATGTCTATCATCTTATTGTGATCTTGGAGCCCCCTCATGATACTCTTTGGGGTTTTTGTCACTCAAGTTACCATGGTAAACTTGTATTCCCTTTTCTTGTTATTAACTACTTCATTCTTGAAGTTAGTTATGAAGGAACTCGATCCAAAGGATTCATATATTCATCTTGTAACTACTTTGCATTCATTGATCAATCATGAAAAATAACATTTGAGCTCCAAGGTTTGAATATACGGTTTATTTTCTTATTCACTAGTTGTAAGCTGGACTATATTTCTCGGTTTTGTGGATTGCATGAGTATTTCTAAGCTAAAATACTAGTATTTTAGGTGAAATAATATTTCTATGTATTAATTTCATTAGATTTGATGAATTTTATTGATGGTAGTATTGTGAGTGAAAGTAGAATTATTGGGAGGCTATAACATGACACTTTGCATGCACGAGTCATCGATCCTTGTGAAATCAACAATCTAATCTTGGAAGGAACTATTTCGTGAAGGATTATACACCTAGAGAGTTTTTACAAATTTAATTTAATCCCCTCAAGCATGAAGGATTTTATAGATTTTTATTTTTTCCCTCTCAAAGCTTACATGGACCGTAAAACCCGACATTAGGGTTTTGTAGAGCGAAAATCAAATTTCTCATAAATTAACCCACCAAAATTTGAGAAATTTAGAAGGATTCTCTTTTGAAAATTTGGGAAGAGGATTCCATAATAATTAAACAAATTCCTCTTGCACATAGGGAGATCTTTATACCAATTTTTGGAATAGTCAAAGGAGCCTTTAGGAAGCGGGAATTACAAGAGAAGTGCCTTTTTGCTTTTGTGAAGCTTTGAAATCATTAGCATAACCTTAAGAGGAAAAAATATGAGGGAAACACATTCTATTTATCCTTAAGTTTGATTATTGGGAGATTTAGACCTAAACAGTGTATGAACATTGTTGCAAATACATAGCTTGAGGCTTGTGATAGAAGATATGGAGAGAAACTTCATAGATAAAGACACCCTAAGTATTGGTACATTACTATGAAGTAAAATGGTTCTTTTTATGTGTCATTAGAACATTGAATCAACCTTTAAACCAAAATATAAGGCTAAGAAACCTTTGGGACATGGTTAAAGGTAACTAGGAGGTATTAAGGAGGAAAATGGTGATTTAAGGAGAAGTTATGACATTTGATACTTGAGACTTGGAATATAATTTCTATTAGGTAAAAGGAAACTGAAAAGACTTCCAATTGAGTCTAATGATGTCCAGATACTCCTAATTACAAAACCATCAAGGTACTACTCTTGACAAGCCCTTAGAGGTAGTTTGTCTAGATTGGAGGTAATCTAATAATTCTTCTAGGATAATGCAACTTGGATATGGTATTAGCATGGCATAGAAGTTTTTACTGGTAATCAAGAAGGTTTAAGTTGTAATAGAGGCGTAAGGACAAATTTGAGTCTTGAGGGAGGTATTTAGGTTTAAGAATAGTGAGTTTCTTAAGGAAGAAAGATCTATATTAAAGGATTTTAGACCTAATGTCCTAATGCCTTGAATCAACTTGACCTTTCTCTACATCATAGTGGTATCGAGGGAGGTTAAGGAGAGTAAATTGATAATAAATTGACAGATTAAGAGAGAGAGAATGGAGGAAGACAAAGTAAATATGATAGTAGGATTGGTTGAGTTCATATGCCACCAAAAGAAAGAGAAGGAGAGGAAAAGAAGAGAAGAAAAGAAGAAAGAGGAGATAAGAAGAAGAGAGATATGGATGCAAGAAGAGCTACAAAGTTTGAGAAGAGATGTGGAACAATTGATAACAGTGATAGGAAACATGAGTGATGAGGATCATCAAAAATTGGAGTGGTGATCAAGAAGAAGGTGAAATGGCCACTTAGATGGCTAATGGAGAGAAACAAGAGAAGAGTGGTGAGAAGAAGAGAGAGGACAACCTATAAAGGTCAGAGAAGGATGAAATTGTTTAGTGAGCAATGTGAAGAAGTTGAAAAACATGTTCTTATTGAGGAGAACATCAGAGAAAAGGAAGAGATGAAGAAGAGGAAGTCAAATAAATAAGATGAAAGAAAAGAGAAAAGAGTGACAAAAAGGGAAGAGCTTTTAGAAAAGGAAAGAAGATTTGGGTACAAAGTGCCTAAGTGGATGAAGAATACAGCTATGGGAGAGAAGAATACAAGAAAAAAGGAAGAAGAACTAGAAGAAGCCAAAGAAGCCCCATATTTTGTTTCTAACAACTTGTGTGAATGTGTGTATACATGAACAAAGAAGGAATACATACAAAGAATATATTAATAGCATGTGATTGCAGGTATAGAGGAAAGGAAAATGGAGAAAGTTGAGCCAAATTCTAGTAAAAAAGGAAAGAATAATTCAAAGAATAAAGGACATTTTTTGAATCAAGAAAAGAAGACCAAATAAGGTCAACAACCCATCTAAAGAAAATTCAAAGCATGGTGTGGATAGTGAAAGGAAAAGAAAAGATGAATGAATATGATAAGAGGCAAGAAAGAGACCCAAAATCCATGAAGGAAGCCGTCAAGAGCAAGAGGATGATGGAGCAGTCAAATCTAAAAAATTGTAAGCAATACAAAGTTGAGTTAAGTAGTGACTTAAGTGATGATTTTGAGATAAAGAATGAGATTAAGGAAACTGTCATCCAAAATTTGATGAAGGGATAGATGCAGAGGATATTCTTACATTGAACAAAGAATTGAATATTTATTTAACTCCATGCAAGGACAATGTGAAGAAAATATGCAGCAAAGGGAGCTCATGGGTAAGTTGAAGAAAAAGAGTAAGGAAAGGTGTTGATGAATGCTTTGAATAGAGAAATTTTTGGGCCTACACAAGGGCTCATTGCAAGTATATATTTAGAGAATGATAACAAGAAAACAAGATAAGTTCTTGGGAAGAATAGAGAAGAGGAACATGATGATTTGAGAACAAACAAGGAAAGAGGTAGTGTGATCTTGTTAATGAATGAGGATGAACATGAAGCTTGTGAGAACACAAAAGGAAGGATTGAGATTGCACAAAACAAATCGAGCAAGAAAGTATGGATATTCTTCTCCAAAGGGTGCTAGAGATCAAGAATCAAGAGTAAGAGAAGAAAAGAATGGTTAAGAGGATTGATTTGATGTGGATTGAAATAAAGCAAGAATACATGGTGATGGATACAAGAATACAACATCAAGAAGCTCAACACAAAATAGACGTCTCAATAAATTTAACAATCCAACAAGGAAAAAAATAGTGAAGACATCAAGGTAAAGTATAGTTTAGAAGTGGAGAAGCAAATGGAACATGAAGAATACATTATACTTGTTACAGGAATTGAAGATCATAGAATGCACTAAATAGAGATGGAATCCAAGAAAATAAGAGTGCTACAATCCAATAGAGGAAATTATAATATGACATGGGACCCAAGAAGATATATAGAAAAAGAAGATGTAAAAGACATTGATCCGACGAAGACCTTGAGGAAATGTCATAAGTGAAGATGAAACAAGGGCACAATCTCAGTTAGAAGGAAGAAAGGACAGATAGAGTCCTATAATAGTTAATGAACTCATGAAGGAAACTAGTTCAAGGATGGAAGATATTGAGAAGAGTAACACACGCCTAAAGAAGATGAAGAAAGAAAGGATATCGGTTGAATATCACTACCATAAGACCATATGCATTTGGGAACACATAAATAAATAAGAAGCACCAAGCTTTCTATTTCACCTGATTTCTTAGTTTTCTGAGAAGTACTTGACGAAATAGATAAGGTAAAGGTGGTAAGAGGAATACCTAGTTTGGGATGGTTGAAGGTTGTATGCACGCGTATCTGAATTCTGAATCGAAGTGATTATGAGACCTTCCTTTTGGCTAGGAGGAACTACCTGTATAAGAATCAAAACAAGACCACCAAAGAGAGTTAAACAATATATGCAGTGGACTGCCTAGCATATGCTAGATCTTGGAAGTATGATACTTCCTAGATGGCTATCATCCACTGTTTAAAACAATTCAATGCTGAAATAAAGTAAATATTGTCCTATTGTAGTTTAATATGATTTAGGCATCTCATAAAAACGCAATAGGATAGATCTAATCTAATAGGCTAGGCTAGAAGGAGATCCAAAGGTCAAATAGGTTGGTTATAGGTGAATCTGAGCTAACAGGCTAGGTTAGATACAGATCTGAAGGTCAAATAGGTGTCCAAGTAGGTATATGTCAAAAACAAAGTTGTTATTCTAGCAGAAATCAAGTGACATAGAGATTGACCATGGTTTTACTGTAGTGATGACGGTTTGATCTGAATGGTGATGGTTAGAGAGAACCGACGATGGTTAAGTCAGGGCTGGTGGAATCACATAGTCCGGGTTTTTGGAGTTTTGGGGTGAAAGTGGAGTGGATAGCAGATGGGAATTGATCATGAAGGGGTGTAGATATATTACGAAGGTCTGAGATTATTGAGGAGGTCAAAATATGAAATTGGGCCAAGTATTAAGATGATCAAGTATGGAAGGTGGTTGTAGCTGGAGAGAGGGAATGAACCAAGGTTAAAAGACTAGGTTCCTCTACCACAAATACTATGATGATGATAAGAAAATGGAATAGATGGAAGGAGGATACTTACTCTTCTATGAGGTATAGGTCTGAAGAATAATGAAGAAGTTGTTATGTTGGAGAATGTTGGGAAGAAAGTCTCACTATTGTGCCAGTGTATTTGGTTGCCTTAGTTGATCCCAAATCAATCTTCGTTCTGTTGTCACATCTAAAGAGATCGAATCCGAGATCAGAAGTTTGCAAACAACAACCCAACCAACAACCCCTATTACAAATCTGTAAATGGGTCTAAATAGGCCATTTGGTCCATTCGGTATAACCGACGTCGTTTAGGGTGAACCAACATCGGTTTAGGGTAAACCAATGTCGGTTTGGGTGAGATATCTCAGGTTGTTCAAAAGTTGCCTAGGAAGTTGTTCCACCATTTGATAAGGATCTCTTCTTTTCCTCGGGGTGAAAACCGACCTTAGGAGGCTTTTAATGTGAGGTGAGGGAATGGGTCTAATGTTAGGTTGTATTTAGGCCATTGGTTTAGGGTTTAGGTTAATGGGTCAAATGATGGGGGTGGTTAGGTGAGGTGTATTTAATAAAGGCAATTATATTAAATAGATGTGTGAGGGTAGTGAATTAATTTAATGTGAATAATTAAATCAATGTATGTGTGGGTAAAGGTCATCAACTTAATTAAAATAATTAAATTAATATATATCGAGGTAAATGGCATTAATTTAATTAAGGTAATTAAATTAAAATGTGTGGGGTGCAGGAGGTAGGTGATAAGGTGTTGAGGATGAGGAAGTGATTATAGGGCTATGCTATGGGACCAAGGTGATTACGACATGATTTTGGTGTCTACATTTTGCCCCTTTTTTTCATAGCTTGTATTGGTAAGTGAGGTGACAAAAATAAGATGTGGTTGCGCTAAGTGGGAATGAGGGTGATCCCCTTAAACCAGAACTCGATGAGGTGGCAAAGCACATCGGTGAGTGGTTTGATAAAAGTGGATGTGAAGAAGAATAGTGAAAAATGGGGAAAGGAGTAAAGGGAAAATCGGGCATATAGGTAAACAGGTAAATGGGCCAAGGTCAAAGGTAGTGGCAGTTGAACACACACACGTATAAACTGTGACACGGTACTCAAGGTTGAAGAGCTTGTAAACTCTACATCATCTAAGGTCGATAGGTTTATCCAAACAAGGTTGAAGTGATTCGGTATCCAAGGTATAGGATATGGTCAGGAAACACAACATAGGTTAGGGGTAGGAACGTTTAGGTATGTTCCGGTACACCAAAGGTAGGGTTAGGATAAATGGTCACGGTAATAGGCTAGGTAAGGTCATTAGGTCAAACAACATAGGTAATGGTGTCACAAGGTATAGCGAACACATGAGGTCAAAGGTCACAAACAAGTTCCCTGGGTCCAGGTAGATAGGTCACAACACGGGTAAGGCCAAGGTAGGGGTAAAATAAGGAGATGCCAATCAGCTAACGAGGTGAGGTTAAAGAAGGTGGAGGGCCGAGAAGAAGGTAAAGTGGTCTAGGTAGGTGTAGGGGAGGAAAAAGAAAAAGGAGGTAAGGAAAATGAGGTCAATGTGAGGGCAATGAGTAGGCAGGGAGCCGAAACGGTCGGTAGAAATCGATGACAAGTGGAGAGGAACCGACAGTGGTTGTCTAGGGCATCAGACCGGCATTGGTCAAGGGTTAACCGACGTTGGTTGAGTCGGGTAGGGTATAAAAAGTGGAAAACCCATGTTTTAAAATTCATTTGTGTATTGTGAAAAAGGAGAAAAGGACAAGAAGAGAGAAAAGAGGAAGAGGATAAAAGAGAGTGTCAGAGAGCTTGGTTGGTGAGCCACATAGGTGAGATTGATTGGGTGAGAGGTGGGACCATGATATCAGGTGGATTGAGTGGATTGGTTGGAGAGTCGGAGGTGATTTGAGGATGGCAGAGGCCGAGAGGGATTGGGAGGAGCAGCATGGAGGCTGGAGGTTCCACCACGATGGCAAGAAGGGATAGGTAGGATTTAAACCTTTGTTATTGATTTGTGAGTTAATTTGGTTAAAATATAAAAAATGTGAAAAATGGGGGTTGGGGGGAAGAAATTTGAAAATAAAGGGAAAAAAAGGGGGAAATGGGGATAGTGAAGAGTAGGGGGTAGGTTAAAAGAGAGAAAGAGGAATAATTAGAGGTGAGAAGAGGGATTTTGGTGGGTAAAAGGAGTAGGAGGGGGAAAAGGAGGGTTGGGAAGTTGTGGCGGTGGCATGACAGTGACCAACGTCAATCAGCTTGTGGCCGACGTCGGTGGGTAGAGACCAAAGATTACCACAAGAACAGTTGACCAATGCCACGATCAAGGGGAGACCGTGGTCGGTCAGGGGATAACCAGGGTTGGTTGATGATAACCAAAGCATTGGTTAACCTAAGGGTAAGTTGGGACCAAAAAGTAGGTTAGGTGGGGAAGGGTTAGGTGAGAGGGGAAGGGTTTAGGGTGAGAAAGTAGGGGGTAGGTGGGGAAGGGTTGAGGGTGGTTTTGGGTGAGGGTAGGGTAGATAGTTTGGGTGGATAGGTTTGGGTAGGTTTGGGTGAGGGTTAGGTTAGATAGGTTCGGGTAGATGGGTTTGGGTAGGTTTGGGTGAGGGTTAGGGTAGATAGGTTTAGGTGGATGGGTTTGGGTAGGTTTGGGTGAGGGTTAGGTTAGATAGGTTCGGGTAGATGGGTTTGGGTAGGTTTGGGTGAGGGTTAGGGTAGATAGGTTTGGGTGGATGGGTTGGGGAAAGAGATTAGGTCGGGATGTGGGGTAAAATAGGTAAGTTGGGAAAGGTATACTAATACATTGCTTTTGTGGGATGCAGTGAGAGATGAGCTACAGATGAGGGCCCGGGTGCCACCCTTGTTATTGATAGTACAAGCGAGCACGATGCAAGTGGAGTGGTAGCATGTTATAGAGGTGGGGTTGATAGGGGTGAGGTGCTACCGACATGTAGTTCGAGAGGTGAGTCTTATGGTTGCCCTCATCGATAGATGGGACTTGGTGACCAACACCTTCCACTTGCCAATGGGTGAGATGATGATCACCCTGGAGGACGTCTCTACGGATCCTGCGGTTGCCCATATTGGGGGCCAGGTTTATTCCATCTCTTCAGAGGTGTCTGAGGAGTTACTAGCACCCGTTTTTGGTGAGGGTGTAGCAGATTTGACATTCCATAGCGCTAGCATGAGCTATGGAGTGATGTATAGAGCTCATCCAGAGGAGATGAGGTTAGTTGTACTCTTGATGGAGGCAAAGTGTGCTGCTTCACATTATCGGATGCAGAGGGTGGGAGATTCCCAGTCACTAATGGGAGTCCTCCATGACATGATGATATAGTAGACACGGTTCGCATGGGCACCTACATTACTAACGTAGGTGTATAGAGAGCTATGGGCCTACAGGTGACTGCGGAGATTCAACATTTGTTGCATCGTATTACTACATTATTGGGCTTACAAGCACATTGTTTATGTTCAACCAGTGGGGATGCCCTAGGCAGATGCATTCCCACAAAGAGTTTTGAGAGTGGGGTATAGGCGGTGGGTACCGGCCATGGGAGAGGCCCGAGGAGCTAGAGCTACCCATGATGTAGCACACTACAGGAGGTTGTTGGAGGGGCTATCTAGGTGGACATCATTTGGAGGCCGTATGTGGGCTTCCCTTCATATAGATAGATGGCCATAGAGCTAGCTGGGCTATAGATACATCTATGGATAGAGGGGAGGAGAGCAGGAGAGCATGAGCGGATACCCGTAGAGCGGGTTAGATGCCAGTTTGGATTAGTCTAGGGTGTACCACTCTGTTCCCACAATACAAGAGAGATGATGTGGAGAGACCTATGTCTCCACCATGACCACAGCTGCTAATCTGGACAAGAGGAGTAGCTTTGTAGATACTCTGGGATTGATGATGTTGAGGTTGCGCAAATGGGTACAGGTAGTGGTGGGCGGCATAGCTGAGAGCAATACCACCGAGGCCTGTGGCAGCCAAACTTAGCCACTATCACGATTCGAGAGACGCCTATAGGAGAAGGTGTCTACTTTGGTACTGCATAGGCAGAGGTAGGAGGAGATGGAGATGGAGAGGAGGTAGGTGAAGATGGTGGGGAGATAGCCACCCTACAGGTGTAGGTACTTGATTTATAGGGCCGATTGCGCAGGGGCAGGTTACGGGTCTGCAAAGCTAGATGACAGTAGCACAGGCATAGATTACTACCCTACAGGCCCAGATATAGGCACAAACATAGATTCTAAAGCCGACTCAGGCTCAGCAAAGACATCAAAGACAGTGGCTCGGTGCGGAGTTTAGGGATAGGGTCCCATTGTATAGGTACCCATGCAGGTAGCAAGACCCATGGCACCTCCATAGACAGTGCCCATGGCTAGGTTTAGAGATGCCCTAGGAGAGGCATGGTATTACTAGGATCATTTGTTAGTTATCGAGCTAGATGTGCCCTCCTATGCCGAGTACAAAGCACAACAGCCTCCAGTGAGAGGACTAGATCTCGCACTCACAGTGTGGAGAGTACAAGGGATGGCGAGCCTAGGGATAGCGTTGTGGTGAGGCCACTAGTGTACAGAGGCCAGCCCCAAGTGAGGGGCCATCAGTAGGAGGTGAGGCAGGTGTCGGGACCCAGACAGGTGTGGCAGAGGGGTCGGGAGAGACATAGTCACAGGGAGCATTCCCTGACATTAGATGGGGAGATGATTGACTGATGTGGATCGGCCTGCATGTTGAGTCATTTTGTATGTATTATATATGATACTAGCCTATGTGCCAAAGATTTTTGTATTGATTCATTCATTCTTTTTTGTATATATGAGACCGGCCTACGTGTCGATGACATTTTGTATTGTATATCGGCCTACATGCCGACATTTTTGAGATGATGGTCATGATGAGATAGGCATGTATTTTGAGATACACAATTATTACTTTATATGATGAGATGCATGGTATTTTGTGTTAATGTGTTGATGAGATATTGGTTTATGGCTTGTGTTAGATGAGATATGGATTTGTTACTTTGTATGAGATGAGATATGGGTTTGTTGGTTTGATATGGATGGAAATTAGGTGAGTTAGGCATGATGGAGTCAGGTCAGTTTAGGCATGGATTGAGTCAAGTTGGTTTAGGCATGGTTGAGTTAGGTTATAGGCATGGATGAGTTAGGTTATAGGCATGGTTGAGTTAAGTTGGTTAGGCATGGTTGAGTCAGGTTATAGGCATGGATGAGTTAGGTTATAGGCATGGTTGAGTCAGGTGATAGGCATGGATTGAGTAAGGTTGGTTTAGGCATGGATTGAGTCAAGTTGGTTTAGGCATGGATTGAGTCAGGTTGGTTTAGGCATGGTGGAGTCAGGTTGGTTTAGGCATGGTGGAGTCAGGTTGGTTTAGGCATGGTGGAGTCAGGTTGGTTTAGGCATGGTGGAGTCAGGTTGGTTTAGGCATGGATGTTCATTTTGGTATTTTGATAACAAATGGAAATATAAATGCATGAGATGGTGTAAAATGTGGAAAATGTTGGTTATGTATGAAAATGTGAAATAATATAAGTGGTAAAATTCATGTGGTATATGGTATAGATGTCGAGGTTTTGATATGAACAGGAAATCAGGTAAAGGTGGGGAAAATGGTTAGGGTAAAGAGTGGCCGAGCTAACCTTCCAGGGCCCCATGCCCTAGAAGTGTTGCCTTCAAGGTCATAGGTATGATTAGTTCAAGGTCGATTAGGTTAGGTGGAATATAGGTAGATAGGTATGGGTGATTTTAGGTCGATAGGTAGTGTTGATTCCAGGTCATAGGTATAATTAGGTTGAGTTCATTGATGTTGGGGTTGAGAACAGGTAGATAGGTAAAGGTGATTTTAGGTTGATTGAGGTGGGAGAAGAAAATCTCAAAAGATAGGTGTCGAGGCTCTAGTCCTATATAGGAAGATCAAAAGGTAATGAAGAAGAGAAAAGATAAGAGAGGGAAAGAAAGCCACCCGATTGGCAAGGATCAAAATGTATGAAACACATCTACAGATAGGCTAGTGAACGTAATACCTTAAAGACATTACATGATTGATTACTTTAAAGGTGAAGAATAGTCACGAGCTTAATCACCAAATGTCATAGGTTCGATTAGGTCCCTTAAGGTATGAAGTGAAAAGACAATGGGTAAGGAGGTGAAGGTAATTGGGTCATAAAATGGGAAGTAGAATGCCTTGGGCAATAGAGCCAAGATCACAATAGGTAAGTCCATGACGAAAAATCTTATTTTTCTTTTTCTTTTCTTTTTGACTTTTTAGATAGACTGATCGATGTGGGAAGTCTATATGGGAGGAATATATGTCTCCTTGAGGTCTTTGTGAAGCTGATCGATGTGGGAAGCTTCTGAATTTTGATTTTTGAGAAAATAGTCTTCTTTTTGGATAGACTATGTAGAGAATTGCAAGCTTTTTATAGCTATCCTTCGAGGGAGCAGCCTACTTATAGTGATAATTGAAGGTGAAAGATGTCCTTCGAGGGATTCATCTATTACATTGGATGTTTGACTCAAGGAGTTGATCCCTTATATTGGAAGATGTCCTTCCGAGGGATTCACTCTCTTTTTGGCTTTTAAGTCATGGACGAGACTATAATGAAGCATTTGGTTCTTGTTGAGAAGGAAATGGTGAACAACCATGGATCTCATCTAAAATAAGATGAAAAGTATCCATGAGAATCATGCCATGTGCAAATCCATGGCACACATATTTAAGATAAGGAAAAGGGTGACGAGTAATCACATGATTCTTGTTTAGCCATTGGAGATGAGGTGTGGAAAAGAAAAAGGTAAATGGCGCTCAAGGGACGAACATGGACTAGATAAATAGTGATGTAGGACTAGAAGTCATGAGTGAAACAGATTGAAGATGTAGAGCATTAAGGGGATCGAGTTTGGGCTTACCATCAAGTGAAGACAAGTGATAAGCACTGATCCATAGTCATGGGTCATGATGTATGGTCCAAGCTAATTAGGAGAAATTTTCCCCATTTGCTTTTTTCTGCTTTGGTTACGTGTTGATTTTCCTTGAGGATGAGATCACCGACCTTGAAGGTGCATTCATGGACATGTTTGTCATAGGCACGCTTGATACGTTTTTGGTAGACTTGGAGATGGTCAAGGGCATGAAGATGACGTTTGTCTAATAACTCAAGTTTTGTTAAATGGTCTTGGTGAAAGTCATCATCAATGAGCATATCTTGAAGGGAGATATGGAGAGATAGGATCTAGAATTTGAGAGGCAAAACATCCTTGGTACCGTAGACCAAAGAAAAGGGAGTGGTAGTGGTGCAGGTGAGAATACTGGTATGGTATGCCCAAAGAGCGAAAGGAATGTATGTATGCCAATCCTTCCCAGTATCATTAACCACTTTCATGAGAATTTTTTTAGGGTTTTGTTGGTGGATTTGGCCTAGCCATTGGTTTGGGGGTAATATGGGGAGGAGAAGCTAAGCTAGATGCCGAAGGCATTGCAAAGTTTCTGTAGAGTTTTGTTTTTGAATTGTTTTCCATTATCAGTGATAAGGTGATGTGGAACACTGAAGTGATAAATAATGTGATGATTGATGAACTCACATATTTTCTTAACTTTAGTAGAGATGAGGGGTATGGCTTCAACCCATTTGGTGTAATATTCAATAGCAGTGATGATCTATTGATGTCTTAGGAAGAGTGTGGATTGATCTCCCGACAAGATCCAAACCCCATTAAGAGAAGGGCCAAAGGTCATGAGCGACTTGTAAGGCATGACTAGGTATGTGATGAAGATTGGACTATTGTTGGCATTTTACACAATGCTTAACGTAGTCACAAAAATCATGATTAAGGGTCATCCAATAATAGCCTAGGTGAAGAATGTGTTTAGCAATAGCAAGGCCACTAAAGTGACCTCCACATATGCCATCGTGAACTTCTTTAATGGTATAGGGATTTCAGAGCTGGTGAGGCATCGTAAGAGAATACCGTCAAATCCGCATTTATAGAGAAGGCCACCCATGATGACATAATGAGAGGCCTTTTTGAGAAAGGTGTGTTGTCCATTACATGTGAGATCAGGAGGAAATATAGAAAGGGAAAGGTAGTCCACAAGTTGCTTATACCAAAGGTCTTGTGTGTTTAGTGAGGCAGTTCGAGATGATGAGGTTAACACAACAAGATTTATAAGAAGGTCTTGGTATGCATTTTATGGTAACAAAGATGTCTAAATTGACAAGTGAAGCGTGTATTTGGGAAGTGAGGCAGGCCATGGTATCTGTGAATTTATTGGTGGATCATGGAATAGTTTGAATTTTATAGCGGTCAAAGGTAGTCAACATGATGCCGATATAACATTTGTACTCTTGAAGTATTTCATTATGACACTGATAAACACCATTGACTTGGTTTACTACCAGTTGAGAATCACCAAATATATTAATGGACTTAACCTCTAAGGCATAGGAAGTTATGAGACCCAATACGAGTGCTTCGTATTCGGTGATATTGTTGGTGCACTCGAAGTCAAGTTTGAATGATAAGGGCATGGGTTCACCATCAATAGGAATGAGGATAATTTCTGCACCACCCCACACTGACATTTGGAACCATCAAAGAATAAGGTCATTTAGTAAGGGTCATCATCCAAAGAGAGGTTAGCAATGGATTCATCAGGGAAATCAAAGTTTGAAGGTTGATTCCTAGAAAGAGGTGCGTCAACAAGCTGGTTAGCAATGGCCTGGCCCTTGATAGATTTTTGGTGGATGAATTCTAGGTCTAGGTCAGCAAGAAGCATGAGCCAACATGTGACACGTTGATTTTGGTAGGGTTTAGCATACATGAAGTGTAAGGGGTCAATGTTGGTCACAACATAGGTTTTGTGGTTAAGTAGGTAATGGCGAAGTTTGGTGGCAACAAAAACTAAGGCTAAGCAAAGTTTTTCAGGGTGAGTGTATTGGGTTTCATAGTCCATAAGGGTACGGCTTATGTAATAAACTACCTGCTCCCTATGTTGTTCATCACGATGAGCAAGCATAGCCCCTAAAGAGTGATTGGTAGCTAAGATGTATAGATAGAAGGGTTGGTCATCTTTAGGTGGAATAAGTATGGGTGGTTGGAGAAGGTATTGTTTTAAGGCCTCGAAAGTGTTATGGCAGTCATCATCCCATTTGAAAGAGACATCCTTTTTGAGAAGGTGATGAAATGGTTGACAACGGTTAGATAATTGTGAAATGAAATGGTGAATGGACTGCAATTTACCTTACAGGCTACGGAGTTGTTTAAGGTTAGTGGGTGGAGGCATTTCCAAAATGGCCTTGACTTTAACAGGTCAACTTCTATACCATGTAGGAAATAATAAATCCTAGGAGTTTTCCGAGAGAACCGTAAAGATGCACTTTTTTAGCTTGGAGGCGATTTAATATTTAATGAGGCGGTCAAAGATGGTTTTGAGGATGGTGAGGTGCTTGGTGTGACATGTAGATTTGGCCAATAGATCATCCACATAATCTTCCAATATGTGATGCATGATATCATGGAAGATGTAGGTCATAGCACGCTGATAGGTGGCACCAACATTTTTAAGGCCAAAAGGCATGACTCGATAGTAGAAGGTCCCCCAAGGGGTAATGAATGTGGTTTTGTGTTGATCCTCTGGGGTGAGCAAGATTTGGTTATAACCCAAGAAACCATCCATAAGTGATAGCATCTCATGGCCAGCGGTAAGGTCAACCAACTGGTCAATACCAGGTAGAGGAAAATCATCTTTTGGGTAAGCAAGGTTGAGATCATGGAAATCAGTGCAAATGTAAAGTCCCCCTATCACCTTAGTGACAGGGATGATGTTAGAAATCCATTGGGGGTAATCGATGGGTAAGATGAAAGAAACTAAGAGAAGGAATTGAAGTTCTTCTTTGATAACAAGAGCAATGCGAGGGTGCATTTTCCTCAACTTTTGTTTTACGGGTTTGGCATCGAGAATGGTTACAATATTATGGACCACGATATTAGGATCAATACTAGGCATGTCAGCATAGGACCAAGTGAAAGCATGGATATGACTTTTAAGAAAAGAAGTGAGGGCTTCCTATTCAGCAGCATCCAGAGATTGGCCAATCTTGAGAATGTGGGGGTCATCCTGAGTGTGGATGTTGACTTTGATAGTTGATTCATTAAACATTGTTTGTGTCTCAGAAGGTAATGACTAGTGGATATAAGAGTCTTCAGCACCAAGGTAGGTGAGTATGGATTCATCATCTTGACATTGAACAACATTAATAGAAGGAGTATCGTCCCCTATCATATTAGGATACAAGAAAGGAAGAGAGGAAGGAGCCTTTCCATCACAATGATAGGTCAGAGGCCCCAAGGAAATGGTATTTATGGAAAAAAAAGGTAGGAGGGATAGATTTAGGATCTATCGACTCGTTGGTGAAGGTGGTGAAGGTGGTAAGTGAAGAAGGTGGAGCGAGGTCAATGTCTTCGATGAGTTCAATACGGAGCTTTTGGGCGGGTAATTTGGTAAAAACGATTCCACTACAATCATTGTGTTTACGCGTGGTACATGAAATAATGGTGTGATGACATTGATCATAAATACCAAATCCGGAACCCTTCCAGCACGGCGGTGTAGGAAAGTGTGAGAAAAGTAGTAGTTGGTAAGTGACTAAAGGTCAGCCGAAAAAGGTTAGGTTTGTGATGGTGGTTCAGGTGCGTAAGTTGAAATATCAAGTCCCCCATAGGTAAGATGGGTACATATGTGGGGAGGACCATAAAGGAGATGCTTGCCTATGTGGTGATCATAGTGAGGATCTTTGGTGAAGGTTTCCATGCTCTTGTGGAGTAAGGAATGTATTGACATTGTATTGCGATACTCCCCATAGTGAGGCATTGAAAAACACCTTCCAAGGGATCAGTGGTTGATATATTGGTGGCTGGAATGGAGGAAGCATTAGAAGTTAGATCAGCAAAGGTGTCGGTTAGTTGGGAAGCTGATGTGTGACTAGTAGAAGCAATAGCAGTGGGAATAGAAGATTTGGGCGAAGGTGAGGTTGTAATGGCACTGGTGGATGGGGTTGTGTGTGAAGAATATGTAGGTAGGGAGGTAGATGCCTTAATAGGTACAAGGACATCATTGGGCTGGTAAAGCATGTTGCAGGTTTTGAAAGGTGATGGGTCATGGTATAGGAACGTCCTTCATGTTCAAACTTTACACATCGGTGCAAAGTAAAAGGAACACAACCCATGGCACGAATCTAGGTCTGCCGAGCAACAAATTGTATTGAAACTCCCCTTCCAAAATGTAGAATAGCTCGGGAATAGTACGGGGACCCACACGAATGTGGAGGATGATAGTGCCGAGTGTAGAGGTGATAGCGTCATTAAATAAATGCAACATGACTGGATGTTTATGCATGCAGTTGTTGGGTATGTGCATTTGTTCGAATACGTGAGAGGAGATGATGTTAATGTTGGTGCCCCCATTGATCATACCACATCGGATGCATATATTATCGATATGGATGGAGATGAAAAGTGCAGGATCTGGGTCATCGGTTTAGTGGGGGACAATTTCCACATTCGAGAAACTAAGGATAGCAACTTGGTTAACAAGTGGAGGTGCTGAGGTAGATGGAAATTTGGTGAGAGAAGTGACATGATGAGGTGTGATAATAGATGCTACAGTTGTGGGGTCATTAGGTAAAACCCCAATAGATTGAAGGATCTCCATGAGAGCTTGATGATGTGTCTCTAAGGTTTGGATGAGATCGTATAAGGACATTTTGAGGGGAGATTGGTGTAGTTGTTTGAGCATGGTGCGATGTGTGATGCCATTAGAAATGGGGTATGTGGGGCCGTAGATAGTTATCTTAGGTATGGGTGTAAATGGTATGTTGGGTATAGGATTGGTTGGTGGGTCAGCTACCTTTTCTTTTCCCTTCTATGCACATGTAGTGACGTGTACCATGTTGATTTGAGGGAAGTTGGAAAATGGAGAAGGTGTAGGGTAAGTGGTATAACAACATGAAGGGAAAAAACCTACTAGAGGAGAAAAGCCTTGTGAGGTTAGTTGGGTGCAACGACATTTGGGTGGTGGTGTGGCAAGTTCTCTGATGTGAACCATGTTAATTTCAAATTTTAGAGATGGAAAGGAAGGTTGTGGCGGTGAAGATGGAGGTTGTGGTATAGGTGTAGGAGGAATATGTGAAGAAGGTGGTGGGGGTGAAATAGGTTCATCATCTAGGAGGTCATCATCATCAAAATTGGGGTCAGAAGGACATAATTGAATGAGGGCAGCCTTTAGACCCTTACAGTTCTCAACATCATGTCCTGGCACATGATGGTAAGTGCAAATTTTAGTATCATCAAACCCTTCCGGCTTAGGTTTAAGAGGGTCGTAAGGTCTAAGAGGAGGGAGGGTGATAGAAAAGCTTTCCAGGAGGTTAGCCAAGATGGTGGCGTATGATCCTACAAAGTGGATCGAATGCAAAGTGAAAGTAGGTTTGGTTGGTATATTGGGTAGTTGTGGTGGTAGTCAAGGTGATGCAGTCTTGGATTTGGGTTGTACTTTCTTTGGTGTAGGTGCAGCAACAAAAAGAGGGTAGGTTTAACCACCTCTTTGGAAATTAACGGTTTTTTTGATTTTGGTGTTTTTTCTTAGGTAGAGGTGTAGGGGGAGCACGTGATGTAGATGACAAGGAAGATGGTGGGAGAGGATGAGTAACCCAAGGGGAAAACTGAGGTGCAAAGTGGTAGGTGTTGGTCGAGGTCGAGAAGGAGGTATAGGTGAGGTGGAAGAAAATGTCATGGGCAGTGAAGGAGGTATAGAAGGTAATGGTGGTATAGGAGGCAAAAGAAGTTATAGATGGTGATGAAGGACGTAAGGTTCACCTAGGTAGAGCTACAGGATATGGTAAAGGGGTCAAGGGAATTTTAGGTTTACCCCTGGAGAGGGTAGATTTTGTTAAGGTAGAGGGGTGAGGTCCCAAGATGGATGGTAAGGGTGAAGGTGATAAAGGTGTAGTTGGTGAGGTTGGTGCATGTGGATTAGAAGGTTGGGTTTTTCATTTAGGTTGAGGGATTGGTTCCATAGGTATATGGGAAGATGTGGTCAAGTGTATCCTGATAGGAGGATGTGTAAGGTTTGATGTGGGTGTGACCCCTAGAACACTAGTAGGTTTAGATATAAGAGATGGTGTTGGAACACGTTGGCTAGTAGGTAGAGAGGCAGGTATAGATGAGGATGATGTAGTAGAAGATGTATCGAGAGTTATGTTCATGTGCAGTTTGGGTTGTTGAAAATTCTTCGAGATAAATGGTAGAGGTGTCAGTGGAAGATGATTACATTTGGGTCGAGACCGAGAGTAAGAGATGCCCCCAAAGTGAAGCCCTATCAACATAGTCTAGGTGGTTGGCCAAACGTGAGAACAACACTGTGGTAGATGAGGTAGATGTGGAGCGAGTGGTGATTCTCGTAAAATATGTCTGAGAAATAGGAATTCACTGGCTTCGGAATCTATAGGTAAGAGAGCTGAAAGTAGGTCTGCATGATCTTGGGTAGCTGATGGAGAATAGTCACCTAGTTGTAATGGAAAATCTATTGGATCCCGAATAGGTGGAAAAGATGATGGGTACTCCTCGTGGGTGGAGGAGGTATAATTGGTAGCGATTCACTTTGGGTAGGGAAGTTGAAGGGGACATGATATTGGTGCTAATGAGAGTCTCCTCTACATGTGTACTGAGGAGGTGAAGGGATTTCCTCTATGGGTAGAGGAATGGATAAAGTAGGTTCTGTACGGGTAGAGGATTTTGGGCTAGGATTTCCTTGATGGAGGGTATAGGAGATATTTGGGAATTGAGTGGTAAGTCGGTAAAGATAACATGTACCTCACATGTATTACTTTCATTATGTGAGGCATCACCAGTTTGATCATTAGATGGGGAATGGTTAGGGAATGGTTTCTTGAATATATGAAGGTCTTGATTGGCGGTGCATTAGGGTTATCCAGGACTAACTCGCTGCTCTCAAGAATTCCCTGAACAATGTTTTTAAAGGTGATACAATTGTTGTCACTGTGACCATTTACCCAGTGATAGTTACAATAGTCATTTTCCTTGTACCAACCTGGTATGGGGTGAGAGGGGTCAAAACCAATATGTGGTTTGATAGGAGGAAGGGTGATGACATTAGCTTTAATAAGATTTTCTAAAACAGATGAATATGAATCTCCAATTGAGGTATATTTATTTTCTTCACGTCGAATTAGAAGGTTTGATTTGGTGACATATTAGATGAAGGTTTAGCATGATTGGATGGATGGGCAGGGCTAGCCTTAAGTACCACTATGTTGGCAGTTCCCTTGGCTTTGGAATAACTCATCTGAGGTTTCGAGGAAGAGGAAGTATCATGTGATTTAAACAAAGAGTTCTTGTTTCAGTAATTGTATCTTCTTCTCTTCAATGGCATAAATTTCAAGCTTACGTGCCATGGTGAAAGCCTCATCAAATGTGCGGAAGGTTTGCACCTGTAAGGTAGGTGAGATATGTCTAGCAAGATGTGCTCATGTGAAGATCTCTAAGAGTCTAGTTTGCGGTAATTAGAAAGTGAGTTGGTTGATTAGGCTACACCAACGAGTGACAAAATCTGCAATAGATTCATCATCATATTGACGTGTGTAATAAATATCGTAGAAATGATGGAAATGCTTTCAAGACAAGGCTGAGGTTGCTCGAGACATGATAAAATCCCAATATGCTCGTGCATTTTGTGAATGGATTGTATTCTTTTGTTGACACACAATGCAATGCAGGGGGTAGTATGGGTAGGATGAGTTAGTTTGAATGAAATTTTGTTGGGAGATGTTTAGACAAGTCTAGCTAGGAATTACCAACTTCTTTGAGAACCTTTGCAAGAGATTTGCAATACCTAAATAGCAGATATGTTTCAATGGATTTAAAATATTCCTTCAACTAGGATATGTGCACAAAATGGAGGCCTAGATCTGCACTCTTCCACACAACCTTTGATAACCTGCCACAAAAGCTTGAAGTAAAATACCAAAAAAATATCCAAGAATCCCTATTTGATCATGACCTAAGGTGCACCCAAAGGTTTACAAACAATCTCAATATTCAAGGATAGTAAAAGATTTTAAATTTGTTTATCTTCTATCATATAAAGGCTCTTATGAATATAAGATTGCAAATGCGATTAAACCATTAACAAGAAATGAGACCATGTATGATCAAAGAGATCCTAAACACAAGATTGTACCATGAGCGAGGAACACAAATTGAAATCATTCTCGAAACATAAGCATATGCACAAATTTTCAAGAGATAACACCAAATAATCCAAAATTTTGATCAAATACATCAACAGGGAATGCTATCGAACAATCTCGAGCCTGTTGATGGATTTACAACTGAAACCAACTCAACATGATTAAATCTGATGTAAAATAGAATTCAAAATGGCTCTCAAGCGGTTTCTCTAGAGAAATAGATTTCTTTCAGTCTTTTCCTTGAAAATTCTACATCCTTTTCCTCTTCTCCTCCCTTAATTTTTCCAAAATACATAATATACCCTATGCCATCATGGATTCTTCCTTGCTAAGAAAATAATATGCTTATGGGATCAAATTTGTTACAACTTCTCATGATTACATGAAAATGACATCAAACTGGAAAACAGCTCGCAGGTTGCCAGGTATGCACAAAAATTAAATCATTACACAAATTTGGATCATTATCCTCCCGTGGTCATGTTTTTGCCATTTGGGCATGCCAAAGATGTTTTATCAATCATTTTTCACCTTTTACCTTTTCAATTTTTACCATCAGCAACCATTGGTTTTCACTTTTCACATTTTTTATCGGGAAAAGGCAAGAATTATATCAAATCCATTGTAGACCATCAAATTAGGTCATGAAAAAGTGCCATTGCACTCAGAAGGCCAAGAGGATGAAAAATCATATAAAATTTGATGTGATTTGGTTAAGAAACGACGAATCCAAGCTTCCCTGGAGCTCTATGGCGACAAAATGGGTGAATACACAATATCCATTGATCTCGAATCAACTTTAAATGCTAGCCCTCCACATGGAGGATGAGATTCTTGAATATCCCCTTTTTTCCCTTTGGATAAGGTGGGACACATGTTAAAACGTGATTGGATTGGGCTCCCATCCTAAAAATGCATTTGCGACCTTTTTGAATCTTTGGAAAATTTTGTAAAATTCCTCCACCTACCTCCTGGGCTCACCACGTGTCCAGATGTGGGCCCCCTTTGAAAATGTGGGCCAATTCTATCAATTTTGACACTTTTTTAAAAAGGGAAATTTTTCTCAAAATTCTCCCCGTGCCCAAACACTTGCTCTCTTCCTCGCCATGTGGCACTCGCCCATTCACTACGGGTCCAAGCTTCCACCCGCCCGCCAAAATGCAAAGTTTCAAAACTCTCCTCAGCCCGCACTCTCCATTTGACTCCTTTGAAAAATGCCACATGTCCTCCATAGATTGGCTGTGGAGGCATGCCTTCAATTTTGACTTAGCTCCCTTTGCCTGATTTTTTGCATTTCTTGGACACATGTCCTTTTTTATTGGTTTTCGGAACCTCGGGTCCAATTTTTACTTTTACCATTTGGAGTTAAAAACTCCAAAGTCATCGCGGAACCCGCTGCCCCATCTTGACCCTTTGTGGACACAGTGTTAGCTCCGGATTGGAGTGGTAAAATGTCACAAAAATTCCCTTCGGCCCCCTTATTTGAATTTTCACGTTTTTTGGACACGTGTCCACCTACAATTAGATGCGGGCCTTGGTCAAAAATTTCCTTGACACTTTGAGTCAAAAATCACCAACTCCCTCCGCCACCCGCATGTCCCCCGAGCCACGTGTCCTCTTCCCATTCGCTGCGGGCTTTCAGGCCTAGAAATGACTTTGAGAATTTTGCCAAAATGAAAGCCAAAATTCTTAAGGAACCTCTGCCACCCACCACTCCATGACCAATCAGAATGTGCCACGTAGGCATCCTTTGTAAAAGGTGGAGCCATGGGTCAAAATTTTCCCTTTAGCCAAAATTTCAAAAATTAACAAGTTAGAAATATTTTATGGCCACCCCGGCCAATAGGAGCCCACCACGTTGCAATAATAGTGTGATGATGAATTTGATGGGTAGAAGACACCGTCGACCATAAAAATGTGGAAAATACAGAGGATGCCCTAGAATTCAAAATTTTTGACAAGGGAGGCATATTTCTTGATTTCAAACCAACTGAATCATTTTTTGACCTTATTTTTGACCTTGGGATTGGGAAAATACTTGCACAAATTTGGGATTCGATCAGACTCGAGTTTTTACATGATTTGGCAAAGGAAAATGACACAACCCGAAAAATTTGAAGAAACTAGGGCACAAAAAGGGGCAAACTTGGAAATTGTTTTAGAATAGGGAAAAAAAATAACATTATGGGCATTTTGAAGCATTCAAATAGGAGGGAGAAATGCAGACCGCTAAATCGACCAATGAAACGTTTGTGAGAAAATTTGGACATGAAAAATTAGGGCACATTATGAAAACTCAATAATGGGACCGACATTGGCTCTTGCTTGGGGATGGGCACTCGCAGTGAGTGCCACAAGATCAAAACGTAGACCAAGTGCCAAAAATCCATTGGGCAAGGAGTCAAAACACTAGGGCAGCCCAAAAATTTTAGAAATACCACCAAAAACAGACCAAGAAAACCACCAGAATGGCTGCCAAGGACAAAAGGGCAAACCACACACCAACAAATAGCAAAAAACAAAGCAAGAACAAGGACTATACAAATGTACAATTTGTGCATACCTCAACTTGGGGATTTAATCCAAGAAATGTTTTAAATGTCTGCCATTAACAGGAAGCTCCAGCAATTCCCCATCTAGATCTTTAAGGAAAAAGGTATGCTCACCAATTCTAATGTCAATGGCATAAGGGCCCATCCATAATGCATCAAACTTACCATGTTTGCCCTTGTCTTCATGCCTACTATCCCACAACAAAACCAAATCTCCAACATTGAAGGCTCTAGGAGTGACCTTCTTATCAAACAACCTCTTCAATTTCTCTCTAAATTTGATATGCCTTTGATGAGAAACTCTTCTCTCTTCATCTAACTCAATGATCTGATTGATTCTTGATTCATATGGGCCATGCTCTTGATCTTCTAGCTGTTGAGCAAACTGAAATGAGGATAATTGCATATACAAGGGCAGCAATGCTTGAGTTCCATACACCAATTCAAATGGTCTTTACCAGTTGCTCTTTTAGGATTTATTCTATCAGCCCAAACTACAAATTTTAATTGCTCTCCCCACTTCTTGTTGATTTCAAGGTCCTTCTAATGATCTTGAGCAAGTTCTTATTACTTAACTCAGCTTGCCCATTCCTTGTGGATTGTAATTTGAAGAATAAGTTAGATTGATTCCATATTCATTACACATTGAAATTAAAGGTTTGGCTCTAAAATATATGGCATTATACGATATAATCTTAAGCTGAAACTCCAAATCTCGCATATGATATGATTCAACAAGAAATCCATTACCGCTTCGTGTGTTACCTTTCTAGATGGAGTTGCTTCAACCCACTTTGTAAAATAATCAGTTGCTACAAGGATCCATTTATGGCCATCACTAGAAGGATCTAAAATCTCACCAATGAAGTCCATTCCCCATTGTTTGAAAGGGGATTCAATTGATACAGGCAAAGGAAGGGATCCACGAAGCTTCGGTCTTCCAAAGAAACGTTGGCAACTATCACACCTCCTAACCAATGGGTTACATCTTTAAAAAGAGTAGGCCACCAATAACCAGCTCTCAAAATATTATGTGTTGTCACTCTCCCAGTAAAGTGTCCTCCACAAACTCCCCCATGGAAATCAAAAACTATCTTGGGAGCTTCATCTTCAGTTATGCATTTCAAGAGGACACCTTCAGGGTTCTTCCAAGTCAGCCCAAGGTCTGTTATGATATACTTTTGAGAGGCTAGCTTGAGGGCTCTTTTCTGAATTTTACTCAAGTGACTAGGATAGCATAGGTGCTTGAGGTAGAATATTAGATCTTTGTACCACATAGAATTTACCAACTTTGCAAGCACATCTATCCTTTCTTCCTCTAGCTGATTCACTTCCACATTCGTAAGTTGCTCTCACCATGAGCCTAAGCAAGACCCAACCTCTTACCACCTTTGTGGTTTGGATGTCCATATCATACTCCTACAATTTGTTCACCCATATACATCTTTTACTTGAGATTTCCATGTCTGATAAGATGTCTTTAACCATGGTGTGGGGAACATAGGCAACAACTTTTAAACTCAATATATAAGGCCCGAAAATATTTGTTGCTTTCACCAGGCAAACAATTATTTTTCAATGATTGTATACTTCAATTCAGCTTCTTATAAATCCTTGCTAAAGAAGGCAATAGGTCTCTCAACTCCATTCTCATCCTTTTGTAACAAAATTGAAGCAATAGTAAATTTAGAGGCAAAAGAAAATATTTAGAAAGGCCTCTTATAGTTTGGAGCTACCAAAACAGGTGCATGCTTAAGTGCATCCTTTATTCCTTCAAAAGCTTGAATGGAAGCCTCCTCCCACCTAATAACTTGGTCCTTTTTAACATGCTTGTGATTGGAAGAGTCAGCTTAGCAAAATTGGAAACAAACCTTCTAATAAAATTTATTTGGCCAAAGAAAGATTGGATACCTTTCTTGGTTCTTGGGATAGGTACTTTGCTGATTGCCTCCACTCTTTTAGGGTTTATCATGACACCATCCTTAGATACAATATGTCCCAGCAACTTGACCTTTTACACCAAAATGACACTTCTTTGGATTAAGAGAAATTCCATAATCCCTACATCGATCAGCATATTCTCCAAGTGTTGTAAATGATTACCTCACCGCTTGAAAACATAGTCACATCATCTTGGTAAACCGCAATGAACTCATTGATGTAACTAGAAAAAGAAACATCCATTTCCCTTTGAAAAGTGGCACCATCATTCATAAAACCAAAGGGCATCCTAATAAAAACATAAGTCCCCAAGGAGTAGTGAAGGCTATCTTAAGTCTTTCGATTCTTTGACAACTACCCGATTGTATCCGAAGAAACCATCCACATGAGAGAGAGAAATTCTAATCCTATCACAAGCTGCAACATATTTTACATGTTTGGCAAGGGATAGTTGTCCTTCATGGATGCCTTATTTAGATTCCTAAAATCCACACAAAGTCTTATGTCTCCATTCTTCTTTCTAATTGGCACAAGGTTTTGCAACCCAAGATGAATACCTAGTAGGCTGAATAATACCTCCATCTCTCAATTTATTTAATTTCTCTTGCATTTTCATGGAGAGAAGTGAATTAATTGGCCTTTGCCTCTATCTAAATGGTTTGGAATTTTCTTCAAGAGGGATCTCATGTTGAAATAAATCTTCTCTATATGCTTTTAGCTCTGAATAGGACCAAGCAAGGTAGTCTTGATATTTTTTCAACAATTGGGCATAGGACTGTTTTTCTTCTTTACTTAAATTTTTACCCAACAAAATCTTCCTTGGTTTTTCCTTTGTTCCCAAGTCATGCTCTTCCACATCCCTTAAAGCAGACATCTTTCTATTTATGATGCAATCAACTTTGTTAATATTTGATTCAAGTGCAACAAGACCTTTAGGGATGGTATTTTTTTCAATTGTATAATATCCTTATCAAACAAAGTTTCTCTTCCTTCATTCATGCATACCATTGGTTCCCAATTAATATTCTGATTTACAAACTCACCATGGCTTTGCAAGAACCTTAGAACTTGAGCATCATCATCAAACACTTGCCAATGTTTCACATTATCAATGACAGTTGGCTTGGTAGGCACTTCAATGTTATATTCACAATAAGGTGAAATGGTGTAATTTTCAAATCTAGAAGCTAAGCACTGCCAAATTATCAGTAGCAGCATTAAGACCTCTATCATGGTAAACAATGTTAAAGGAATCAAACATTTCAATTAGATCCCAAACTGCATGCTTATACTATTTCATACGCTGATTTTTTGTAGCATACAATTTTCTTATTTGTTTGACAACCAACTCTGAGTCTCCTTTTACAACAATATCCTTCACTCCATACTTCCATGAAATTCTTAACCCCAACAACAATGCCTCATACTCAGCAATATTGTTAGTGCATTCAAAATTAAGTTTAAAGGAAAAAGTAAACTCTTCTAAACTAGGAGAAAGCAAAACTATACCAGCACCATTTCCAAATTTAGAACAAGCTCCATCAAATATAAAGGTCCAAGGAGAACCTACCATATCAAGGCACTATTATTTGTCCATCTTGTGTTCTTTTCCATCAGCAAAGCCAATGAAATTGTCAGCATCTACATCAGCAAACAACACTTCATAGGAGGCATTGTTGGGATCTTCAATCAAGTGCAAAATCTTCTTTTCACCATAGAGTTTGACAAGGCTGCCCTCAATGGGAATGGTGGCAAAAGACATGTCCATTTGAACACTACCACTAACACTTGCAGCCCATTTTCTTGAAAAAATCATACCCCATTTGGTAGGGCATTCAATAATTACAACATCAAGTTTTAAGTTCTTACCTGGATAGGCTGCAAGTTGCACTACTAAACCCTTCACACAACCAACCACCAGCACTTCCCTTGAATCCATGGAAGTACACTTCCCATAGGTAGTTGTCACCTTGATATCCAACTCATTCATGACTTCTAAAGGCATGACATTACATGATGCACTAGAATCAAACATACAATTGTGAAGTAGTCTATCTTTTATGAGCAAAATTGTAAAGAATGGATCAACATTCAATTGGGAATCAACCAAGGATGTTCCTAAATATACTTCAAGTGCCTCTCCAAGATCTTCCTCTACTGGTGGTGTTTCAAGGCCAGTAATGATTTGAAGAGGGGTCTCAACAACATTTACATTTCTACTTGGGGTGATCTTCTCTTCTTTCAATCCCAAGTACTCAAATGCTCTCTTCTTATGCTCAGGAATTCTAAGAAACTCAATAATTGGAACACTCACTTTAATTTGGCTCAATACTTGGGCAATATCATAGGGGACACTCTTTGGCAAAAATCATTGGAAGGGATACAAGAAGATTCATCGGATGGCAAATGATTCTTAGTAGCCTGGGCATGATGAGGCAAGTGTTTCTCTTTTAGGAGTTTCTTTTGGAATTCTTGTGAGCAAGGGTGTCTTTGGCTTGGCCTAAGGACCAGCTCCTCTAACAACTTTACTTCTAGTATTATACTCTTTCTCTTGACCAACCATAGCATTCATTAACAATTGTCTATCTTCCTCCAAGGGAATACCACCATCATACTTCTAGATCATTAAAGTCCTTAGATATTCAAAGTCATTATTAGGAATTTCAAAGGCTTGAACTACATCTACATCATGAGCTTGAGGAAGAGAAAGAAGTTGTACCTACTTTATGCAATCCCAAAAGGTTGCAGCAGTCCTTGCACTTATCACATCTATTGATGTTGTTGCTTGTTGTGAGCTTAAAGAGCTGCCCATCATGCAAATTTCATCATCTATTTCATCTTCATTATCATCTTCAACAATTTGCTGGTCCATTTCACATGGAGGATAAGGAAGAAAACATCTAGCACACCAATCCATATCAGAATTTCTTGAATAGTAGTAACTCTTGTAGTTAGAGGGTTAGGCACCACTCTATTTTCACATGCTTGGGGTTGTCTATTTCCCCCACCAACAAGCCCTTTACCTCTATCATCTTGCCTTTGATCACCCCTAGGATGATTGCCAAATCTATCAAGGTTTTGATTTCTTTGTTTTCCTTGTGAACTTTGCCCAATTCCTTTCTCATCCCAAGCTAATTTGTAAGAAATTTCTTTGATAGCCTGCCAAAGTCTTGACAACATCTTCTAAATTAGCACCCTTGCTAGCTTGAGGCTTCTCAGGGTTTATCAGCTTCACACCATCCCTCTTAAGTGGTTTACCAATAGCTTTAATATTATTTTCAATTTGAATTTCCATGGTGAAAGCTTGCCTCAAGTTTGTAGGATTTTTGTCCGTCAAGTAATAGGCTACCTTTTTATCAAATGCATCTGCATATTTGATCAAACAAGATTCATCACAAGGCCTCAAAATGATAGGCAGCCTTCTCAATGTTTTGTTAAATCTTGTATTGAAGTCATGGACTATTTCATTTAGGTTCTTCTTGATATTCTCAAATTCAGACAAAAGAAATCTAGGATCAGTCATGTCACCATATTGCAACCTAAATGCATTTTTCATTTCAATCCATGAATCAATAGAATTATTAGGTAGAGCCTTGTACCAATCCCTAGCATCTTCTTCAAGTGTATGAATAAACAACTTAATATACACATCTTCAAACTCTATCTCAAAATCTTCCATCATATTATCAAAAAGTTTGAGATGCTGATCACCAGTAATGGCATTATTACCTTGGAATTTTGGTAACCTATTTCTGACATCTTGTGGGACAGCATTTGGGTAACCATCCATTCCTCTAAAATTTATAGGACCAAAGGTGTTAACAACAAATGGAGGTCTAGGCTAAGCCATATTGTTTGGTATGGGTGATCTTGGAGGTGAACAAGCTGATGAGGAGTGCTATGTCTTTGGGGCTCAAGAATGTGACTCACAAAATTGGTATCCTCTAAGTGCTGATTTTCTTGGAAAATTTGATTTGAATTAAAACACAAAGGTACAGATTAGAGAAGGAACTTACTAGGTACAAGCAGAAGGACCTTCACCAGATGACACAAACAAATTTATGAGAGGATTGCTTGAATCAAAATCACATGAAGTAGAATGATAGTCCTCTACCAAAGGTTGATCTCTCTCACCAATGGCTATATCTTTGCTTGATGTTTAACCACTTTCCAAACTCTTCTCCCTTCCAAATATGAATTTCTTAGGTCTAAGAACAATTTTTTAGCAGAGTCTTTAAGGAAGATAGATCTTCTTCCCTCCATTTTTGCAGAGATCAACAATCACAAAAATAAGTGACAGAAAGCTTAAGACACTGGTATTTCCAAATTCAAATCAGAATGGAGTCGCCACTAAGGAATTTCAACTCAATTGTGCAAGAATGCACTAAAATAATTTTGTCAAATGCTTGATAATACTAATAACTTTGCAAGGCTCTACAAATCAGATCTTCCTCTTCTTAAATCAACCAAAGACAAAGCAACAGAGCTACTACATAAACTCGCTAGTAAATGTAAAAGAGCAGGCTGAGCTTGAAATTTTTCCTAAAACTTACAGATCTGATGCATAGGATGGTATCTTGTCAATGCAGTTGCTCAAATACCTAAATATACAAATGCTCAAACCCTTCAAATACTTCAAAACCACCAAGAAACTCAAGAAAATTATAATAATTCCCCGGTAACGGTGCCACTCAGGTGTTGGTACCCAAACTTAACCTCCTTCAAAACTCAAGCAGTATCATGGATTTGCACAAGACACTCAAGGGTAGATAAATGATTTGTATGTCTTTTGTAGCTGGGGAGACATCTATCTGACTTGTTAGGACTCAAGATTTTGAAGGAGTGGGTAGCACCTCAGAAGGATTTTGATCTAATCCTCATTATTCTAGGTTGTGCCTTTTAACTAAGGTAAGAGAACCTATATTGCAGCCTTTGTTTGATGAAAGAGGTGGAGATATCCTTATGCTTTCCACATTGTATGGAGATGGCCTTGGGAAAACATGATCAATTATCCATTATTCAAACTCAAAAGAGTTGTCACTACTAAATTATGGAAATGCTTTCAAGACAAGGCTAAGGTTGTTAGAGACGTGATAAAATCCTAATATGCTTTGTGCATTTTTGTGAATGGATTGTATTCTTTTGTTGACACACAATGCAATACAAGGGGTAGTATGGGTAGGATGAGTTAGTTTGAATGAAATTTTGTTGGGAGATGTTTAGACAAGACTAGCTAGGAATTACCAACTTCTTTGAGAACCTTTGCAAGAGATTTGCAACACCTAAACAACAGAGATGTTTCAATGGGTTTAAAATACTCCTTCAACCAGGATATGTGCACCAAATGGAGGCCTAGATCTACACTCTTCCACATAACCTTTGATAACCTACCACAAAAAGCTTGAAGCAAAATACCAACAAAATATCTAGGAATCCCTATTTAATCATGACCTAAGGTGCACCCAAAGGTTTACAAACAATCTCAATATTCAAGGATAGTAAAATGATTTTAAATATGTTTATCTTCTATCAAATGAAGATTTTTCTAAATATAAGATTGCAAATGCCATTAAACCATCAACAAGAAATGAGACCATGTATGATCAAAGAGATCCTAAACACAAGATTGCAACATGAGCAAGGAACACAAATTGAAATCATTCTGAAACATAAGCATATGCAAATTTTGCCCAGAGATAACACCAAATAATCAAAAAAATTGATCAAATACATTAGTAGGGGAATGCTATAAGAACAATCTCAGAGCCTGTTCATGGCTTTACAACTAAAACCAACTCAACATGATGAAATCTAATGCAAAATAGAATTGAAAATGGCTCTCAAGTGATTTTCTCCATAGAAATGGATTTCTTTCAGTATTTTCCTTGAAAATTATACGTCCTTTTCCTCTCTCCTCTCTTAATTTTTCCAAAATGCATAATATACCTTATGCCATCATGGAGTCTTCCTTCCTAAGAAAATAATATGCTTATGGGATCAAATTTGTTACAACAACTTCTCATGATTCCATGAAAATGACATCAAACTAGAAAATAGCTTTACGAGTTTCGTGTATGCACAAAAATTAAATCATTACTCAAATTTAAATCATTATCCTCCCCGAGGTCATGTTTTTGTCATTCAGGCATGCCAGCATGTTTTATCAATCATTTTTCACCTTTTACCTTTTCAATTTTTACCTCTACAACCTTTGATTTTCACTTTTCATGTTTTTAACGGGAAAAGGAAAGAATTATATCAAATCCATTATAGACCATCAAATTAGGTCATGAAAATAGTGTCATTGCACTCAAAAGGCTAAGAGGATGCAAAATCATATAAAATTTGATGTGATTTGGTGAAGAAACGATGAATCCGAGCTTCCTGGAGCTCCCATGGTGACAAAATGGGTGAATGCACAATTTCCGTTGATTTCGGATCAACTTTAAATGCTAGCCCTCCACGTGGAGGATGAGATTCTTGAATATCCCCTTTTTTCCTTTTGCATAAGGTGGAACACGTGTTAAAATGTGATTAGATTGGGCTTCCATCCTTAAAAATGCATTTGCGACCTTTTTGAATCTTTGGAAAATTTTGCAAAATTCCTTTTCCTGCCTCCTAGGCTCGCCACGTGTCAGATGTGGGCCCCCTTTGAAAATGCGGGCCAATTCTATCAATTTTGACACTTTTTTGAAAAAGGGAAATTTTTCTCAAAATTCTCCGTGGGCCCGAACACCCGCTCTCTTCCTCACCACATGGCACTCTCCCATTCGCTGCAGGTCCAAGCTTCCAATTCTACCCGCCAAAAATGCAAAGTTTCAAAACTCTCCTTGGGCCCACACTCTCCATTTGACTCCTTTGAAAAATGCCACGTGTCCTCCATAGATTGGCTGTGGAGGCATGCCTTCAATTTTGACCGAGCTCCCTTTGCCTAATTTTTGCATTTCTTGGACACATGTCCTTTTTTGATTGGTTTTCGGAACCTCGGGTCCAATTTTTACTTTTACCATTTGGAGTTAAAAAACTCCAAAGTCATCGCAGAACCCGCTGCCCCATCTTGACCCTTTGTGGACATGTGTCAGCTCTGGATTGGAGCGGTAAAATGTCACAAAATTTTCCTTCGGCCCCCTTGTTTGACTTTTTACATTTTCTCGGACACGTGTCCACCTACAATTGGATGTGGGCCTTGGTCAAAAATTTTCCCTTGACACTTTGAGTCAAAAATCACCAACTCCCTCCGCCACCTGCATGTCCCCAAGCCACGTGTCCTCTTCCCATTCGTTGCGGGCTTTTGGGCCTAGAAATGACTTTGAGAATTTTGCCAAAATGAAAGCCAAAATTCTTAAGGAACCTCTGCCACCCACCACTCCGTGACCAATCAGAATGTGCCATGTAGGCATCCTTTGCAAAAGGTGGAGCCATGGGTCAAAATTTTCCCTTTAGCCAAAATTTCAAAAATTAACAAGTTAGAAATATTTTCTGACCACCCCGGCCAATAGGAGCCCGCCATGTTGCAATAATAGTGTGATGATGAATTTGACGGGCCGAAGATGCCCGTCTGACCATCAAAATGTGGAAAATACTAGAGGATGCCCTAGAATTCAAAATTTTTGACAAAGGAGGCATCTTTATTGATTTCAAACCCTCTTGAATCATTTTTGACCTTATTTTTACCTTGGGATTGGGAAAAACTTACAAAAATTTGGGATTCAATTAGACTCGAGTTTTTAACACGATTTGGCAAAGGAAAACGACATGCCTTGAAAATTTTGAAGAAACTAGGGCACAAAAGGGGCAAACTTGGAAATTATTTCAGAATAGGGAAAAATAATAACATTATGGGCATTTTGAAGCATTCGAATAGCAGGAGGAGAAATGCAGACCACCAAATCGACCAATGAAACATTTGTGAGCAAATTTGGACATGAAAAATTAGGGCACATTATGAAAACTCAATAATGGGACCAACGGAGAATGTGGGTAATCCACTATACCAATCCAATGTTGGACTAGTTAGGGACATGGGAAATGTTCGCAAAAGCAAAGCATCATCATGTGTAATTAAGTAACACCCATGTTTGAAAGATCACAAATGATGTTGCGGGTCTTCCTTACTGTTAAAGCGGTTAAACTTAGGCATCTCCCAGTGTACGGTATATAGGCGAATGGGAATGGATGGGTGAATAGCCTCATTACAAATCTTGTCATAGGTGAGAGAATTACGGGAGCTGGAAACATATGCTTCTAATGTCTGCATCTTTTCCATCATTAACTTGATAAATTCATTATTAGGTTGTTAAGATTGGGTACCCCCCGGAGCGAAAGGAGGTTGTTGTTGGACATATGAATAATAGGACATTCCGAATATGGCGGTGTCAAATAAGGAGGCGGGAATTGAGAGACAAGCATCGAGGGTATATACCCAGTGCATCAATGACCGATGAAATAGGAGGTGGCCGGGTAGTAGGTATGTGAGGTGGGACACTCATAGTGACCCCGGTAGAGATGGGAGGTAGAGATCGGGGGAATAGAAAGGACAACGTTTTGAAATGGGGTAGACGTTTATGACACCAAGGGCGTAGTGTTGCTACTACTATATATGAGACAACAGTGTAGAGGATGCTATGTTTTGGGTGGTGGATGAAGGTGTGGTGGAGACTATAGGTGCAATAGAGGTGGCGAGATGCAACGGTCAAAGCTGGTGTGGGACCTAGTTGGGACACAACTAGGGATAAAATGGGTGAGGTCACCATGGTAGGAGGTGGAGCCGAGGTGGAAGTGATCATTAGGGATGGAGATAAGGATAAAATCATGCCATAGATCAATTGACCCAACACATCTTGAGTGGAGGCATGGGTGTGGTAGTGGCTCAAAGAACCGAGATTCGATCCAGGATTCGTGCAAACTCGTGTCACTGTAGGAATGGTGATAGGTTGATTAGGATCCATGGATGATGAGATGGAAGGTGGCAAAGGACTAGGTGATGAAGGGCTAGGTGGGAGCGGTAGTCGACTAGTGTGAAATATGAGGGCACTTGCCTAACTACGGGTTAGCACCATGTGGATAGGAACTGATTTGGCGAGACTGTATTATGTTTGAATGGCACAGAACACAACAGAACTAGGAAAACAATCAACAGTGAATGAATTAGGTCATTGGTGGTGAGCTGTAAAATAGCATAGGGTGACCGACATTGGTTCAGGTAAATTGATGCCGATTAGGCTTAACCGGTGCCAGTCACTGTGAAAAACCAACAGTCTGTTAAATGATAGTCCCAGAGTGACAATTTTTACACAGGATGAGACATAAGGTGACTGTGATTGAAGTAACGACAATATGGAAGGTGATAGGAGCCTTTTACAGCCTCAAAAGTGAAATAGGTGTCTTTTGGATAGGTATCCAAGAAGACTTCAGACCGACGCCGGTTGGGTTAAACCAATGTCGGTTAAAGGTAACCGTAAGCTGCCACTGTGAAATTGAAATAGAGAATAAGAAAGATGGTTGTGATTTAAAAATCTGGTGTTGAATCAAACCCAGAAGTCTGAGAATGATGTAGATGTGGTCCAGGCACACTCAAACGAAGTTAGAATACACCAACTATGATTGGGAGTGTGCAAGGAAAGACAAAAATGATGATCGAAAGCTCTCACCTCAAAACGCAAATCAAGCAGAACACTAAGAAAGAATGTTCCTAGAGTTCCTATTCTATTACGTTTGTTCAACTTATGCTATTTTTATGGACTGACTGTTATGAACAGAACAATAGAATTTCTTGGTGAGGAAGGCTTCCTACGAAGAAAGAATTCTAAAGGGTGAGGTTTCAGGAATGTTATGGCGCAGTGGGGCGGGCTTCACTTAGAAGTATGACTCACAAAGCAAAGTGAGTTGGGTGCCCATTTGTACCGTGATTATGTGATCACCTATGCCTTCTTCCGAGTAGGATGTTGTTTAAGAATGTATATATTTTGAATTTTTGTGTGGTTTGATAAGACTTAGAGAAAGAGAAAAGGATAGAAGTGCTTTTCTATGATTCTTTTGTCAACCATCAGCTGGTCATGACTTCCAGCATATAGGTTGCCCATAATTAATGTGAGCTAATGAGTTAAATTAGAATGTAGTGCACTTGTTTTAAACCCAAATTGAAAGTATGATATTCGATGATAGCAATAGATGAACAGGAAGAGGGATGCTCTTTCACTAAAATGCAGAAAACAAAGGGGAAGAAGGTTCTTTTTAAATACACCAAAAGAAATGTGTCTTTCGGAGCAAATAGAAAGAAGAGAATGTTACCAAGGAGAAGGTATTAATGTGAATGCTATTAGAAGGGAAACAAACACACAATTTTTCACCTAGGAATGAAGAAAGATGCAAGGAACCCCGAATGGGTCCCACCAGGCATGCCAAAATGTTTCACCTGATTTCTTAGTTTTCTGAGAAGTACTTGACGAAACAGATAAGGTAAAGGTGGTAAGAGGAATACCTGGTTTGGGATGGTTGAAGGTTGTATGTGTGCGTATCTGAATTCTGAATCGAAGTGATTATGAGACCTTCCTTTTGGCTAGGAGGAACTACCTGTATAAGAATCAAAACAAGACCACCAAAGAGAGTTAAATGATATATGCAGTGGATTTCCTAGCATATGCTAGATCTTGGAAGTGTGATACTTCCTAGATGGCTGTCAATCCACTATTTAAAACAATTCAATGTTGAAATAAAGTAAATATTGTCCTACTGTAGTTTAATATGATTTAGGCATCTCATACAAATGCAATAGGCTAGATCTAATCTAATAGGCTAGGCTAGAAGGAGATCCAAAGGTCAAATAGGTTAGTTATAGGTGAATGCGAGCTAAAGAGGCTAGGTTAGATACATATCGAAGGTTAAAAAGATGTCCAAGTAGGTATATGTTAGAAACGGGTTGTTATTCGGAAGAAATCAAAGGCGACACAAAGACTGACCACGGTTTTATCAGAATCGATGATGTTTTGATTGTAAATTAAATGACGATTAGAGAGAATCGATGATGGTTAAATCGGGGCTGGTGGAATCACAGTCCAGTTTTGGAGTTTTGGGTGAAAGTGGAGGGGATAGCAAACAAGAATTGATCACAGAGGGGGTGTAGATATGTTGCGAAGGTTTGAGATTATTGAGGAGGTCAAAATATGAAATTGGGCCAAGTATTAAGATGATCAAGTATGGAAGGTGGTCAGAATGGAGAGAGGGAATGGACAGAGGGTAAAAGACTAGGTTCCTCTACCACAAATACTATAGATGATGAGCAGAAAATGGAATAGATGGAAGGAGGATACTTACTCTTCTGTGAGGTACAGGTCTAAAGAATAATGAAGAAGTTGTTGTGTTGGAGAATGTTGGGAAGAAAGTCTCACTATTGTGCCAGTGTATTTGGTTGCCTTTAGTTGATCCCAAATCAATCTTCATTTTGTTGTCACGTCTAAAGAGATCGAATCGAGATTAGAAGTTTTGCAAACAACCCAACCAATAACCCCTATTACAAAGTTGTAAATGGGTCTAAATAGGCCATTTGGTCCATTCCGGTATAACCGGCATCGGTTTAAGGTGAACCAACATCGGTTTAGGGTAAACTGACATTGGTTTAGGTGAGATATCTCAAGTTGTTCAAAAGTTGCCTAGGAAGTTGTTCCGCCATTTGATAAGGGTCTCTTCTTTTCCTCGGAGTGAAAACTAACCTTAGGAGGATTTTAATGTGAGGTGAGGGAATGGGTCTAATGTTAGGTTGTATTTAGGCCATTGGTTTAGGGTTTAGGTTAATGGGTCAAATGATGGGGGTGGTTAGGTGAGGTGTATTTAATAAAGACAATTATATTAAATAGATGTGTGAGGGTAGTGAATTAATTTAATGTGAATAATTAAATCAATGTATGTGTGGGTAAAAGGTCATTAACTTAATTAAAATAATTAAATTAATATGTATGGAGGTAAATGGCATTAATTTAATTAAAGTAATTAAATTAAAATGTGTGGGGTGCAGGAGGTAGGTGATAAGGTGTTGAGGATGAGGAAGTGATTATAGGGCTATGCTAGGGGACCAAGGTGATTACGACATGATTTCAGTGTCTACACTTGCAAGCAAACAATCATGACAAGACTTCTTTTCCCCTTAGGAGTATTATGTAGGAGCATCATTGCGGGGATAGTCTAGGGTTAGCATAATCCATTTTAATTTTTCTAGGTCCTTATAAATGTATATGTATCACTCATAGTGTCCTATAGGCTTTAGAGGCTCAAAACTTTGAAGTAGAAGTTTTCCCTCCATTTTTGAAAATTTGAAAATTTGAATTTCTAAATCCAGTTTGGCTTCATAGTTATAAATAGAGGTGTGTATGTATCTTTTCAAGTTTAGTTTTGTGTCTAGAGTATTATTGTTATCTTGAATCCCCCTCATGATACTCTTTGGGTTTTGTGTATATCCAAGTTACCATGGTACACTTGTATTCCCTTGTCTTGTTATTAACTACTTGGTTCTTGAAGTTAGTTATGAAGGAACTTGAGCAAGGGATGTATATATTCATATTGTAACTACTTTGCATTCATTGATCAAACATCAAAAACAACATTGGAGCTCCAAGGTTTGAATATATAGTTTATTTTCTTATTCACTAGTTGTAATGGACTCTATTTCTCGCTTTGTGGATTGCATGAGTATTTCTAAGCTAAAATTGTAGTATTTCAAGTGAAATAATATGTCTATGTATTGATTACATTATATTTGATGAATTCTACTAATGGTAGTATTGTGAGTGAAAGTAGAATTATTGGGGGCTGTAATAGGACACTTTGCATGCACGGTCACCGGTCCCTATGAAATCAAGAATCTAAACTTGGAAGGATCTATTTCATGAAGGATTATACACATAGATATTTTTACAAATTGAATTGAATCTCCCAAGCTTGAAGTATAGGGAAAGGTGATCTAACCTTTAAGAAATTTTTATTTTTTTCCCTCTCAAAGCTATACATAGGCCAAAAACGCTAACATTAGGGTTTCGTGGAGGAAACTTGAATTTCTCTGAAACGAACCCACCAAAATTTGATAAATTAAGGAGTCCCTTCTGAAAGGTCACAAAGAGGATTACATAATAATTAAACAAATTCCTCTCGTACCCTGGGATATCTTTATACTAGTTGTTGGAACAATTGAAGGGAGACTTTAGGAAGCGGGGAATTACAAAAGAAGTGCCTTTTTTTTCTGACTATGAATCTTTGAAATAATTATCATAGCATTAGGAGAAAAAATGGTGAGGGAAACACCTTTTTTATCCTTGAAGTTGATTCTTGGGAGAGTTAGACATGACAGTGTACAAACATTTTTGTAAAGACATAGCTTAAGTCCTATGATAGAAGATATGGAGAGAAACCTCATGGATAAAGACACCCCGAGTCTTGGTACATTATTATGGAGTAAAATGGTTCTTTGTAGGTGTCATTATAACATTGAATCAACCTTTATACCAAAATAAAAGGCTACGAAACCTTTGGTACATGGTCAAAGGTAACTAGGAGGCTTTAAGGAGTAAAAGGGTGATTTAGGGAGAAGTGTTGAGATTTAAGACTTGAGACTTAGAATAAACTTTCTAGGAGGTAAAATGAAAATAAAAAGACTTCCAATTGGTTTTAAGGATGTCCAAATACTCATAATTACAAAACTATCAAGTAACTACTCTTGAGAATCCCTAAGAGGTAGTTTGACTAGATTGGAGATAATCGATAATTCATCCAGGATAATGCAACTTGGATATGGGAATATCACATGATAGAAGTTTATAATAGGAATCAATAAGGTTAAAGGTGTAATAGAGGCTTGGGACAAATTTAAGTCTTGAGGGAGGTATTTTGGTTTAATAATAGTGAGTTTCTTGAGGAAGATAGCTCGTGTTGAAGTATTTTGGACCTAACTATCATAATGTCTTGACTCAACTTGACCTTGCTCTGCATTAGGTACGTTATGCCACAATATAAATTTTGGGAGCTTAGTAGATGCTTGTTTTTATCAAAATAAAGTAGGATTTTGTGATTTGAGAAGCCATTTAGGTTATACCAAGTCATAATATTTGGAGAATAGTGATCTTAAAGATGTAAAAAAACAAATTAAGATATTTGGAGCTTAGTCTGCGGCTTCGATATATGCGAAAACATAATATTTTTTGGAATTAGGGTAAAAGTGAAGGTTTTGAAATGACTCGCATCCTTGTGAAAAAAGTCCCTCATGGCTAGATATTACAATGAAACAAAAAGAGAACAATCTTGTATGTAACAAAAATCAAAAAACCAAAAAGGCCCAAACCAAACAAAGCCAAATTACATTTTGAGGATATACTTGAGAGTTGTTGCTTCCTCCTTCAGTAGTAGTAGGGCTTCCTTTAACCAACACATCTACTAATTAATGTGTTCTAGGAAGTCTTCATTGATTTTCATTCAAGTCATGTCCGTGTGACTTTTCCATTCTTTTATAGAAAATATTGTGTGTAAAATAATCTTCAATGGAGTTGTGTTGGTTAGGTGTGATATTCTTCAAATGCTCATGGTGCTCCAAAGATGTAATGGGAAGTCTATTTTCTCCAACAAACAAGAATCGGGGTAAGGTGAGGAGAGATCCCACAATACATTAGGAATTTTCAAGTTCATATTAACTTACATGCAAATAGGAGGGGGAAGCCGCATATACTTCCGTGACAGGTGATTTGAGTTGGTTGTAGCCATTACAATGTCTAGGGAGATGGGAGGAGAATCCAGAGAAGCATTGGTAAGAGGCAGAGAGGATGGAGATGTAGGGTTCAAAAGTAGTTCAAAGACCATGGGAGAGATCTTTGAGGGTCCGAAGGGTAAATATCCGCAGAGAAGATGAGGTAGAAAAATGAGCGGAAGAATGGGGAGACCACCGGACCACTCAAGCTAATGATCATGATTTTTGAATCAAATTTGGAAGAGAGATAAATACGGTGGTGATGGCAATGGAAAGAGGTAGTAGAAATAGGTGGGATAGAGGGAGATGGTTACGGAGAGAGCGGGGGATACAATGCTTGCTTTCCTATCTTAGAGGAAGAAGCATGAGATTTCTTTTTGGTAAGATTCCATTTTAAATAGCAAACACAAAAGGCCTTCGTGGAGGAAATGACCTTCCTCTTCTCTATCTATTCTAAGGTACTTCTCAAGTGATTGAAATAGAAAAGCTACAAATTTTACCTTACGATCAGGCCGAAGATGCGCAAGAAGAAAAATTTGAGTTCCATAGATTAATTTTTAGTGTTTCTTGAGCATGAAATACCTCATCAAATGTTCAAGCAACCCTAACCCAAGGTTGTGGAAGTGAGTCCCATTTATATCCCGAGTGATACTTTCTCAAATTTTCAATAGGACGTAGTAACTCATCCATCCCCTCCTGAAGCGAGCGTTTAAAATAAATGTCTCCCTCCGCAAGGAGCCCAGTCGTAGTTGCAATGCACTCGTCGAAATAATAAATTTCATCTTTTCCAATTTTACTCTTTCTTTCTTCCAAGTTGTTAGCACATTGTTGGTCACTCGGATAGAGTGACCAGATAATCTTTCCATAAATGTCGTAACACCACCATCATGTAAAATATTCCATACTTACGAGTCTACCTTGAACTCTTCACAAGAAGAAGGCTCAATGCATTTGATAGTGCCACCCATAGTGAATAGGGAGATTGTGATAATGATTTCCAAAGGCCTGATATAGATGATGCTTAAATAGAGATGTCAAGCTTCTTCATTCCAATATTCCACACGTGTCTCCAAGATTTTGAATTGAAAATTTTCCTAATTAGTGATATTATCTCATGTGTGTATAGTCATTAATTGATCCCATCCATCACATGAACGCAATCTTTGAATTTCATAAATGCCCATAAAATGCACTTGCAGGTAGTATCCGATTGCCATAGCACAAAAGAGGTTATGCCTCAACATAACCTAAAAAATTTATTGTAATCTTAGTTAATCAACGACATTAAATTTGGAGATCTGTATAGAAATCAAGACATGTATAAATTAGTTGAATTTATTGTATGATTTTAAGATTTTAAATTAATATATTTTGAGCTTAGTGTCCGCTAGCTTATGCCACACCATAGTAATTGGATATTAGCGATCTATAGGATTTAACAAAATAAAGTAAGATATTGTCATCATAGAGTGTGTTAGGTTATGCCACAACAACATATTTGGATTTACAACTACTATATGCATGTTTTTTGGAAAAGGGTAAATATGGGGGTTTTGAAAGGACCCACATCCTTTTACAAAAGGGCCCTTAAGGCATAATATGACATTGAAGGATAAAAGAGAGAAATTCCATATCTTCTAAAATATTGTCATTGACAATTTCAATGACATCATAGCCATTGAATTTTACTGAGTACATGCAGTAGAGGACTATTTGTGATGAAATAAGGCCAAAAAATAATATCAACTTCATCTGTCATCGATTCTTGTGCACCACCATGACCATAAATTGATTCCAATATTCACTTTTGTATTGTGCATATTGATCCACCATCCATACCACAGACTTATTTTTCAAAACACAATAGAATAAGTTCTTGGCAGGTGTTATGGGTTTGTAAAAAGTTTGCAAATCTTCCTCTCATGTTATTACGGATTAATCTGCATCATTTATCTTATCAACATGAGCTCCATTCCTTCCTCTTTCATTTCTCTTCCAACTATTAAATATATTACAAAATTATTTATTTGATTAAAAAAATTACATTCTATACCACAAGTAATCCCTAAAATTTCAAAATAATGCATTTGTGATCTGAAAAAAATATTGCATAACAAACTTGCTTTAGTTTAATTATCTACAAAAGTCGTAAATGAATAAAAACCCTAATTAGCTATGGAAAATTTTACATTAACATAATTTCATAATATTGGAAGGCTTGATGGTGAGAATGCATACCAATTTTTGGCATGGAGAAAAATTATAAAGTTTCCAAAATCGTGCACATAATTTTTGACGCTTTCCCTACTCAAATTTTTCAATTGATGAACATAGTATCGCGCTTACGCATTGACAAAGAGTATAGAGGCAAATATTTATAACATAGACTCAAAAATGTCTATTTATAATGCTTTGCAACAAAAAAATCCAACCGCCACTTTCTTTGGTGCAACGAATTTAAGAAGGCACGCATGTGACTTTACATTACTTTGGATTAAATGGATAATTAATGGATGACAAAATTTAAATACTCCAAATGACGTACATATTTCCAATGGTGCATGTACTTTCAAATGGCACATTTTACATTGTTCTATTTAATGGCTAATTAATGTTGAGGCAACCGCAACATTAATTAGCATTTTTCCTTATGAAATGGTTCTCATTAATATTGTATTTAGTGGAGGTTGAAGGTTTGAATGTTAGCGATATTATATGTGTATATCAACTTGCTCCTTTTTGTTTGCAAATTCTTCCTTTATAATATATATATATATATATATATATATATATATATATATATATATATATATATATATATATATATTATAAAGGAAGAATCTGCAAACAAAAAGGAGCAAGTTGATATAACTAACATGGTTAGACATGATTTCATATTGTATAGATTATTAGACAACAAATCAGAAAGCAATATCTTATTGGAATTTCTTTATCGACACATCTATTTGTTACATTTAGGTTCTCCAAGGTTGTTCATATTGCACACGGACATGCAAATGGTAAACACAAAGATGTTACATGGAGCACAAGTTGCACTTTCGATGAGAACTTATTTGTGATAGTTGGTGAGGTGATTTCACAAAACACTATTTGAATGGAATGAGACTGGGACGGTGTTGTGTCGAAAAAAATGCATCCCCATGAGTCCTCTCTATCCCGGGGTCTACTTTTCTCAACGGATGAGCCGATTTTCAAGTAAACAATGACCATTTCTTCCTTTAACAACCCATATTTTTTTCATATTAATTCAATCCACTTGGAACCTTAAAATAGATAAAAGTGTGTATCAACACGCATTTTTTGCACCTCCCTACACCTTCACCCCGCGTTCACCTTCCACCGTTAGGGATTTTAGTGTCTTTATAGTAGATAATATTTACGGAGTGGTAAATAAGTAGTTTGTTAGTTAATATTTTATATTGTTATTTACAATATTAACATATAGGTTAGAATTTATATTGTTTATTGTTGTAACAATATATCATAATTATTCAAAGGAGATTCTTGTGAGATAATAGTGGAGAATGCATCTCCCTAATTATAGGAATATTCTCCCTATATATTTGTAACAATGTATTCGTATGAACAAGATAGAAGAAATATATTTTGTGTGTGTGAAATTAATTATTCTAAGAGTTATTTCCTGTGCAAGTCTGGTTCAAAGTTTAGATTTGGTATCAGAGAAATGTCTGATCCTTAGCCAAGTCTCATACATTCTCTTTGTATTGGATCCTGATCTGCAATAATCGTTTAAACAGTCAGAGTGTTCAGTCTATTCTCACCACCAGATTAGTGCATATTTGAAGAGACGACATGACTACTATGAATTTCACTAATCCATCTAAAGGCCTGCAAAGTGTTGCAGATAAAATCATGCCTATGCAGTGATCTCAACAAAGCAAAGGCCCTCAATTGACCACCATTCTCTTATTTGTTAACTACCCAGTTTGCTATTCAATATTCACTGCTATATCGAGCACATATAAAAGTTAAAATCTCATTATTGTCTCGTGCACTCCAGTTGTTTGTTAAGGGTCACATGTTTGGTGGTATTCTATATATCGATCTCCAAAATACTGCATCGGTTCTACCATGATAGTGGGATCTATTTTTGATTCACCGCCCATTCAACATCGGTTGAATGTGTTGAGATGATCTAGAATTTCACATCCTTCATGCCCATGATATTGGCTCGTCAATTTTTAGATGATGCAGGAGAAGTATATTGACGGTTTTCTCCACCTGCCGATTCCAGATCAATTTGAACGACATTGAGAATTTTTATTTCCGTTCCTTGCATTCGTTTTGGCTTGGTCAAATGTATTGAAGGATTTTAAGAAGTGAAGCACATCTATTGCCATTAAGATCTGCATCCACATTGAAGTCAGATCTCTCCAGAAATCGATCTTTTTCATCATCTGTGCATTCACTTGTGCATGAATATTTCTGATTAGTTGATTTTGGCGACTCAAAACTGTGGTGTGACTAAGATATCACATTCCTGTAGATCTCACCGTTTTGGCATCCACGTGGACGTGTTTTCCTCCAAACCGTCAAGATCGTAAGTAAAGAAAATTTGTCCAAAGCTCTCACAGATCTTATCAATATTTGCAAACCATAAAAATCATCGCAGATCTCTCCTCAGACTCAACGCAGTTGTAATCTTTCCTATTGTGCACTCAAGTCATATCAAAATCTCTAAATCTTTAAAATATGTATTTTTAAAAAATTGTTGTTCGTGTCTTTGTAGGTTTGGCTTTATTCATTTCACTTAAAGCCTAATTGCATGAAATATAGTCTTGGGTCGATTAAGTGTTGGTCTAAGTTAATTAGAGCTTGGGAAATAATTTCAATGAGTCTTCACCCTATGTCTTCCACTTGTACATTCGAGTCGAATAGTATATTTATAAAAGATTGGTAAGTCAATATGTTAGTGTATGAGTTCAAAGTGGTGTATGGTTAAATCTATTACGTGTCTTGTTCAAGTAAGTTGTTGTAATTCTTTGTTACCATTTGCTTCATCCACCAAATTGAAGTATTCATTTATTTGTTGTCATTTATAATATAGTCATATGTTGTCATTAAATGTCTCGCCATCAAAATTCATTTGTTTGTGTTAGTCTATTTTAATGTAGAGTCCTCTTGTCTAAGTCTATGTCGTCATCAATTGATGTCTTGTCAAAAATTCCAAAAAAAAAAATTGCCTCGCAGACGCATTTTCAGTGTTACCCGACATTCGAAAAATAAAGTGTTTCACATTACAAGAGGGAATAAAAGAATAATCACAATGTGGAAATAGTTGAGCGACATGATCATATTTGCTGAGTAAGAAACATCATTTACTAGAGGAGGGAGGCAATGGAGGTTGGAGGCCATTCAACGACCTCTCGTTAGTCATCAACAATGGGGCTGCACATTTGGTATGATGACATTTGTTTCTGTTGTGTTGTGAAGATTTCATTTTTTCAGTGTGGCATGAAAAATAAGAACAAATGATGTAAATTCCTGTTCACATGTGTGTATTTCTCATGTAACCCCTTTTGTAGAAAAATTGTAGAATATTGACTAAAATGTATTGTAGCAATCATGATGTGAAGGTTATTAGTAAACCAAGAAAACCAATTTTGTAAGGTTTTAGGTGAATTGTGAAAGCTTATTGGTACACCGCAAAACCAATTGGGTAAGGTTGTTGGTAGAAGCCGGAGAAAACCACCAGTGGAGGAAGAAATGTGCATTGGCACATGTGGGAGTTTTGTGCATGCTCGATGTTGCACAATTGAGAAGTTGGTCATGAGCACACAAAGGTGGCACGCTACAATCAAAGAACGAGATATGTTTTACCATGTAAACACTAAGGGGGAATGTTAGGAATTTTAGTGTCTCCATGGTAGATAATATTTACGGAGTGGTAAATAAATAGTTTTTTAGTTTATATTTAATATTGTTATTTACAATATTAAAATATAGGTTAGAATTTATATTGTTAAGATATATTGTTTATTATTGTAACAATATATCGTAATTAGTCAAAGGAGATTCTTGTGAGAGAATAGTGGAGAATGCATCTCCTAATTATAAGAATATTCTCCCTATATATTTGTAACAATGTATTTGTATGAACAAGATAGAAGAAATATATTTTGTGTGTGTGAAATTAATTATTCTAAGATTTATTTCCTGTGTAAATCTGGTTCGAGTTTATACCACCCTCGCCTAGCCCGCTCATTTCCCCTTTATTTTTAAAAGCATACCCTTTCCCTCATAAACTATCTTACCTTTCCCCCCATACCCTATTATCTCATTTATCTTTTATAATTCTCATCCCCCATTTTTGAATTCCCATTATTCCCATTAAAATAATTTAATTAATCCTAAATCTATCCACAACCATTTAATTATCCCAAGCCTACCATAATCACCCTCATTTAATCATCCCCATGGGATTCCCACCCCTCTTCATTATTACCCTTCATTAATCCTTCCCTAGGATTCCCCCACCCATCCTATCCCTTCCTAAGATTCCTTCCACTCCCTTTACCCATTTAAACCTCTTACACATGCATACGGTCCTAAAAATAGCCTTTATCCATTTCAAAAATATATTTCCCATTCGTTATCATTCCAATGATCAAGTTCTGATCTTCTCACCCCAATTTATGAATGATCCCTGGTCACCATCGACCATACCTACCCCGAACTATTTAACCACCCCTACCCCTCTTCTCAAATGGATGGAAAATATTCAATCTCTGTGTTTTTTTGAATATTTCCTTTTGAGTTGTTCTTGGAGTTCTTATCATCAGTTGAGACATCTTGTTGATCCTTGACATTTAGAGCTTGGAGTTTAGAGAGTGTTGTGAAGATTTTTTTGTCCCCATGCATGTTGTCATTTTATTTGCAGGTATTTAAGGTGTTTTCGAGATCTTCTTTAAGTATCCAATCAGCTTCAATCATCATCATCAAGTAAGCAGTTTATCCCATCTTCTTGTTAGCACCTTATCTCTCGGTCCATCATCATCGATTGATACACTTTTGTCACCCTTGACCCATAGCCTACATTTGTTGAATCCTATCCACTCTCCATCATATCTACCACGTATTCCATCCTATCTAATACAATCTTGCATCTTGTCCATCCTTGTGACATCCCTTCCATCTTGTTAGCATTCTTTGATCCACTTTAGTATCCCGAAATCCATATATGTCATTTCCTTGCATATTTTCACTCAATCTTCCACAAGTCTCCATCAACTTATGTTTGTTACCCTCGTCACCATTAACCCTATCCTGATCCTTCCCTCTATATATCTACTATTTCTTGGCATATTCATATTTCCCTGTGTTTTGGTACCATCTTTAGTAGCTCTCAATCTTAGTTCTATTTTTACAAATTCTACATCATCACTTCTCTAGGTCACCCGTACCATACTTCCACTCTAGTTTGTTATGGATTTCATTCTAAATTGTTTTGGTTTTCTATAAAAATTTCATTACTATCATTATATCGTTATCTTAGCTTATTAGATACTTGTTCAGATTTTTTATCACATTTCTATTTCATTATCAGATCATCATTCTTTTTATCATCACATGGGATGACATCCTCTAGGAATCTTTCACTTCTTGGAGCCAACTTTTTCGGGTAGCTCACCATATCTATTACTAATCCTTTTTCATGTTTAGTATTTTTTTGTTGTGTAGGTTGAAGACTCATTGTGAGGAGGATCATTTCTTGTGTGCCCATACCATACCATATCCACATTAGGAGGTTCCCTAAACCCTCCCATACTTCAAGGTTTCTTGGTTTCTCACTTGTTTTTCACTAATATGAAACAAGTAGTGTGGAAAATCTTGTCAAACATTTGGCATGCCCAGTGGGACTTGAACCCCCTCTTAGGTGAGTCTCTTGCACTTTTGTTTCATTCATCATTTTTCATATTTTGTTATCTTCACTAACATTATAGGTAAAGGACTTTGCTTTTTCTTATATGTGTTGGGCTTCTTGGTTGCTTGGATATCGCTTTCTTTGCTTTTTTCTCTTGAAGATCAAATAAAAAGGAAAAGTGAAAGCCTAGGTATTCCTTTTTTTTTCTTAGTTTCTCCTTTTTGCATCACATTTTCCTTTCTTTGTGTGGTTGTTCTCATTGAATTTCCATATTTGGTTTTGGGATTAAAAACAAACCTCTTGCATTATTGCTTGCAAATCTAGTGTAAGTAGGGTTTAATTGGTTGCATTTCACATTTCTTCACACACATCCAAACACACTCATCAAATTCACACATCAAAACAATCCCTTACTAGGTGGACCTAATTGGGATTTCATCACCCAATAGGAAATTGTTGTGGTGTTTGGCGCGTTATAAATCCTATATAGACTTGGGCCTCACGTACCTTTGGGTATATCGAGGAATCCACATCCAAAACTATCAAAACCAGCCTTAGGTTACCATTTCTTAGGTACCCTCATTATCCACCTCCCTTTTTCTTCTTCACATTTTCTAATTAATCAAGATAAAGAAAACATTGCATGCTTGACTTGTTTTTCTTTAATTAGTATAGTCATTATTTTCTTGTTTTGTTTCATGCCCATTATCACACTCTTTAGCTAGGAAAATGGAACAAAATCTTGCATCAAACAATCCATTCGCTTCATCCCAACAAACTTTTCTTTGACCATTGTTTCATCCATGCCCTTGGTTACTTCTCATATGGTCACCCAACCTTTGATCATCAACCCACCTCATCAAAACTCTCTTGTCCAAACCACCACCCATAAGGAGACCAATCCCTTTCGACATCATCAATCCATTTCCTCTAGACCAACTACACCTCCATCTCCTGCTCCTTTAGAGACTCTTGGGCCTCCTTCTAGCCCCATTTATGACTTCCTATTTCATATATCTCCCACGATCTCTCAATCCTATCAATCCACTCAATTGGTGGATCCTATTCCACCCCATCACCTCATATCAACACTATCCCCACTTCATCTGATATTATCACTAGAATTCCTATCCAACCATCCCAATCTACTAACATTCACATTTCTACTTCTCATGTGCCTCAACAATCAAATATTCCCATCCAATCCCAACCATCTTATCACGTTCCTACTTTCCCACATTACACATTCCCCAACCAATTCAATCTCACCCCTTAATTATATCCCCTCTTATCAAACATTCCCTTCAACTTCAACATACCCCAAGTCTTCTCAACATCCTTATCCATCCACTTCTCATGTCCTACAACCACAACCATCTACCTCTTACGTGGCGCCTTCACATGAATATTTTAGACCATCTTCTAATTATACCCCCTTGGGGGAATCTTATAGTTCAATCTTTGACAAGTTGATGATGGGTCACCTCATCCAACTTCCTCCCATCCGACCTATTGATGACTCACACCCCAAACCCACTTGGTATCACGAGGATCACTATTGTAAATATCATCAAGTCATAGGTCATGACATCAAAAAGTGTCATTCTTTTAAAGATTGTGTTCAAAAACTTATAAATCAAGGGGATCTCCAAATAGACAATCTTGCCTCATCTCTCAGCCGACCCCTTGACATCTTCAAACAACCCTTTCCTAATCCACCACCAAAAATCAATTTCCACCTTCCACATCTTACAAATTTAATCCTTATGCAGTCAATACTATACATCAAACATCTCCATCCTTACCTATCTCATCTACCTCATCATCTACTCCTACCTTAGACATTGTGCCTATGACTTCTTCAATATCTACCCCCACATCTACATCAACCATATCCATGACTATCACACCTATCACATCAACTTCTACCACTTGTTCTACATCTACATCTATTCCTACCTTTACCACATCCACATCGACTTTGACTATACCTACCACTTCATCCACATCTATCATGCCCCAACTTATCATATCTAACCCTCATCCACATCTACATCAAACACACCATCACTACATCTACATCACTTATATCCCTAAACATCCCAATTATACCCACCTCTCTATCAATCCCAACTACCCCTATATCTACCACATCAAAAATTCACTTACATCTACCTTGACATCTTCATCACATATACCTACATCTTTTCCCATGGTCACATCACCTATTTTATCCCAATCTTCTACACTTAATCCTCCAACATCTACCATTTCCACATCTATACCCACTACCACACCAATCACATCTTCTTGATTTGCAAACATATCAATGATACCTCTTGAAACATTTATGAAACAAACACCCCCACCTAAGACAAACACAAAGGGTATTCATGCCTCCTCTACAAAACCAACTATTTCTACATTAACCCATCCAAAACCTACACAACCCACATCTCACATAGACCTCATCAATCACATCATTCAAACACCTCTTTCTCCATCAATATCCACCCCTACACCACAATCTTCAAATCCTCTAGTTGAGATTATTGTCATCCCTGCCAAGGGTAAACCTTCTCGATCAAAACCTAAGACTCTTGGTAAACATCCCCAAAGGTCTCTCATGCATCCTCGTAAGAAGTTAGATCTTATCTCTCCTCAACAATCTAATGTCACAACATCCATCCTAGGAGCACCCCATCTATTTTAGGGCCTGCCCTTCATCTAAGACATCTCCCAATGATCAATCCAAATCCAAATGATCTAACCCTCCTCCCAAATTGGATTCATCTTCTAAGACATCTAACTTACCCCTCAATCTACATCCACTCCTTCCCCTAAATCCAAGTCAAAATATCCTATCAAATCCCACAAAGGTTACCTTCCTCCCAACACTTCAATCGGATCCCACATAGACACCCTTGACATTTAATTCAAATATCTTCCATCACACTTCCTCCTATTAAATATTTTGATCCTCATAGTAAGAAACCATCATGGTTTGACCCCAATCTCATTTACACCTATCATCATACCCTCGGGTCATGACATTGAGCATTGTAAGGCCCTCCAAACCATCATCATGATCTTATTGAGGATGATGAATCTCTCATCCAGGAGGATCTTCCTTCTCCATCCACCACAACCAATCCAATTCCTATTTCTACATCTCCATCCATCAAATTTTCTAAGTCTCCTCCTTCATCCACATCCTCCATTATCATCTCTCCTCCGCATATCACTCCTCCTAAAGAAGGTCCTCCCTTGTTCATCGATATTGTTTGTCTTTCCAATCACCCCTATGATCCCCAATCATCTATCAATCAAAATCCAAAGTCATCATCGATATTCCTTCTAATGATCCCATCCAATCTCCTTCGACATCCACTAGTCCCATCTATATCTAAGTTTCCTAACGTAATAGTCTCTTTTTTGGGGAGCATCCTCCCCTCATTATTGATCCTCTCACATCTTCTTCCTCATCCACACATCCTATCCACATCAATTCATCCCCCTATCCATCTAAAAACTCCCTTGATGCTGGGGGACTTCACTTTAGGATCGGTGTACCATCAGACTAATTCCTTTCCTCTTCATCCTTGACATTGTCTTATTTACCTCATCCAATCTTATCATACCCATCTCATCCGATCTTATCTAGTTTATTGTCTCATCTTAGCCAACCAATCTATCTATCATCTCATCTCATCCTAAGTCCACCTTTGTGGCCATATTTGTGCCTCTCTTGGGGCACCATATCCTCATCCTAAGTCCACCTTTGTGGCCATATTTTTCCTCTCTTGGGGTGCCATATTCTCATCAAATTCCACCTTTGTGGCCATATTTGTGCCTCTCTTGGGGCACCATTTTCTCATCCTAAGTCCACTTTGTGGCCATTTTTTTGTCTCATCCTGGGACACATATTTTTTCTCACCTCCTCACTTTTGGAGGGTGGCACATATATTTTACCTCCTATTATCACATCTATTCCATCCAATCTTATCATATCTATTATCTCATCCTAAGTCCACTTTTGTGGCCATCTTCATCTCATTAGGGATGCATATTTTCTTCACTTCCTTGCTTTTGGAGGGTAGTGCATAGTTTTACCTCCTCTTTTTATTTCATTATCTTATCATATCTATCTCATCCAATCACTTTTATCCCATCTTCATCTTGTTAGGACACATATTTCTTTCACTTCCTTAAAGGTGGTGCATAGTTTTTATCTCCTCTTGTCTATCTCTCCTCATCCTATCCCATCACTAACTTTAATATTGGTGACCTTATCCTTAAAGAAAATGTCACTACTCTAGAGAGGAGCCAACATGGAAATTTTTCCCCCAACTGGATTGGACCATACATCATTATGCATAATATGGGTTTGGGAGCCTATCATTTGGCCTCCCTTGATGGTAAACTAGAAATGGAACCTCTTAACACATTTCACACTTATGACCATTCTATTTTTAGCATACCTACCGATATATATACTTAGTCATGTCTATGATCATCCCTTCATCATTAGCTCTTCCATCTATCACTGTAATGATTTGGAATTATGTGGTCTTTCCATCACTTTCCTAGTCTTGACCTTAAATATGGGCACCATGGACTCTTCCTATAGCATATTCCTTATGGATAGGTTTCCTTCTTGGTGAGAACTCCCATGATCATTACATCCATCACCCTCTTATCCACCTTTTGGAAGCACACTAAGGGTCCATGGGTGTCTCTTGTACATCTTTTCATCCCCTCCTAAGTGGTCTACTTAGCTATACCTAACTCTTCCCCATGTCAAAATTCCATCTGGATGCTTATATCTCATGTTATCTTATCCAAAAATAGATTGATCCCTCAAAGGACAACTATCATATAAAGTAAATAATAAAAATAGATTGATCCCTTGAAGGAAAACTATCATCCATATTTATCCATTGCCATAAAAAAAAAAAAAAAAAAGTAGACCACTCCCTCAAAGGATGGCTACTCTATCATACCATGACTAGTGAAGGCTTCCCGCATTGATCAACCTTCTATTTCATAAAATATAAAAATAAAAAGCAAGCATCCTAAGAAATCTTCCCGCATCGATCAACTTTCTCATATATTGCAAACTTCCCGCATTGATCAGTTTGCACCTTTCCCTTCTCCCTAGAGTGGGGCATAGTCCTAGGGAAAACCACCTATGGAGAACCCTCTTCCCATGTACAAGTCACATCTACACCCCTTGGTCGTGTTGACTATAGGTGCATAAGTTCATTCATCCATGTTTCCCCTTGATCTTTGATATAACTAACTATCATTGGTTATGTGTTAACACCATGTTTTGGTCATGAGTGCATTGCTTTAATTGGATTCATTTCTCATTTACCTCAATATAGTTGGAGGCATCATTCCTCACACGTTCCTTGATATGACATAGCATCATTCCTAACCATAGGTCACCATCATCATGTTGTTCTATTCTCATTATCCACATATATTATTTATCTTCTCTTTGCTCATCTAAAACATCTATATGTTATCTATCAAAAATCTCACATCTAATCATGTGTTCCTATCTATTGTCATCCATATTTTATCTCAAGTCCACTTTTGTGGCCATATTTGTTCCCTCTCGGGCACCATATCACATATTTTCCTATTTTTCACCATTTGCGGCCATTTTTGTGTCCTTTGTTGGGGCACCATTATTTTCATCACCATCCTTGTCTTAGATGCATACCTTTCTCTTGATTCCTCATGTATGAAGGGTTTCACTTGTTCACATTTTCTTGTGCATAACTTTGATGTGTTCCTATGACCCATTGGTCCCCATGACCTACATCCATTTGAGTGGTTTCCATTGGATTCCCTCCATTTTGTAGTGATTTTTTTCAACTCACAATCCCGTAGGACATTATCATCATCTCCCTGAAGACCATGCCCTTTGTTCCTTACCAACGTGACTCGTAAAATCACCGCCATATTTTCATCCTTGTTATTGTGAGAATCCTTCCTTCTCACTTGGGGCATCATGCCGTATTTTTATCATTCTTCCTACCCACCCTTCTCATCCATCTCTTTCAAACTCATGACCGATTCCACTCTTTGGTTGTCATCGATCCCTAGTTTGAGGGGGAGCACCTCACCAATACTTCTTGACATCAAGCCTATCAATCATTTCTTTTTTTGTCTCATAGTTTTCTATCACAAACCCCTCAACAAAAAGGGGTAGAATGTAGACACTTATTTTTGGCACCTCCTTACACCTTCAACTCATGTTTGCCTTCCACCTTTTTTGGCATGCTCATTTCCCTCTTATTTTTAAAATCATACCCTTTCCCTCCTAAATTATCCTATTTTTCCCCATACCCTCATTTATCATTATTATAATTATCATCCCCCCATTTTTAAATTCCCATTAATCCCATTAATCCTAAAATAATTTAATTAATCCTAAATATATCCAAAACCATTTAATTATCCTAAGCCTACCATAATCACCCTCATTTAATCATCCCCATGGGATTCCCACCCCTCTTCATTATTACCCTTCATTAATCCTTCCTAGGATTTCCCCCACTCATCTTATCCCTTCCTAAGATTCCTTCCACTCCCTTTTACCCATTTAAACCTCTTACACATGCAAAATCCTAAAAATATCCCTTTAGTCATTTCAAATTCTATTCTTCCCTCCATTATCATTCCAACATTCAAGTGGTAGTCTACTCACCCTAGTCACAAATGACTTACCTAGTCACTCATCGACCCCTTCCTCGAACTATTTAACCACCCTACCCTCTTCTCAAATGATTAGAAAATCTTCAATCTCCTATGTGATTTTGTGAATATTTCCTTCTAAGTTGTTCTTGGAGTTCTTATCATCAGTTGAGACATCTTGTTGATCCTTGGCATTTAGAGCTTGGAGTTTAGAGAGTGTTGTGGAGATTTTTTCTATGCATGTTTTTTTTTTGTTTTACAGGTGTTTTGAGCTGCTTGACCTCTAGTCATCTTCAATCATCATAAGGTCCAACAACTTATCCCATCTTTCTTATTAGCACCTTATCTCTATCCAATCACCGTTGATTGGACAAGTTGACATTGATTGACCATAGCCTACATTTGTTGAATCCTAACCACTCTTCATCTTATCTACCACACATTTCATCCTATCTAACACATCTTGTTTGATGTCCATCCTAGTGACATCCCTTCCATCTTGTCGCATTCTATGATCCACTTAGTATCTCAAAATCCATATTTGTCATTTCAATGCACATTTTCACTCAATCCCGCACAAGTCACTTTGACTCAATCTTGCACAAGTCATCATTGACACTATCCTTCTTCCCCTCTAGATATACTATTGTTTCTAGAATCTACCTATTTCCCCTATGTTTTAGTACTATCTTTAGTAGCTCTGCATCAATCTCGATTCTATTTCTACACGGTTCCAAGTCATCACTCGTCAGTCGCCAACAATCGTACTTTTGCATTAAGGTCATCATCGACCCGCTCTAGTTTCTTCTAGTTTTCTAGCACTTTCATTACCAGCCATTATATTTGTCTATCTTAGCTTATTAGATACTTATTGATTATTTTGTCACATTTCCATTTGTTATCATATTATCATTCTTTGTTATCATCACGTGGGTTGACATCCTCTCTCGAAGCTTTCGCTTCTCAAATTGACTTTATGGGAATTTCACCATATCTATTACTAATCTTTTTCATGTTTAGTCTTTTTTGTTATGTAGGTTGAAGACTCGCTACAAGGAGGATCATTTCTTGTGTGCCCATACCATATCCACATTAAGAGGTCCCTAAACCCTCCCATACTTGAGGTTTCTTGATTTCTTGTTTGGTTTTCACTAATCTGAAACAAGTAGCATGGAAATCCTATCAAATAGTGCACCCAAATTTTTTTAAGGGGAAAAAATGGATTTTGGGCCTTTTGTTCCTTTTCCACTTGCCCAAGAGGAATGTTTTTGTCAAAGTTAAATCAATCCACTTTTGATACTAGTAGTAGTACACTCTTATGTTGTTGCCTACTCTAATTGTATAAGGTTCCACAAGAAAAAATAGTTGGAAAGAAAATTTACTCCATTTTACGCTCTAGTATTTATCTCATTAAACGCTTTTCCATTTCCACCTTTCTATGTCTCTCTGGGTATTTTTCGTTTTGAAATTTTTATTCTCGTTCCTAAAATTTTTTTTTAGGATAATGATGGCTTCATCCTCACAAAGTCAATTTTTTATTAAATTTTATTTTAATCGGAAGAACCAAAATATTTTAATGTTGTTTATTAAGATGATACAAATAAACGTTGTTAATTAGTTCATATTACATTTTTACATGGTTGTCACTTAGACATTTTAGGAAAATATATGAGGTTAACAAATTACTTTAAAACTATAAAACCATATTAATAATTCAATTGTATGATAATTATTTTCAATTATATATGTTTTTCCATGTAGAAATAACCAAATGTAATGTCTTCAACAATTTTATGTTCTATACAATGGAAGTTAAACATATTATATATAGTGTAAATATTATTAAATCACTATATATTTAATAATTAATATATTCTTACTTTTGTGTTTGTTAATCTATGTCAAAAAAATCACATGACTTTGAGGCCACCACGAGATAATTCTTTGTTTTGACAACCAATTTACTAAACCTAAAATTTATTTCAAATTAAATACACAATTCAACACATATATTTATTTTTTTATCGTTTATAGATTTTCAATATGATTTCTTCTATATGAATACACTTTGTAGATCAAGAATTTCGTGCTTGTTACCTGTCCAAGTTAATGTACCAAACTAAACACAAAAACCCTGAAAAACTCCAATGAAATCGATACCTGATGAAGATGTAGACGGATGAGGAAGCTGATGTAGACAAGACGGGCGCACACGAGCAATTTGCACAATAGCTCGAGTAACTCGCAAAACATCGATGCTTGAAAAAGATGGCGTTAGAAGATATTTGGGTGGACCGAGAGCGGGTGCGGGAAGCGATGAGCTTCCTTGGCGGATGTCGATCCACGTTTTGATAAAGAAAAGAAGAATACATGATAAAAGATGTAAATAAAGACTAGATTTTCGATTGCGCAGTAATGGCATGAAGCAATGAGACGAAATACGAGAAAACGAGGCTGCGAAATAATGCTGGATTTGTGTTACCTGTGACCTTTTACCTGTCTGCAGTGAAATCGGCGTCGACTGGGTATAATCGGCGGCGACTGATGTGATCGGCGTCGACTGGGACTGATCGGCGTCGACTGGGTAAGATCAGTGTCAACTGAAGGCAGACTGACCAATCAGGGACTGTGCGATGAGATTCGGGGATTGGAAGGTGAATGTAGTCTGCAGGATGTGCCGAAGATGGAGAGACGCTGGAACAGAGTCACCAGATGATAGATGGTGGTGTATGATGTTGATATGATACGGGCAGAGTAACGGTGCTCCTCTCAGGGATTGATTAGGACAGGATCTGCCCTAACTGAGACAATTGATGCTAAAAAGATCTCTCTTTCTTGCAACCTAAATCTTTCTCGCTCTCTGTTCGTGCGTAAGTGCTTTCTTTCGCTCGTTAGTCTCTTTTTCGGTCTCTTCGCTCTCTTCCGTCCCTAGAACTGAGTTCTGGGCTTGCTTTTATAATCGGCGCCGCTCCTAGAAAATCGGCGCCGACCATATGGGTCGGCGCCGATCGCGGAGAAGACTCCCGAGATGGCTAAAATGATCGATTCGAGAAAGACAAGACCTATCCAGACCACGGAAATATCCCGCTTAGGAAGATTAAAAATGGATGTGATGCATAGATAGAATAAATTTGGGGTAGATAAGTGATTAAGATGCATGGGAAGAAGCGTAATTAAATATTTAATATTTAATTACTCATGGGTAAGATGTGATGTGATGAATTAAATTTAGAGTAAGTGATTAAATCACAAATTGGAAAACTATCCCAAGGGGATAGTTGGTGACGTAAACGTGCCCCAGGTTACCTAAGCAGGTAAAACGAATGTGAGGGACACTAAATTGAGAAACCAATTTTAAGTGTCTACATTTTGCCCCTTTTTGTCAAGTAACTTGCGATAAGCAAGGTTATGAGACAAAAACAAAGGGATGGAAGAAGAGAAGAATTTTGTGGTGATGTGATCCCCCTCAAACTAGGGATGGGATGGATGATAGAACAGACGATCCGAGTTTGAAAGAGGTAGATGAAAAATGCAGGATGCCCCAGTTGGATGTCTGGAGTAGATCTGATCATTGATGACGCATAAAAATAAACACAAGGGCAAAGCAACCTAAGAAACTCACATTGGTAGGGAAAACTAGCCGGTCTCCTCATGAGACGAGCGTTAGTGCCTACTGAGACCCATGAGTGCAAGGAGAAGCTGCAAAAAAGCCAGCATCTAAAGAGAGACACATTGGTAGGGACAACTAGGCAGTCTCCTCATGAGGCGACGTTAGTGCCTCTGAGACCGTTTAACTCTAAGTGCTTAGAAGATACGAGTGTCCCACGCAAAGGGAACAAACCCGAAAGAGACGATGACATCTAAAAGATGCGTCAAAGGCAAAATTCAGCACATCACAATGATCGGATAGATAAGCCAAGCATCAACACTATGGCAAAGATATTAGCAGATGGAAGTAAACGGCGTGAAGAAGCGATACCGCATGATCCGGGAAAAAATGAGTATAAATCGATAGATGATAGATGATGATATAGACATGGTGATAGATGATGAATAGATGTGATGGGATAGACATAGAGGATAGATAGACGTGATGTAACTTGATGTGATTGATATGTGGATTCAATTTGGATGAGAAAAATAGATATAGATAGATGGAATGTTACTTGGATGTCAAGTTTTTAGATGTTTTGATGGATAGATAGACAGATGTGTTTGATATATGGATGTAATTGTAATGAGAAATGAATACAGATAGATGTTTTGATAGATAAGATGAACCTAGATAGAAGATAAATTTTGATTGAATTAACATGTGAAATGCCAATTTAACAGGGTTGCAAGACAAAGAAATGGAGAATACTCCTTGCAAGAGCCAAAGATGAAAGCGGAAACAACCGTGACTTAGAAGAGAAGATACTCGGAGAAGAAGAAAAATGATAAGTTGGACTTCCAACCGACCATAGATAAAATCCAGAAAGGGAACCAAAAGACCAAGCATACAAGGCCCTATATAAGATTAAAATAAATCTGACACTAACTAGTCGCAAACCAGATCTAGGATAGAAATGGAAAGAAAAGTAAGTAAGTATCTTGTCGGAACTTATAAGGGACAGAATACATGTCCATAGTGGGGAAATAGGATTCTCCATATGATCGACAAAAGGTCCTAAATCTCAGCTTCATGACTTTGACAGATAAGCAAACTGATCAATGCGGGAAGTTTGCTTGATATGGAAAGACTGATCGATGCGGGAAGTCTTTCAGTGATGCTAAAAAGTGTATAAACTGACTGGAAGGCCGATTAATTACAAGAAGCCTTGAATTTTTCTTTGAGAAACAGCCGTCCTTCAAGGGAGCGGTCTGTATTTTGTATTTGAATGATAGCCATCCTTCGAGGGTATGGTCTATATTTTTAGAATTTTTGATTCGCTTGGTAATATATGGATAGCTGTCCTTCGAGGGATCAGTCTATCTTTTTGGATAGCATCTTTTCTTTTTCTTTTTTTTTTTTTTTTTTTTTTTTTTGAAACTTTTTGGAAGAAGCTGAGTTTAGACCTAGATAGATCAGATGGAGGGGAAGAGAACATAGAAGAACATGCACTCATGACCCGAGTAGATCCGATGAAGATAAGTACTTGGGACAGATGAAGTGGTGATTAAGGTATTCCTACCATGAGGAGGAACATATCCAAAAGAAACGTGCAATGAGTAGAGCCGCGATACTCATATTTAAGGTAGACGAGGCAATAGGCGGAGAACCACACAATTTCAAATCACCACGAAAGTAGATGACTCAAGTTATTAGGACGGATGGAAGATGCGAGTTGCGACTAGATTCGTATAAGATAGATTTTAACAGTAGAAGGGCCGTAAATGCAAAGCATTAAGAGGTTCCGCTTCAGGGATACCATCCATGGAAGATAAACGATAAGCCCCAGACCCATATTTATGAGTGATAATGTAGGGGCCCATCCAGTTGGGAGCAAACTTACCACGTTGACTCCTTTCGAGTGTAGTGACATTTTGATTTTCCTTAAGAACAAGATCACCAATTTTGAAGTCACGGTGTTGCAAGTGCTTGTTATAAGCACGTTTGACACGCTCGAGATAGACCTGATGATGATCAAGAGCGTTAAGACGCCGCTCATCCAATAGTTCAAGTTGTGCTAGACGATTTTGACGATAATCCTCATCGGAGACAAATTCTCTGAGAGAAACACGGAGAGATGGGATTTGGACTTCCAAAGGAAGGACAGCCTCAGACCCATAGACGAGAGAGAAGGGAGTAGCACCAGTAGGAGTACGAATGCTAGTCCGATAAGCCCAGAGAGCGAAAGGGATATGTAAATGCCAATCCCTACCAGCTCGACTAGTTACCTTTGCGAGGATATTACGTAAAGTTTTATTGGAAGCTTCGGCCTGACCATTAGCTTGAGGGTAGTATGGAGAAGAAAAACTGAGCTTGATATTGAAAGCATTGCAGAGATTCTGCAAATCAGCATTCTTGAAAGACTTACCATTATCTCTGTGATTAGCTTGTGTGGGAGCAAAGCGACAAATGATGTGTTGATAGGCGAAATCAACTATGGGCTTAGCCTTTGTTGAAGAAAGGGGGATAGCTTCTACCCACTTAGTAAAGTACTCAGTGGCAGTAATGATAGAATGATGACGCTGTGAAGAACGGGGATTGATGAGACCAATAAGATCAAGACCCCACTGCGAAAAAGGCCACAAATCCGCCGCAGGTTGCAAAGCCTGACTAGGGATGTGCGTGAGATTGGAATGTTGCTGACATTTGACGCACTTCTTAGTGTATTCACAACAATCTTGATTAAGAGAAGGCCAATAATATCCCAAACGTAAGATGCGCTTAGCTACAGCTAAACCACTAAAATGTCCACCACAGATACCGTCATGGACCTCCTGAATAGCTTTAGATGATTCATGGGTTTTGAGGCATCGAAGCAAAATACCATCAAAGCCGCGTTTGTAAAGAAGGCCACCTAGAATAGTATAGCGGTTGGCGCGTTGGACAAAAGACCTTCTACCATTGGGAGTCAGATCTGGAGGAAGGACCGAATAAGATAGATAATCAACTATCTGTTGATACCACTCATCCTGAGTATGGGTTGTGACAGCATTGATTGACGTTAGTTGCCCAAGATGAGATGGTTGATCCAATCGTTGCACAGCCACATAAAGACGCGAGTCTTCGGTAAAAGGCGGGATAAGAGAGGCTAAAGAAGCCATGGTATCCGCGAATCGATTTGCAGTACGAGGAATGGCTTGGATAGTGAAGTTATCGAAAGATTGGAGTTGGGCAAGAACGATGTCGCGATATTTCTGAAGGATATCATTCTTGCATTGATAGACACACTGTAACACGGTTAACGATGAGTTAAAGAATCACCAAAGATGTCAATATGACGGCAATGGAGATTAATGGCATTTTGAAGACCTAAGACAAGAGCTTCGTACTCAGCCATATTATTGGTGCACTCAAAGTTTAATTTGTGTGCGACTGGGATGGGCGTACCCCAAGGAGGAATCATCACAAAACCCGCACCTCCCCCTTGCTGGCATTTGGATCCATCAAAGAAGAGCTTTACTTTAAATGGAGATAGACCAAAATCAATTTGTTGGATGTATTCATCGGGGAATTGAGCAAGGGGGTCACGAGTGTCCGGAAGAGGAGCATCAGCTAATTGATCTGCAATAACCTGACCCTTGATAGACTTTTGCGGGATAAACTCGAGGTCAAATTCAGTCATAAGCATAAGCCAACGAGTGATGCGATCATTGTGATAAGGTTTTGCATGGATTGTCTTGAGGGGATTGACACTTGTGACAATGTAAGTTTTGTGATTAAGGAGATAATGACGAAGCTTAGAAGTTGTGAAGAAGAGAGCACAACATAGTTTTTCAGCTTCGAGTAACGTGTTTCATACTCATGGAGGTGCGACTGATGTAATAGACGGCTTGTTCTTTACCACAAGTGTCCGATGTGAGATCATGGCTCCCGAGCATGGTCGATCACGAGAGATATAAAGATAGAAAGGCTCCCCCTCACGTGGAGGTGTAAGCACAGGTGGAGAAAGAAGATAAGCTTTGAGATCATCAAAGGCCTTTTGGCAATGCTCATCCCATCCAAAATGAACATTCTTACGGAGAAGATGGTGAAAAGGTTGACAACGGTCCGACAATTGGGAGATAAAGCGGACGCGCCGATGAAGGCGTCCTTGAGCTGGAGTTGCTTTAAGTTAGACGGGGGAGGCATCTCAAGGATAGCTTTTATTTTTGCGGGGTCGACTTCAATGCCCCTGATGGAAATGATAAAACCTAAAAGTTTACCAGTGAGAATGCCAAACACGCACTTAGCTGGATTTAGACGAAGACAGAAGCGGACAAGCCTCTCAAAGAGAGGTGCGAGGATGAAAAGATGATCCTCGACGGCGTTTGACTTGCGAGGAGGTCTTCAACATAATCCTCTGATTTTGTGTAAGAGGTCATGGAAGATGTATGTCATTGCTCGTTGATAGGTTGCTCTGCGTTCTTAAGGCCAAAAGGCATGACACGATAGAAAAGGTCCCCGAGGGGTTATGAAGGAGGTCTTATGTTGGTCTTAAGTGCGATGAGGATTTGATTATATCCAGAGAAACCATCCATAAGAGAAAGCATCTCATGACCCCATGATTAAATCTACGAGTTGGTCGATATTAGGAAGAGGAAAATCATCCTTTGGACAGCGCAAGATTAAGATCCGGAAGTCGGTACAAATTGAATCTTCCCGGAGCCTTAGTTCTTGGTACTACATTAGACACCTATTGCGGATAATCGATGGGTTGGATGAAGCTGGCCGAGAAGCAAGCGTTGTAACTCTTCTTTGACAAGAAGGGCTACTCTAGGGTGCATTTTACGTAATTTTTGCTTGACTGGTTTGATGTTGGGAAGAGTAACGATATTGTGGACCACAATATCGGGATCGAGCCCTGGCATATCCTCATATGACCAAGCAAAGGCTTGACGATGTTTGGAGAGAAAAGCGGTAAAGTCCCCTAATTCCTGTGGATTAAGGGATTGGCCGACCTTGATGATGCGAGGGTCTTCAGAAGTCCCTATATTAAGGTCGATAGTGGCTTCGTTGAGAAGGGTAGACGTGTCAGAAGGAATAGTCTTGGGAAGATATGAATCCTCTGCCCCAGATAGGTGAGGACAGAATCATCATCCGCACAGTGGATAGTGTTGATAGTAGGAGAGTCGTCTCCAACTATTTCAGGGAAGATTAATGGTATAGAAGCGGACCGATTGTTAGTCTCATAGACCAACGGCCCTAAGGAAATGGTATTGATCAAAAAAAAAAGTTAGGTGGGATGGAAATGTCATCGTCCACATCAAGTGATGCTTCTGACTTGGTGGGGGAAGATGGTTCTTCAGTAGGAAGAGACTCATCAAGAATAGTGACGGTGGCCTTTGAAAGAGGTTTAAATCCTAACCCAAATTTCTGATGTGGCATGAGAGTAGGAATGGATTTGAGGTCATGTATACCTTGTTCATATTTTCCAAGGCCAAAACCTTTCCACGCGCATCGATGTAGATAAGTCTTTGCAAACGTGGGATTCTGTAGGTGATCAAACCCCTGTTAGGTAAGGTTTGGCTCTAGGAGGAGAATCAGGGTGATGATGAGGCGTATCAAGACCACCGTAGATGAAATTGGTCATTGATTGGGCGGACCAATGGTGACGATGCGACAGAGTTTAGGTTGATATTAGGTTGCTTATCTGGTCTACCATACTCATTAGGTTTGAGATGGGCATCGAAAGATAAGAGAGGAAGCTCCCCTAGTGAGAAACGCTGTAATGTCTCTTCCAGATTTTGTAAATCCGGTAGTTTGGTTGCAGTATGGAAGAAGATGAGGCCCCATCCGGAGAAGATGTATTTTCTTTTAAAGGCAGACCTAGTGGTCATGTCGCATTGTGCGGAAGGAAAAGGATCTCTGGATGAGTATATATTTTGCCCTCATATTGATATTTTAGGCATCGATGGAGGGTGGATGGGACACAATGCATTGCGCGAATCCGAGAGCGTCAGGATCATGTTATAGTGGAATTTTCCTTGACAATATAGAAGAGTTCATGGAGCAGACTTCTTACCTACTCGGATGGGTAAGACCACAGTTCTAGAGTATCAAGCTTTGGTGATCGTTAAATGATCAAAGAGGCGAAGGTGGGGTGACACCACATTCTTTGGTAGCTTAATTTGTTCGAATGTGTGCGAGGAGATGACGTTGAGTGCAGCTCACTATCGATCATAACACGTTTTAAGGTAGTGTTATTGATTTGGACTGTGATTTAAGAGGGAGCTTCAAATCTTCGGAAGAAAGAGAAGGAATTTCCGAATCCTCGAAAGAAATGGCGGTTGATGGTCCATTCAGTCAACAACCAACTCGAAAGGGTCAGGGCTCATCGAAATTTCTTTGCGATGCGACTTGCATTATCAATCAAAGCTTGGCGATGTTGAGGGAGAGGATTGGATGAGGTCAAAAAGAGACATTTTGACCGGAGCCTGGGTGAGTTGTTTCATAACACTCTCCTCAACAGACACGGGAACTTGAGCCCGAGGTGCAGCACGAATAGAGACTCTAGGTCGTGGGGCTGATGAGGAAGGAGAAACGTCTTTAGGGGCTGCAGAAATGACAACCCGTGGTCGAGATGCTGAAGATGAAGATGGGTTATCATAGTGTTGGGTTCTAGTGGCGATATGGATTGTGTCAATTTGGGAAGGTGGAAGATCAAGTGGGATGGAACCACTAGAGGTCTGAGTGGATGGTTGAGGTTTGGATGGGGCTAAGATGACAGGAGGTAATTGTTCCTCCTCCAGCAAAAGGTCACTTTCTTCCAGAAGGTTCTTGATAACGGCTTGGAGAGCTTTACATCCCTCAGTATCATGACCCGGAGTACGGTGGTAAGCACAAATCAGATCAGAGTTAAACCAAGTAGGTTTCACTCCTTTAGGATTATAAGGTTTAATCGGAGGAAGGGTTATGGATGAAGATTGGATGAGTTGATGAAGGATTTCGGTATAGAATCCGGTAGACGAAGAGGAGGATAGAGATGATGAAGATGGTTCTTTTACCTTAATCGACTGCTGAGGTAAGAGAACTTGCATGTTAGGTTTAACGGTCTCTTTAGGGATCCTCTTGTTTGTTTGGACATTTGGAGGAGCAGTCTTGGGTGCTTGGGATGGGAGTAAATGAGACATGATTGACTTTGGTGGAGGGGGAGCCCCTAAGATAGATTTTGAGGAGGATGGAGATGTGACAGATTTTGCGGTCTTTGGAGACAAAGGGGATTGCTTAGTCGGATTTACGGATGATTTAGATAATATTGATTCGAGATGAGGAAGAAGTCCTCAAGGTAGGTGTAATAGGAGGAATATAGGTGCTTTGGTTTTGGTAATGAAGATGATGATCCTGATAGAAGAGGTGGTATCTTTTTGGTAGGTAAGTCTATTTTTAGGGGTATTGATGAAGAATGTGTTGTGGAAGAAGATGATGGCTTTGATGGATGTGTGAAGAAGACGCCTTCTCGCGGGCAAATCCAATCGTTTATGAGGCGTGGAGAGAGATTTTTGTGGAAGAGCACCAAGAGTTTTGATGGTCGAAATATGGGCTTTCCTTTTCGGGGATGGTGACGACTTCAACGGCATAAGGTGATTGTAACCTTTTCGGAGGAAGCAAGTGGGATGGTCGATGGTGTAGTGTTAGATTTTGGTTGTCGTGGTTTAGGTTGAGGAATCGAGTGTGCGGTGTTGGGTGCTACTTCTTTTGATTTTTCTGAATAGGTGAAGTAACATTGGTGATGGAAGAAGGGGGTGATGACAGGCAGGTTCTAGCGAAGGGACTACTTCGATGCGGTAATCATGGGTGAAACTACGTAGGAAAAGAGATAGGAAGGGTCAAAAGTGAAGACGCTTAGTTGAAGTTGGCACAATGATAGGTACGTTCACCAAGGGCATAGTTGCGGTGGGAATGGGAGCAGCGAAGTGGATGTGTCCGTAGTGGAAACTCGGAGGGATGTGATTGCCTCGAGCATTGAAAGAATGTCGATGATGAGGCAGGATGAGGATAATCTTGTCTCGGGTATAGATGGAAGGTCGGACAAAGGAGCGGAGAGAGATAACTCCGTGCTTGATAATGTAGGGATATTCAAAGATGGACTATTCGAAGATATTGGAACTCCCGTGATTGATGAAGAGGAAGGAGGATCTCGATTCGATTGATGTGTTTGCGAGATGGATTGGTTTCGGAAGAAGAGTCCTCGGTAGAGATGAAATTAATAGTGTGGGTGTTTGGTTTTGAGATTCGAAGAATTATGATTTGGGGCATGATTGGGAAAGGTTGTTTAAAAACGTCCAAAGGCTTGATTTGGGGGAGCATTTGGGTTATCGAGAATGAGCTCGCCTTTATCAATGAATTTTTGGACAAGATTTTTAAAAGTCGACATCGTTCGATGTCATGACCTTTGGTTCCGTGATAATGGCGTAAATCATTTTCCCTATACCGAGCGGGCGTTCTCGGCTTTCATCAATATCCTAATGGGTGGAAGTTCGATCATGCGAACTTCCAACATTTTTTCTAAGATAGAGGAATATGATTCCCCAAGGAGCAAAGGATCGAGATGATGAAGCCCCTTTTCGAGTAGATGAAGGGTCTCTTCGTGATGGTTGATTAGGAGTACTATCGGTTCTTGGTGTTTTTAATACGATAGCATTTGTGGACCATTGATTCTTGTCTTTAGGAGGAAAGAATTTGGTTTGGTGAACCGAGAGAAATCTGGTTTAGATTTGGAGCGAAGTTTTAGTTTTCCTTGTTCAATGGCACGAGATTCAAGTTTGAGATTCAAGTTTTTTCGGCACGCCTGTATCAAGCTCGAGTTTTCTTCTCCATACTACCCTCAAGCTAATGGTCAAGCCGAAGCTTCAATAAAACTTTGCGTAATATCCTCGCAAAGGTAACTAGTCGAGCTGGTAGGGATTGGCATCTACATATCCCTTTTGCTCTGGGCTTATCGGACTAGCATTCGTACTCTACCGGTGCTACTCCCTTCTCTCTCGTCTACATGGGTCGAGGTTGTCCTTCCTTTGGAAGTCCAAATCCCATCTCTCCGTGTTTCTCTCAGAGAATTTGTCTCCGATGAGGATTATCGTCAAAATCGTCTAGCACAACTTGAATTATTAGATGAGCGGCGTCTTAACGCTCTTGAGCATCATCAAGTCTATCTCGAGCGTGTCAAACGTGCTTATAACAAGCACTTGCAACACCGTGACTTCAAAATTGGTGATCTTGTTCTTAAGGAAAATCAAAATGTCACTACCCTCGAAAGGAGTCAACGTGGTAAGTTTGCTCCCAACTGGATGGGCCCCTACATTATCACTCATAAATATGGGTCTGGGGCTTATCGTTTATCTTCCATGGATGGTGTCCCTGAAGTGGAACCTCTTAATGCCTTGCATTTACGGCCCTTCTACTGTTAAAATCTATCTTATACAAATCTAGTCGCAACTCAGATCTTCCATCCGTCCTAATAACCAGTCATCTACTTTCGTGGTGATTTGAAATTGTGTGGTTCTCCGCCTATTGCCTCGTCTACCTTAAATATGAGTATCGCGGCTCTACTCATTGCACGTTTCTTTTGGATATGTTCCTCCTCATGGTAGGAATACCTTAATCACCACTTCATCTGTCCCAAGTACTTATCTTCATCGGATCTACTCGGGTCATGAGTGCATGTTCTTCTATGTTCTCTTCCCCTCCATCTGATCTATCTAGGTCTAAACTCAGCTTCTTTCAAAAAGTTTCAAAAAAAAAAAAAAAAAAAAAAGAAAAAGATGCTATCCAAAAAGATAGACTGATCCCTCGAAGGACAGCTATCCATATATTACCAAGCGAATCAAAAATTCTAAAAATATAGACCATACCCTCGAAGGATGGCTATCATTCAAATACAAAATACTGACCGCTCCTTGAAGGACGGTACTGTTTCTCAAAGAAAAATTCAAGGCTTCTTGTAATTAATCGGCCTTCAGTCGGTTTATACACCTTTTAGCATCATTGAAAGACTTCCCGCATCGATCAGTCTTTCCATATCAAGCAAACTTCCCGCATTGATCAGTTTGCTTTTCTGTCAAAGTCATGAAGCTGAGATTTAGGACCTTTTGTCGATCATATGGAGAATCCTATTTCCCCACTATGGACATGTATTTGTCCCTTATAAGTTCCGACAAGATACTTACTTACTTTTCTTTCCATTTCTATCCTAGATCCGGTTTTGCGACTAGTTAGTGTCGATTTATTTTAATCTTATATAGGGCCTTGTATGTTTGGTCTTTTGGTTCCCTTTCGATTTTATCTATGGTCGGTTGGAAGTCCAACTTATCATTTTCTTCTTCTCCGAGTATCTTCTCTTCTAAGTCACGGTTGTTTCCGCTTTCATCTTTGGCTCTTGCAAGGAGTATTCTCCATTTCTTTGTCTTGCATCCTGTTAAATTGGCATTTCACATGTTAATTCAATCAAAATTTATCTTCTATCTAAGTTCATCTTATCTATCAAAACATCTATCTGTATTCATTTCTCATTACAATTACATCCATACATCAAACACATCTGTCTATCTATCCATCAAAACATCTAAAAACTTGTACATCCAAGTAACATTCCATCTATCTATATCTATTTTTCTCATCCAAATTGAATCCACATATCAATCACATCAAGTTACATCACGTCTATCTATCCTCTATGTCTATCCCATCACATCTATTCATCATCTATCAGTCTATGTCTATATCATCATCTATCATCTATCGATTTATACTCATTTTTTTCCCGTGGATTGCGGTATCGCTTCTCCACGTCGTTTACTTCCATCTGCTAATATCTTTGCCATAGTGTTGATGCTTGGCTTATCTATCTGATCATTGTGATGTGCTGAATTTTGCCTTTTGACGCATCTTTTAGATGTCATCGTCTCTTTCGGGTTTGTTCCCTTTGCGTGGGACACTCGTATCTTTCGGCAGCTTAGAGTTAAACGGGTCTGTAGGCACTAACGTCGTCTCATGAGGAGACCGTCTAGTTGTCCCTACCAATGTGTCTCTCTTTAGATGCTGGCTTTTTTTGCAGTTCTCCTTGCACTCATGGGTCTGTAGGCACTAACGTCGTCTCATGAGGAGACCGGCTAGTTTTCCCTACCAATGTGAGTTCCTTAGGTTCTTTGCCCTTGTGTTTATTTTTATGCGTCATCAATGATCGAGATCTACCCGGACATCCAACCGGGGCATCCTGCATTTTCATCTACCTCTTTCAAACTCGGGATCGCCCATTATCATCCATCCCATCCCTAGTTTGAGGGGGATCACATCACCACAAAATTCTTCTCTTCTTCCATCCCTTTGTTTTGTCTCATAACCTTGCTTATCGCAAGTTACTTGACAAAAAGGGGCATAATGTAGACACCTAAAATTGGTTTCTCAATTTAGTGTCCCTCACATTCGTTTACCTGCTTAGGTAACCTGGGGCACGTTTATGTCACCAACTATCCCCTTGGGATAGTTTTCCAATTTGTGATTTAATCACTTACTCTAAATTTAATTCATCACATCACATCTTACCCATGAGTAATTAAATAATTAAATATTTAATTACGCTTCTTCCCATGCATCTTAATCACTTATCTACCCCAAATTTATTCTACCCATGTATCACATCCATTTTTAAATCTTCCCTAAGCGGGATATTCCCGTGGTCGGGATAGGTCTTGTCTTTCTCGAATCGATCATTTTTAGCCATCTCGGGAGTCTTCTCCGCGATCGGCGCCGACCCATATGGTCGGCGCCGATTTTCTAGGAGCGGCGCCGATTATAAAAGCAAGCCTTAACTTAGTTCAGGGGACGGAAGAGAGCGAAGAGACCAAAAAGAGACTAACAAGCGAAAGAAAGCACTTACGCAGCGAAGAGAGCGAGAAAGATTCGAGGTTGTAAGAAAGAGAGATCTTTTTAGCATCAATTGTCTCGATTAGGGCAGATCCTGTCCTAATCAATCCACGAGAGGAGCATCACATTACTCGCCCGTATCATATCAACATCATACACCACCATCTATCATCTGGTGACTCTGTTCTACAGCGTCTCTCCATCTTCGGCACATCCTGCAGACTACATTCACCTTCGATCCCGAATCTCATTTGAGCCCCCGATTGGTCGATCACTTCGCCTTGATTGACACGATCTTACCCGATCGGCGCTGATCGGTCCCAATCGGCGACCCGATCACATCGATCCGCCGCCGATTATACCGATCGGCGCCGATTTCACCGCAGCGGTAAAGGTCACAGGTAACACAAATCCAGCATTATTTCGAGTTCCTATTTTTCTGTGCTTTGCGTCATTTTGGTTTTGTTTTATTACTGCAATCAGAAAATCTAGTCTTTATTTACATCTTTTATCATGTATGCTTCTTTTCTTTATTGAAAACGTGGACTGACATCCGCCAAGGAAGCTCATCGCTTCCCGGACCCGCTTCTCGGGCAGTCCACCCAAATATCTTCTAACGCCATCTTTTTCTGTCAAGCATCGATGTTTTGCAGGTTACTCGGAGCTATTGTGCAAATTGCTCGTGTGCGCCCGTCTTGTCTACATCAGCTTCCTCATCCGTCTACATCTTCCAGTGTATCGATTTCATTGGATTTTTCGTGGTTTTTGTGTTTAGTTTGGTACATTAACTTGGACGGGAGTAACAAGCACGAAATTCTTGATCTACATACACTCTACCATGAAAAAAAATTCCTACCCTAAGGCCCGCTAGGCTATAATTCTTATTTGGAGAAAACATTCGTTTACCTTGGTGGCTCTTGCGGATCAGTTGTTTTTTATATAGGCAACACACTATTTTTTGGGCCTGGTGATCATTTTGTTGTTTGTCTCCTATTATATATGCAAAGATTAACAATTTATATTTATAACACAACTTCATTATGAACATGATATATTTACCTTTAAGAATAGCTTAGCGGTCACTAGGGTGCAAATGAGTGGATGGCGTCATATCTAAAAAACTTGTTGTATAACTTCTCGGTCGCTAGTCCAAGTTTCTTTAATTGTCATAAATGTAAAATAATTCTACCAAAATCTCATAAGAAATAGATAAATCTATATGTATACTTGTATAACACATAAAATACATGATTTTACACGTATATTTATGTATCAATTATATAAACTCTAGATTTATTTTTTATCATTTATAGCTTTTCAATATGATTACTCTTGTATGAATACACTCTACATGAAAAATGTTGCCTACCCTAGCGACCACTAGGATATAATTCTTATTTGGAGGTAGTCTTCATTTACCTTGGCGGCCTCATGGATCAGTTTTTTTATATAGCAACATTTTTTTTGGGCCAAATGATTGCTTTATTATTTGTCACATGTTTTATACAAAAATATTAACAACTTAGATTCATAAAAAAACTTCATTCTAAATATGATATATTTACTTTTAAGAATAGCTTAGCAACCACTAGGTTTCAAACGAGTAGATCGTGTCATATCTAAAACCTTGTTATGAATTTTCTCGCTCACTATTCCACTAGGTTATCTCAAGACATAATATTAAGATCTTATGGTCGGTTGGATTAAACAAATTGAATTAACATATTTTGAGTTAAGTGGATGCTAGGTATTTCCACAATATAATATTTCAAGCTTAGTGGTCATTATAATTTATCAAGTTACTATGAATGATATTTTGAGCTTAGCATTTGCTAGCTTATGACACAACATAATATTTGAATCTTAAAATCTCTAGGTTTCAACGAAAATTAATATATTATTATTTCGTCGAAAAGTATGCGTACCTAAGAGCAAAATAGATAAGGTAAGGGTGAGGAGGAATACCGTGAGTGAAGGTGGAAGATAGAGTGTGTGCGTTTTGATTTCTCAATCCAATGTTGATTGCGAGAACTTATTTTTTGCTAGGAGGAACTACCGTGAATATCAAACAATACCACAAGAGGAATATTAAACAATATATATCGGTGGACAACCTAGCATATGCTAGATCCAGGAAGTGTGATACTTCCTAGATGTCTGTCAATCCAAAGTGTTTAAAACAACTTAATGTAAGAAATGATGTAAACTAATACTATCCTACTATAGTTGATATGATTTAGGTGTCTTATTCAAGTGTAATAAGAAAATATAATCTAACATGCTAGGTTATAATCAGATCTAGGAGTCAAACGGTGAATAGGTTAGTTAGGACAAGTCAGGTCAAGTTTGGAGTGGTTTGGGTTATTTAAGTAAATGTTATGATGTTGTTGTTACGGGCATATTTACTAGTGTACAGGACCGTTGTCGATCTAGTATGACTGATGCTAGTTGAAGAGAAACTAATGATGTTTTAGGTTAACCAACGTTGGTAGGGTTGGGATAATAGAAACTCAATGAAGTTTTGTTTTGGTGATTCTCTATGATTGCACAGAGAATAAATAGAGAATGATGAGGTTGATGACAGTGTTGGGAATACTCAAAGATGTCTAGAGTTAGGTATGGAGGGTTAAGAGGTGTAAGTGGTTAGGTGGAGGGATTGAAAGGAAGGTGAGAGGTGATGAGATGTAAAGGAGACTAGGACTCCAAAAAGAGATAAATAAATTGATCTAACTAATCATAGAAAAACATGCATTTGCATATAATTACTTGTACTTACGAGACCCGTGGTTAGATGGAGGTGATGGTTGATCTATGGAAGTGATGAGTCAATGCCACATCCATGCTTCTTGGAACGTTACCATGAATGATTTCCTTTCAAATCAAGGCTTGGTGTTGGTTCAGATGTGCGGATGTGTAGGAGTGCTCAGTGCATACTTGCATGCAGATCTCTCTTCTCCAAAACTCGAATAATTCTTCCAACCTCTCAAACAAGGTTACAAAAGTGAATATATGGTAATTGATGATGGTTTAGGGTGATAGGCATTGGTTTCACATTAACTAGTGTCGGTTTTGGGTTGGTGACGTCGGTTAAGGAGGGATATCCTAGGTTGCCAAAATAGTAGATCTTGGCTATCTTTTGGCCAGATTCTACCCATTGTTGTGGATCTAAAATGGATTTTCCCATGTAAGTATGCATCCGAATAGAGGAAGAAAAATCATTCGAGTGTTAGGGTTAGACTCGAGTCTTAGTTAGTTATGGTAAGTGGATATTGAGTCCTAGTTAAAAGGAAACATGCTAAGAATAGGTCTATGATGAGGTGTCTAGGTGATGTGGTGGGGTGAGGTGTCTAGGTGAGGTGGAAATTAATTTAATTAAGGTATTTATTAATGAATATTGTGATCTTGGGAATTAATTTAATTTTAGGTAATTAAATTAATATAAATGTGGGGTGAAGGGGAGTGTGACCCAAATCTGGTGTCTACATTTTGACCCTTTTGTTGTGTATATTTTATTGGTAAGTGACGATGACAAAAAAGAAGCGGTTGCCCCATGTGTGGTTGAAGGTGATCCCCCTCAAACCAAAATCGATGAGTTGTTATACGAAATCGGTGAGTGGTTTGGAAAATGTGTAGTGGGTGGAAATGAAGGTAAGTGGGGAAGGGTATGTATATTATGGGAAAGGGTGATGCTAAACTGGGGAATAGGAAATAGGCTAGGGTCAAATTGGGTATGGGTAATGGTAATCAAAAGCACGCACATGTATGGATTAAAACATGGTACCATGTTGAAAATCTTACAAACTCTACATCATCTAAAGTCGATAGGTTTATCCAAACAAGGTTGAAGTGATTTAGGTATCCAAGGTATAGTATATGGTCCGGAAACACAATGTAGTTTAGGTGCGAGGAACGTGTAGGTATGTTCGGTACACCAAAGGTTTGGTCGGGATAAATGGCACATAAATAGGAAATGTGTCGTTGTTAAGCTAAAAAACATAGGTAACTTGACATCGCAAGGTACGGTGAGTGCATAAGGTCAATGGTCACACCAAGTAGGTCAGGTTTAGGCAAATAGGTCATGGCACAAGTAAGGCCAAGGTATAAGTAAAATCAGAAATCCCAAGACGCAAATAAAGAAATGTAGGGGTGGTTTAAGGCTTGTAGGTAAGGTTCAATAGGTGTCTATAATGATAAAAGGTGTTTGAGCAATAATTGGTTGCAGGCAAAAGAAGCCTAGTATGAACAAACAACTATAAGGGTTGACCAATGTCGGTTATATGGTGACCGACATTGGTTGGCTAGGGAACAAATATGAATGATGTCGGTCATGTTGAATTGGGGCTAAAAATAAAATTCCACTTTTACATAATCATTTGTCATTTTCCAATTGTATAAAATGACAGAGGAGAGGTGGAAAGTTGGAAAGCGATAGAATAAGATGGAGAGATAAGTTGGCGAGCCTCGTAGCGGGTGATTGGCATTCGGTTGGTGGGTCCATGAGATCGGTTTGAGTGATTTCATTGGTTACAAGGTGGGGAGTTGATTTGGTGATGGCAGAGGCAAGAGAGGGATTGGGTGGGCCACTGGTGTAGTTGCTAGATGTACCACCATGTCGGAGGAACTAGGATGAGGTAGGATTCTATCCAATCTACGCATTTGGTTGAAAATATTGTTGTTGAAATTGTTTTGTTAAAAGTTTGGGTGTAACTTTGAATTTTGACATTTATGGGTAAAAATGAAGGAAATGAGGGGTGGGAAGGTCAAATGTAGGTTAAATAGGATTGGGAATGAAGCTAGGATAGGTTTTGGTGGGTTAGAGTGGGTATTTAGGTAGTTATGAATTTTGGAAAAATAGGGTAGGGGTTTTGCGGATTTTGACGCCATAACGATGTGGCAAGCGAAGGTCAAGGGTTGGCTAATATTGGTTGGCCTTGGCGAATTAGTCAAGTATTAGGTGACCAATGCCAGTTATGATGGACCGATGTCGATCAAGAGTGACCAATGTCGGTCAGCTTTAGGGAAAATATGGCAATAAATGAGATAGGGTTTGAGGGAAAGATAGGTAATGAGAGATAAAATTAGGCGTAGTGGGAATGGGTAGGGAATATGTTCAAATAGGTACACATTGAGGGATGAGAAATTGAGATGGGGGGAAAAGGGGGTATACTTTAGGATTGGGATGTGGTTATGAGGTAGTAAGTAGTAAGGGTCTTGGGAATAGGTTGGTTGGTTAAGAGATATGTTGGGTATGGTTAAGGTGTAACAAGGTTGTGGTTTGTTGGATGCAGGCTAGGGACCAATCTGCGGATGCGCGATAGAGTTCTACCTCTATTATCGGTGGTACGATTGAGTGTGACCACAGAGGAGTGGAGGCATGTGACAAATGTTGGGTGATAAGAGTGTGATGCTATAGGAATATAGTTTGAGAGTCGATCCGATGGTCACACTCATCGATAAATGGGATTTAGCGACCAACACATTCCATTTACCGACATGTGATATCACAGTCACCCTGGAAGATGTATACAGGATCCTACGGCTACCTATAGTGGGAGAGCATGTTTACTCGATTTCCTAAGAGGCATCAGAAGAGATGATGTTGGTAGTGTTTGGAGAGGGGATGACAGAGATGATGTTCCATAGTGCGAGCCCGATCTATAGAGACATGTAGGTGGTCCATCCTCAGGAGATGAGGTTGGTTGTCTTGATTATGGAGGTAGTGTGTTGTTTTGCACCGCCGGATGCAAATGGTGGGATATTTCCATGAGTGTTGATGGGGGTTCTTCAAGAAATGATGGAGGATAGGACTCATTTTTCTTGGGAACCAGATTCTTGGTGCGATTATAAAGGAAGCTATGGGCCTATAGGAGATTATAGAGGTTAATTTTATGATGTACCTTTATGTTGGGATTATGAGCACATCATATGTGTGTTTTAATTTGTACTAAAATTAGGTCACATTGGTCTCTTATAAAATAAACACCATTATAACACATTCACCTAACCATGGCCCCCTTATAATACATTTAAATTAAATTAATTCATTATCCTCACCATATTTATTATTTAAATATCCTAATTGGGATAATCACCCAATATCCTAATTGGGATAATGCCCACATATCCACCTCATCTAGCCACCTCACCCTAAGACCTATTCTTAGTAAGTTGCCATAACTAACTAAGACCTACCCAAACCCTAAAAATCAATGCCTACATTCCCTCTAACCACATTCCCGCATGTTAGAAGGAAGCTTCCAGTCTAATCCGTAGGAAAAATGAAATGAGATCCCAGAAAATCAAGGGGATCTGCCTAGTTTAGTAAACCTAGGAAATCCCACCCTAACGACGTCGGTTACCCTTAACCGCCACCGGTTAAGTTAAGCGAAACCACCGTCGGTTACCATTTAATTCCCAAAACAACCTTATTTTCAAGGTTGGAACATTTTTTTGGAGGTTGGAAGATTCTTGAGAGATATCACATCTTTTGAGAACAAGTTTTAGGGAGAACACACATGCAAAGAAGGAGATCAAGTATTTTCTCTTGCACAGAGACATCCAGATTCACCCAACAACCATCCAAGCACTCACCCCCAACACATATTTGATCCAATCAGGCAAGAAGGAGAGCACATGCAGCCCATGCAAGAGCTCCCCAACATTTGGTGATCCCACAAACATTGACCTCTTATCGGCACCTTCATTCCTCACTCATAGACGTCGAAACTAGATTCAAGTAAGTAGAACATTTTACTCTTTTGGTTCACTCATTTCATCATTGTATTTTCATCCTTTGTTCTCCTAGCCACCCACTGACCTCCATTAATACTCACCCCTCCATATCCCTATTAAAAACTTTCACCAAATCCCATCCAAACAACTTAATACCTCATTTTGACCAGCCTAGTCCTTTGTGTAATCATAAGGGAGATCTAAAGCTCATTCTGTGACATTCCCGGATACCACCCCAATGATACCCCAACCATGGCGGCAGTTCGGTTCTCCCAAACCGGCGTCGGTCACCCTTAACTAGCATCGGTCTCTGTATCTACCAATACAGCCCAGAACAATAACCTACCTACCTATTCCCACATCACCCTTACTCACATGTGACCTACCTAAGACCTCTATCAGACCTGCAGAGACCAGAACAGTTACTTGACCTTTGGATCTTATTTTAACCTAGCTTGTTAGATTAGATATCTTTCTTATTGTGTTTTAAATGAGATACCTAAATCATTTTAACTACAATAGGATTTACTTTATTACCAACATTAAATTGTTTTAAACAGTGGATTGATGACCACCATCTAGGAAGTATCACACTTCCGGATCTAGCATATGCTAGGTAGTCCACTGCATATATTGTTTAACTCTTTCTGGTGGTCTTGCTTTTTATTTCAGGTAGTTCCTCCAGCCAAAAGGAATCTCTCACGATCATCATTGTGGATCAAGGAGTCAACATGTGCGCAACAACCTATCAACCAACATTTCAATAGGTATTCCTCCTATGCCCATTACCCTATTTGTTTCGTCATTTTGAAGAAACTGTCTAAGAATCAGGTGAAACATTTTGGCATGCCTGAGTGGGACCCATTCGGGGTTCCTTGCATTCATTCATTTCTAGGTGAAAATTTGCATGTTTGTTTCCTTTCTAAAAGGTTCTCACATTAAAATTTCTCCCTTGGAATCTTCTCTTCTTTCTATTGTCTCAAAGAAATTGTGTTTTGGTGCTTAAAAAGAACTCTTCTTCTATTTCATTTGCATTGCATTAGTGAAAGATCATACTCTCTCCTATTCCTCTTATTGTGTCATCGAATTCCATATTTTGATTTGGGCTTAAAATCATTGCATTTCATTCTACTTTTTTGCATTAGCTCACATTAATTGAGGGAAACTATACATTGGAAGTCATTCCCAGCTGATGGTTGACAAACAAATCATAGAAAGCACTTTCTTTCTCTCTCTCTCTCTCTGAGTCTTACCAAACCTCACAAAAATTGAAAATATACACATTCTTAAACAACATCTTTCCTAGAAGAAGTTGTAGGTGATCACATGATCACAGTGGGCACCGTGACTCAGCTCATTGCTCTGTCGAGTCATACTTGAGTGAGGCCCCGCCCCACCATAACATACCTGAAACCTCTCCTTTTAGATCTCCTTCTTTGTAGGAAGCCATCCTCACCAAAAAAACTCTATTCTACAGTTCATGAGTCGAGTCCTTAAATAGCATAAGCTAAACAAACATAATAGAAAAAGCACTCTTAGGATCGTATTTTTCTTAGTGTTTCTACTTGGCTTGCGTTTTGAGGTGAGAGGTCACGCTCTTCATTTTTCCTTTTTCTCCTTGCATGCTCCTCATCACAGTTGGTGTATTCCAGCTTCATCTGAGTGTGCTGGACCATATTCTCATCATTCTCAGAATTTGGGTTTGATTCCACATCAAATTTTAATTCACAACCACATTTTCTTCATCATTTATTTCAATTTCACGATGGCGGTGTCGGTCGATGGTGAGTCATCGGTTACCCTCTTGACCATCATCGGTTATACCCAACCGGCATCGGTTCACTGTCATTTTGGTTAACCTACCCAAAAGGACACCTATTCACCTTCTTTGACTATTTAGAGTCCTGTCACTCTTATCATATACATTGACCTTGTAAATCTCATCAGTATTTGGCATACCTATCAAATTTGGCCTTATACCTATTTTTGACCAATTGTTCACTTTCCACAGTGACCGACAGTGGTTACCTTGTGACCGGTTCGGTTTACCCTAACCGGCATCGGTTAGCCTGTGTCATTTTCAGCTACCATTTTAGCCCCAATTCACCTACCACCATCTATTTATCCTACTATGTTGTGTTTTATGTGTCACTTACAGAAAGTAGTCTTACCACGTTAGTACCTATTCACATGGTACTTGATGCGTCGACAAGCAAGCACCCTCGTATTCCATGCCAGTTTTCAACCACTCCCACCTAGCCCTTCACCACCTTCCATTTTATCACCCCATGGAACCTATCCAACCTATCACTATCGCTACCAGAGATGAGGAGTTCACATGACTCCTTGACCAAAACCTGCCACCTTGTAGTTTTATCTTTCCCACTCATCCACTCGAGATGCCTCGGGTCAGTTGATATATGGCATGCCCATATCTATCCCCCGACACTCTCACTCCTACTCCTACGTCAGCCCCATCTAGCTCCACGTTTCCCACATCTACCTTACCCCCAGTCGTTTCATAGTTAGGCCCTATACCCACTATTTATTGTCACTGTCTGCTACATCGTTGTTGTACTCACCACATCCATTATACCTTCACCAACCATTCAAAACACCACCTCATCCACCCCTATTGTCTCGCATATACCCGTAGCTACACTACCACCCCGGTGTTGGTGACCCCTACCCCTTTTCAAAATGTGGTCCTTTCTATTCCATAATCGTTAGCCCCCATTGCCACTAGGGTTACCATGACCCTTCCACCTCCATATACGTACTACTAGCAGCCTCCTGTTTCATCTATCATTCATTCTGGGTATGTACCCCCTATCTCACTCCCTTCTTCTCAATCTACCTACATGGGAAAGCACCATATATTGGAATGCCACCCTTGTTACATGCCCAACACCAACCCTCTTATGCTACAGGAGGCACCCAACCATCACAACCTACCAATGACCTAATCAAATTAATGATGGACAAGATGTAGACATTGGAGGCATCGGTTTGGCTCTCCTGACACTCTCACCTATGATGAGATTTGTAATGAGCCTATCCACCCATCCATTCCTATTCGTCCATACCCCATGCATTGGGAAATGCCTAAATTCAACCATTTCAATAGCAAGGAAGACCCCATGACAACATTTTGGTCTTTCAAACATGGGTGCTACCTAATCACCCATGATGATGCTTTGCTCTTGAGGACCTTTCCCATGTCTCTGATTGGACCTGCGTTAGATTGGTATAGTGGGTTACCTAGACACTCTATATTTTCATTTAATCAGGTAGCCCAAGCCTTCTTGGATCACTTCTCCATCAATATTGTTAAGAAGGTTACCATGACTGACCTATACTCCACGCGTCAGTATGATGATGAATCTATCACAGATTTCATTGCTCGTTGGCGTAGCCTGATTAATCAACTCACATTCCAACTACCGCAAACCAAACTCATCGAGCTCTTCATGTGGGCTTTGTCTTTAGACATATCTCTTGACCCTGTGAGGTCAAACTTTTTGAACCTTTGATGAAGCATTCACCATGGCATGAAAGCTAGAGATTCGGGCCATCGAAGAGAAGAAAATCAATTACTGCAATAAGAACTTGGCATTCAAGTCGAATGATACCTCTTCTTCTTCAAACCATAGAACAATTATTCAAAGGCCAAGGGGACCGCTAATGCGTAGTGGTACTCAAATTTGGCCCAGCTCATCCATCAAATCAGGCTAGCCCCTCATCTAATCTCTCACCCATTCAGACTTTTCAATTCAGATGAGAACAATGGAAATACACCCCAATTGGGAGCCTTATTCTTTATCTTAGAAAATCTCATTAAAGTTGGGGCCATCACCCTTCCACCTATAAAACCACACACTGGTTTTGACCCTTCTCACCCCACACCCGCATGGTATAAAGAACATGATTTTGTAACTATCATCGAGTAAAGGGTCATAGTGATGGAAATTGCATCACTTTCAAAAACATTGTCCAAGAAATGCTTGAGAAAGGTGAGTTAACCATGGATAATCCTAACACACCTACCAATCAAAACCTACACATCTTTAAGAAACCCTTTCCTAATCATGCCCCTTCATCTGATCAAACCGGTGAGACCTCAACTCATGATAGCCATACCCATGAGGTCCACGCTATTTTTAGTGATGCACTTGTTGCTTCCCAATTACCTCATATTCCTTCCATAGAGGAAATTCTAGCCAAAGTCCTCCATACTACACTTGAACCCACCTCACCTATTCCTCCACCCATAAGAGGAACACCTTTCACCTCCTTCCTCACCCGTGGAGGAGCCTTCCGCTAATATGAGGCTATTTCACCTTTGGCTTCTCCACCTAGAGATCATCACCCATAGTACTTCTTCAGTCCATGGAGGATACTTGTTTATCTCCTCCACCCATAGAGGAGCACCCATCATCTCCTCCACCTACAGAGGAGCACCCATTTTCTCCTCCACCTATCAAGGATCTAGTAGAGATACCTTTGCCTCTAGGTGAGCATTCTCCATCAGCTACCCAAGATCCTGTAGACCTACTTTGGCTCTCTTACCCACGGAAGCTGAAGCTAGCAAATTCCCCATCTCTAAGACACATTTTATGGGAATTTCCATTAGGTCCTCATCAACCTCACCTACAAGACGTGTCGTTCTCATGTTTAGTGATCACTTAGATTATGTGGATAGAGCCTTATTGTGGGGGCATCTTCTGCTTCCTGTCTCAACACAAGATGCAGATGTCACTTGTTGACACTTCCACTATCTACCCAAAAATATTTTGACCAATTGAACCAAACATAACCACCTCTATCACAACTTCTTCCATGACACCCATCACAGCTCAACACACACCCTTACCCATAACCCAACATACATCTAAATCCAAACCCACACCTACATCATCTTCCTCACCTAAACCTATTACTACCTTAGGGGTCACCCTAATGACCAACCTTACTCATCCCTATCAAACTAGATTTAGCTACATCCTCCAAAGTCAACACCAAACCTACTCGGCACCCAAACAGAAGAACCAAGCCCATAGAACTCACCCCGGCTATGCCAATCACACCTTCATCACCTTCACCCTTTCCATCCATCTTAGGACCTCAACCTCCCAACACGGTTAAGAAACCTCCACCCATCAATAAACCAAAAACACAACAGCCCATTCCTTCCTCGCAAACCTCTAACATACCCAAGCACCCGACATGACTTACACCACACCTGCTGACATCTTTACCACCCATACCTCCAATACCCTCATGTAAACTTCTTCTTCACTACCCACTACACTTCAGTCTCTGTCCCTCACACCCCCTGCATGACCCACATCATCTACCTTCACTGACACCTCCGTTATCCCCATGGGTAACTCCCTCTTCCCCCATCCACTTTTCCCTCTAGATCTCATACACCCATATCACCTTTACCCAAGAAGGTGTAACCCAAAGAAAAAAATCTGCTACCCTCAATAAGGTAGTCAAAACAACCATACACCCTCTTGCCCATTCATCTACCATACCCCTACCCAAGAAAACATGACCAACACCCAAGACCACTCCAGCACCCAAAACCATAGCTCGACCCACTCCCCCTCCTACAAGGATTGTTCCTCAACAATCAGCCACACCTACCCAAACCCACTTTCACTTCCCATTGTGACCCACTAGCAAGGTCCTATGCCAAAATCTTAACCAACCTCCTTGAGACTTTTGTCATCACATTACCACCACTCAGACCTTATGACCCCCTCAAACCCAAGCCAAAAGGGTTTGATGACACTAAAATTTGTGCCTACCATCATGTGCGAGCATGATGTGGAGAACTGCAAGGCTTTGAAAACCATCCTTATCCAGTTATGTCCTCTGAAGAAAACTTTGATGATGATGACCTTCTTGATGAGGACCCCATTTCACCAACACCCATTCCCACAGTCCTTCCCTCACTTGCCTACTCAACAAACCATGACCTCCACCCCCTAACTCTTAGAACCACCCCAAGATTCAAAATTAACATGGTTCACATCAGAGAACTTGCCACACCATTACCTAAATGTCATTGTGCCCACTCACTTCACAAGGATTTTCTCCCTGGTAGGTTTTTTCCCATCATGTCATTATACCACTCATCCTACACCTTCTCCATTTTCCAACTCCCCTCAGATCAACATGATACACGTCACTACTCATGCTCAGAGAGACAAAGGAAAGGAAAAGGCAACTGACTCACCAACCAATCCTATACCCAACATACCATCTACCCACACCTAAAATTACTATCTGCATGGCCCCACATACCCTATTTCTAATGGGGTCACACATCGCACCATGCTCAAACAATTACACCAATCTCCCCTCAAAATGTCCTATATGACCTCATCAAACCTCAGAATCCCATCATCAAGCTCTCATGGAGGTTCTTCAATCTATTGAGGTTTTACCCAATGACCCTACACCGTAGCCTCCATTATCACACCCCATCATGTAGCCTCTCTCACCAAATTGCCACCTTTATCCACACCTCACCCTACTCACCAAATAGCCTCCCTTAGCTTCTCAGAGGAAGAGATTGCACCGCACCAAATGGATGACCAGACCCAGCTCTCTTCATCTCTATCCACATTGATGATATATGTGTACGACATGTAATGATTGATGGGGGTGCTAGCATTAATATCATTTCATCCCATGCATTCACTCAAATGTGCATACCTGACAATTACATGCATAAACATCTGTCATGTTGCGTTCATTCAATGATGCTATCACCTCTACACTAGGCACCATCATCCTCCACATTCATGTGGGCCCCCACTTATTCCAGAGTTATTTTATGTCTTGGAGGGGAATTTCAATATAACCTGTTGCTTGGTAGACCCTGGATTCGTGTCATGGGTTGTGTTCCTTCCACTTTGCATCGTTGTGTAAAGTTTGAGCATGAAGGACACACCTATACTATTCCAGCTGATCCATCACCTTTTAAAACATGCAACATGCTTTACCTGACCCAATGATGTGCTTATACCCATTAAGGCATCTACCTCCATGACCACTATACCACTTCTTCACCTACACCTCTGCTTTACGGTACGGTCTGATTACTACCTCAACCGCACATACCTCCTCCATTCCTACCCTGCCACTGACCTCCATGGCCAACCCATCGACCTCCCAATCCATTAGCTCCACCTCCGCATTGACCATCGACACATCATCTATTCAGCTACCCACATACCAACCACCGATCCCTTGGAGGCATTTTTCAATGCCTCACTCTGGGGGAGTATCGCCTATATAGTGTTAACACATTCCTTACTCCACAAGAGTATGGAAGTCTTCACCAACATCCTCACTATGATCACCACATAGGAGAATGCCTCCTTTATGGTCCTCCTCACCTTCGTACTAGTCTCACCTATGGGGGACTTGATACTACCACTTACACACCCAGAACCCCACACAAACCCACCCATTTTTCGTTGACTTCCAGTCTCTCACCAATCATCGTTTCACCCACACCTTCCTACACCGATGTGTGTGGAAGGGTTTTGGTTTTGGATTTTATGAGCAAGGCCACCATACTATTATTCCATGTACTACCCACAAACATAATGACCGTAGTGGTATCGGCTTTCTTGAACCACCTACCAAGCGTAGCCCGCATTGAACTCATGAGGACATTAGCCCTTCTCCACCCTCTTCACCCACTCCACCTTCATCACCACCTTCACCGATGGAGTCGATGGATCTAGAATCTATCCCTCAAAAACTTTTTTTTCATAAACACCATTTCCTTGGGGCCTTTGACTTATCAATGTGAGGCGAGGCTCCTTCCTCTCTTCCCTTCTGTATCTGAAATGATCGATGATGATACACCTTGATTAATGTCATTGATGTCAGGATGATGAATCTATACTCACCTACCTTGGTGTAGAAGACTCATATATTCATCGGTCGTTACCCTGAGACACAAACCATGTTGAATGAATGACTATCGAGATCAACATTCATACTCAGGATGACCCACACATCCTAAAGATCGGTCAATCTTTAGATGTTGTTGAATAGGAAGCCATCACTTCTTTTCTCAAAAATCATAACCATGCTTTTGCTTGGTCTTATGTAGACATGCCCGGTATTGACCCCACCATAGTGGTCCACAATATCGTAACCATTCCCGATGCCAAACCCATCAAACAAAAGCTGAGGAAAATGCACCCTCGCATTGCCCTTCTCGTCAAAGAAGAACACACATCTTCTTTCCATTTCCTTCATATTACCCATTGATTATCCTCGTTGGATCTCTAACATTGTCCTATCACTAAGGTGATAGGGGGACTCCACATTTGCACATAGATTTGTGACCTCAACCTAGCCTACCCAAAAGATGACTTCCCCTACCGGTATTGATCAACTAGTTGACCTTACCGCTGGTCACGAGATGTTATCACTCATGGATGGCTTCTCGGGTTATAACCAAATCTTGCTTGCCCCAGAGGATCAACACAAAACCACATTCATCACCCCTTGGGGGACCTTCTACTATCGAGTCATGCCTTTTGGCCTTAAAAATGTTGGTGCCACATATCAGCGGGCTATGACTTATATCTTCCATGACATCATGCATCGTATATTGGAAGATTACGTGGATGATCTCTGGCCAAATCTAAATGCCGCTCCAGAGCACCTCACCATCCTCAAAACCATTTTGACCACCTCATTAAATATTGTGTTCACCTTCAGCCTAAGAAGTGTGTCTTGTGGTCCTCTCAGGAAAGCTCCTGGGATTTATCATTTCCCTGTGGTATAGAAGTTGACCCTACTAAAGTCAAGGCCATTCTAGAAATGCCTCCACCCACTAACCTTAGACAACTCTGTAGCCTGCAAGGTAAGTTGCAATCTATTCACCATTTCATTTCACAATTATCTGATCGGTGTCAACCATTTCATCATCTTCTCAAGAAGGATGTCTCCTTTAAATGGGATGATGACTACCACAAAGCTTTTGAGGCCTTAAAACAATACCTTCTCAACCACCCATACTCATTCCACCTAAAGATGATCAACCTTTCTACCTATACATCTCAGCTACCGATCACTCCTTGGGGCCATGCTCGCTCATCGTGATGAACAACACAGGGAGTAGGTGGTTTATTACATAAGCCATACTCTTTTGGACTATGAAACCTGATACACCCATCCTAAAAAACTTTTCTTAGCCTTAGTTTTCATTGCCACAAACTCCGCCATTACCTACTCAACCACAAAACCTATGTTGTGACCAACACTGACCCCTTACACTTCATGTATGCCAAACCTTATCAAAATCAGCATGCCACATGATGGCTTATGCTTTTAGCTGACCTCGACCTTGAATTCATTCATCAAAATTCCATCAAGGGCCAAGCTATCACTGACCAATTGGCTGATGCACCTATTTCTAGGGATCAACCCTCTAATTTTGACTTTCAGATGAGTCAATTGCTACCCTTTCCTTGGATGACCCACTTACCAAATGACACTCTTCTTGATGGTTCCAAGTGTCAGCGTGGGGGTGGGGCTGGTGTTATCCTCATTCCGCTTGATGGTGAACCCATGCCTTTGTCTTTCAAACTAGATTTTGATTGTACAAACAATATTGCCGAATACGAAGTGCTCGTATTAGGTCTCAAGCCACCTATGCCCTAGATGTCAAATCAATCAACATCTTTGGTGATTCTCAATTGGTTATAAACCAAGTCAATGGTATATACCAATGTGTAATGAGATACTTCAAAAGTATAAACATCATGTAGACATACTTTTGACCACCTTTGACCATTACGCCCTTGAGCCATCCCCGTTGACCAATAAATTTGTAGATACCATGGCCTTGCTTGGCTTCTCAAATACCTGCTTCACTGCCCTTGATTCTAAAATATTTGTCACCATACAAATGACTCAATCACCCTCTTATTTACCTCATGAAGTTTACTCCATGGAACCACTACCCCCGACCGAGTGACCTTTGGTATAAAAACAATACTCGACTATCTTTCTCTCTCCATCTTACCTCCTGATCTCACCCGTAATGGACAAACATGCCTTCCTTAAAAAGGTCTCTCATTACATCATCATGGGGGCCTCCTCTATAAGTGTGGCTTTGATGGTATTCTCTTACGATGCCTCACGAGTTCTGAAATTCCTTATACCATTAAGGAAGTTCATGATGGCATATGTGGAGGTCACTTCAGTGGCCTTCTTTTGTTGCTAAGTGTATTCTTCACCTAGGCTATTACTGGCTGACCCTCAACCATGATTGTTGTGACTACGTCAAATGTTGTGTAAAATTCCAACAACATGCCAACCTTCATCATACACCCAGTCATGCCTTATAGGTCACCCGTGACCTTTGGCCCTTCTCTCAATGGGGTTTGGATCTTGTTCGGAGAGATCAACCCCATTCTTCCCAATGACATCAATGGATCATCACCACTACTACCGAATACTACACAAAATGGGTTGAAGCCATACCACTCATCTCCATGAAAGCTGAGAAAATATGTGAGTTCATCAATCATCACATCATTTTCACTTTGGTGTTCCTCATCACCTCATCATTGATAATGGAAAACAATTAAAAACAAAACATTGAAAACTTTGTGATGCCTTTGGCATTCAGCTAAGTTTCTCATCACCTTATTACCCACAAACCAATGGCCAAGCTGAATCCACTAACAAAACCTTAAACAAAATTCTCATGAAAGTGGTTAACGATATTGGGAAGGATTGGCATACGCACATTCCTTTTTCCCTATGGGCATACCGCACTAGTATTCGCACTTCCACTGCCACCACACCATTTTCTCTGGTCTACATGGTACAGAGGTTGTTCTACCTCTCGAAGTCTAGATTCCCTCACTCTGCATTTCTCTCCATGACATGCTCAATGATGATGACTTTTTCATCAGGACCATTTAGCACAACTTGAGTTATTAGATGAACATCATCTTAATGCTCTTGACCACCTTCAAGTTTACCAAAAATGTATCAAATGTGCCTACGGAAAACATGTCCATCCATGAATGAACCTTCAAGTCGGTGACCTTGTCTGAAAGAAAATCAACATGTAACCAAAGCTAGAAAAAAGTAAACGGGGAAAATTTTCTCCTAATTGGCTTGGACCATACATTGTGACCCATACTTATGGATCAGGTGCTTATCGTTTATCTTCACTCGATGGTAACCCAAGAACTGAGCCCCTTAATGCCTTGCATCTTGACCATTCTACTATTGACTTTTAGTCCTACCTCACTTTTTCCTCTTTCCATGCTCATCCCTTGAGCGCTATCCACTTCTTACACCTCACCAATGATTAAACAAGAATCATGTGCAGTACCCATCACTTGTTATCTTCTCTTGAATATGTGTACCATGATGCATTGCACATAGCATGATTCTCATGGATACTTTTCATCTACCTTTAGATGAGATCCCATGGTCATTTCACCCTACTTTCTGAACAAGAATCTATTCTTCACCTTGGTCTTGTCCATGACTTCAAAGCCCTCACATGGGACCCAACTCCTTGAGTCAAACTTCTAATAAAAAGATGACTCCCTCAAAAGGACATCTTCCTCTCGACAATCGCTGCTATAAATAGACTGCTCCCTCGAAGGAAGGACAACTATGTAAAGCTCTTTAAAAAAAAAAAAATGAGAAATCTGAAGCTTCCCGCATCGATCAGCTTCACGAAGACCTCAAGGAGTTAATTTCCTCATCCCATATAGACTTCTGCATCGATCAGTCTATCTCAAATATCAAGTCAAAAAAAAAAACTTTTAGTCATGGACTTGCCCATTGTGACCTTGGATCTCTTGCCCAAAGAGCATGCTACCTCATACCATATAAAATTAACCACCTTTCACCCCTCTCACCATTCACACTCCCATTTCCTACCGCCTCAAGGGACCTCTTGGAAACCATGACATTTGGTGATCATGTGACTAATTTTCACCCTTAGAACAATCAATCATGTAATGTCTTTAGGGCCTTCACGTTCATCACCTCCTCCAAGGTATGACCTACTCGGTATGATCCTAACCAATCAAGTGGCTTTCTTGCCCCCTCTTATCTTTTAACTTTCTTTTATTACGTATTGATTACCTTATACAGGACTTGGTCCTCGATGCTTACCTTTTGGGGTAATCTTCTTCTTCTACCTCCATGACATCACCTATACCAATTTTCCTATAACCCACCCACACCTAACAAGACCTAAACCCAAATCATGCCTAAAACCTACCAACTCATTTTCATACCTCCTCATATTCTTCCCTAGCTTATGGGAGAACTACATCGGCTTGAGGTCCCTTTTTCACCGGGACTATGTAGGTAGCACTCCGAGGGCATGGGGCCCTTGGAGGTTAGCTCGGCCACTCTCTACCCTAACAATTCATCTTTCATCTTCCTAAATCACATTTTCCCCTACGTAGTTTCCTTTTTATATCAAAATTGGAAATTAAACCAAACAAAAACAACAAGTTGCTTAACATTTTTATCATCATCACAACATACATTTATTATGACTACCATTTCTCTACCATCATCATGCATGTATTATAAAGCATCTTAAACATGACCCATATCATCATTCATTACACAAATTAATGAATCACAACAACTTCAACCAATTTAACTCAATCCATACCTTTAACCTGACTCCATCCATGCCTAAACCTAACTCATCCACCTAACTCGATCCATGCCTAAACCAACCTGACTCGATCCATGCCTAAGACCTGACTCAATCCATGCCTAAACCAACCTGACTCAATCCATGCCTAAACCAACTGACTCGACATGCTCAAAATGACCTGACTCGATCCATGCCTAAACCAACCTGACTCCATCATGCCTCACTCACCTAGTTTTCATCCATATCACGACAAAAAAAAATTAAAATTCTCATAAAACACCAACAAATCAAGAATCTCATCCATCTCATCATATAAACAAATATGTGTGTCTCAATACAATATACATGGATATCCAATCATGTCCATATCTCAAAAATCTTCAGCATGTAGGCGATACTCAATACAAAATGTCATCGGCATCGGCACGTAGGTGCGTATCATATACAATAAAATAATAAAACAATACAAAATCTCTTGCACGCAGGCGGTATATGCTCAAAATATACAAAAAACTCTCATACATCCTCACTATCTTTGGCATGAAGGCGGTATATATCAAAAAATGACTACAATACATCAAAAAAAAAAATATGTCCAAATGGGCATCATCGGGCCTCACCCTGGCGGACATCCTCCATATATATATCTCTCTCCAGTCTCCTCCTCGGCCCTATCCAGTGACTGGTATCATCTCCCCACCCATCATAGGTGGTGTTGGGTCCCCACTTTGGTGCATCATCACTAGAGCTGGTCTCCGTGAGCTAGTGGCCTCTCCCTGATCCTGTCTCAGGAGCTCGATGGCCCCCTGTGCTCTCTACACTGTGAGTCTGGGATCTAGTCCTCTCACTCGAGGCCTGTTGTGCCTGTACTCTCCATAGGATAGAAATCTATCTGGCCACCATCAGCTGATCCTGGTAGTATCTGGCCTCACCTAGGGCATCCCGTAACCTAGATATGGGAATATGTTTGTGGTGGCCCCATAGGCCTCGGACCCTATACATACCTGCCTATCTGTGGGACCCTGTCCCCCCCTACCTATGAACTGGGACCCTGTCCGGTGCTGTGGTGGTGTGCCATCGGCCCTACCTGTGCTGTATCTGGGCTGTAAAGCCCCAATTTGTGCATGTTGTGGCCAACTGGCCCTGTAACCCTATCACCTATGCTGTAGGGCAGCCACCCGACCATCATCTCCATCTCCATCTCCATCCCCACCCTGGGCCATCTGGGCCTGAAGACTAGCCACCTGTACATGTAACTCGGCCACCTCCACCCTCGAAGCTAGCAAGTTATCCTTGCACCATACCCAACTAGGTAATCAGGGTCACCACCCCTGTGTAGGGCATCCCCTGCTGCTTGTGATGGTGGCTAGATCGGCTGCCCCGGCTGGGTGGTATGCTCATAAATGAGCCACCCACCGCTATTATGTATCTATTTTATAACCTGACAACATCATCAATCACCTTTGGTTACCACCTGCTCCTCCTACCCTGTGGGCACTGTCGGCTGTGGTAGAGGTAATGGCCTCTCCACGTCATCTCTCTGTATCTTGTGGGAAGGTGGAGGTATGTCTGTGGTAGTCAAACTACCATCTAACCCTATCCATCCTTTGGGATCATCTCGTGCTCCCGGCATGGAAACCCCACTATCCATCTCACAACTACAGACCCCCATCTAGCTCCTCATGCATCCACCTGAATGAGGGATAACCCACATATGGCCTCCATATGATGTCCACTCTAGAAAACCCCTCGATAAATGCTGTAATAGGCCACATCATGTGGGCCTATCTAATCATCACTCTCAATCACAGTACCCATCACCTATACCCCACCCCACACCAATCTCGGTGGAAATGCATCTATCTTGGGGCATCCCCTACATGCACACACAAACTATGTGCTCATAGGCCCGGTGTGTAGTAAAAATGTACACAAGGTTGAACTGCGTAGACACCCATATGCCCATAACTCTCTGTATAGCTGCACCAAGAATGTTGGCACCCAGGAAAAGTGGTCTGATCTATCATCATGTCATGAAGTACCCCCATCAATGAGTGGGGAAATCTACCTCCCTCTACATCCGGCAGTGTGAAACAACACACTTTCCTCCATCAATAGAACAATGAGCCTCGTCTCCTCTAGACGGGTTGTGTACATCCCTCCATAGCTCAGACTGGCACTATGGAATGTCATGTCTGCCAGTCCCTCTCCAAAAACTATCAGCATCAACTCCTCTGAGGCCTCGGAGGAGATCGAGTACACCTGCGTACCCAGTATCGGTAGTCGCAGGATCCTGAACACGTCCTCCAGGGTGACTGTCATCTCACCCGTTCGGTAGGTGGAATGTGTTGGTCATTGAATCCCATCTATCGATGATGAGAGTGACCATCAGACTCGGTTTCTGCCGAGACCGCATGCTTTGATAGTGTCGGACCCCACTCAGGCCCACCTCCTCCACGTGTTGCCACTCCTCAGCGGTCACCAGTGCCTCGCACTCTCAAAGTAGGGGTGGTGGCCTATCTCTCATCCAATTGATCTCTCCCTACATCCAATCAAAACAAATTAATCCACCTTCATCATACCCATACTCACCCACTATCATTTCCCCAAACCCATTTTTCCCCCCGCCTACTCTAGGTTTTCAACAACGCACCCCTATTACCCTACCCTTCCCTATCTCACCCACTCAACCTAAGACCCTTTTGGCCCCTTGTTCTCCAAAACCCTTTCTCGAAACCCGGTTATCTCTAACTAACCCGGTCACCCCTAAACTAACATCGGTCACTTGTTTTGTGACCGATCTGGTTTGACCCTACGATGCGGCTAAACCTGCTGACCGGCATGTCGGTCACTTTATCGTGGTGCAAAAATCCGTGACCCCCAAAACCCTCCCCTCTCTCAAAAAACTTCCCTCTACCTCTTCTACCCACCCATCCTCACCTATACCTCTCCTTAACCACCTCCCCCCCCTATTCTCTATTTTACTCTTCCCTGCTCCTATTTTACCCAATTTACCCTCCCACATTTCAAATTTCATTTTTCCCCCAAAAAAAAAAAACAAAAACCCAATTTGTCAAACCCTGACTTATCACCTAATCTAATCTCCCCTAAAAACACAAAAGAGTTTGATGCTTACCTCATCATGTTACCATCACCATGGTGGCATGTCTAGCCACTGCACCGGTGGCCCACCCGATCCCTCTCGGCCTCTGCCATCACCAAATCACTACCCATGCCTCCAACCAATCAAATCACACAATCGATCCCATGGACCCACCTCTCAACTACCAATCACCCACCATTTGGCTCGCCAACTCAACTCTCCATTCCATCTGGACACTTTTCACCTTTTTCTCTCTCTTGTGTCATTTTCCCAATTCACAAGAAGACAAATGAATAACAAAAAACATGGATTTTTTTTTTTATAATAAACCGACCTAACCGATGTTGGTTTACCTTCATGACCAACATTAGTCATGTGCCCTACCTTACCATGGTTGGTTACCCTATGCCGGCATTAGTTACCCTTGATCGGCATCGGTCACCCTCTCTTACACATTGCCCCTAAATTTTACCCTATTACCCTACCCGTCCCGTCACTCTTTTTTCCCCACCCAACCTTTACCCTGACCATTCCCTCACCCTTGACCTCATCATTTACTACCTACCTCGTCCTCATTTGGGGACTCATTATTTTACCCATACCTTGGCCCTACCCATGCCGTGACCTAGATTCTTGGACCTGGAACATCACTAGTGACCTTTGACCTCATGTGTTTGCTATACCTTGTGGCACTTATTACCTGTGTTGATTGACCTAATGACCTTACCTTGCCTCTTATCATGACCGTTTATCTGACCCCTACCTTTGGTGTACTGGAACATACCTAAACGTTCTACACACTAACTGCATCATGTTTCTGACCATATCCTATACCTTGGATACTAGAATCACCTCAACCTTGTTTGGATAAACCTATCGACCTTAGACAATGTAGAGTTTTCCTGCTCTTCACAGTACTTGTGTTGTTATAGTTTATGTGTGTGTGTGTGTGTTTGATTATTACTACCTTTGACCCTGACCCATTACCTAGATTACCCGAGTAGACCTTGCTCCTTTTTCCCCTGTTACCCACCTTCCTTTTCATCACATTTACCTTTTATCAAACCACTCACGATTCTACCTTCTACGCCTCATTCGGTTCTAGTTTGAGGGGATCACCTCCACCCACACATGGGGCAACCACATCTTATTTTTTTCAGCGTCACTTACCAATACAAGCTATGCAACAAAAAGGGGCAAAATGTAGACACTAAAATTAGGTCACACTCCCCTTTGGTCCCTCATCAAATAAACACCATTGAACACATTCACCTAACCATGGCCCCCTTCACCCTACTATAATATTAATTTAATTATTTAAATTAAATTAATTCATTATCCTCACCATATTTATTATTTAAATATCCTAATTGGGATAATGCCCACATATCCACCTCATCTAGCCACCTCACCCTAAGACCTATTCTTAGTAAGTTGCCATAACTAACTAAGACCTACCCAAACCCTAAAAATCAATGCCTACATTCCCTCTAACCACATTCCCACATGTTAGAAGGAAGCTTCAGTCTAATCGTAAGAAAAATGAAATGAGATCCTAGAAAATCAAGGGGATCTACCCTAGTTTAGTAAACCTAGGAAATCCCCCCTAACCGATATCGGTTACCCTTAACGCCACCGGTTAAGCAGAACCACCATCGGTTACCATTTAATTCCCAAAACAACCTTATTTTCAAGGTTGGCACATTATTTTTTGAGGTGGTTAGATTCTGAGAGATATCACATCTTTTGAGAACAAGTTTCAAGGAGAACATGCATGCAAAGAAGGAGATCAAGTATTTTCTCTTACACAGACATCAGGATTCACCCAATAACCATCCAGCACTCACCCCAACACATAGATTTGATCCAATCAGGAAAGAAGGAGAGCACATGCAGCCCATGCAAGAGCTCCCCAATGTTTGGTGATCCTCTGCAGCATTCAACCTCTTATCAACACCTTCATTCCTCACTCATACAGACGTCAGAACCAGATTCAAGTAAGTAGAACATTTTACTCCTCTGGTTCACTCATTTCATCATTGTATTTTCATCCTTTGTTCTCCTAGCCACCCACTAACCTCCATTAATACTCACCCCTCCATATCCCTATTAAAACTTCACCAAATCCCATCCAAACAACTTAATACCTCTTTCGACCAGCCTAGTCCTTTGTGTAATCATATGGGAGATCTAAAGCTCATTCTGTGACATTCCCAGTACCCCACGATGTATCTGCAATGGCACCGGTTCTCCCAAACCAGCTAAGACCTCGTCGGTCACCCTTAACCAGCATCGGTCTCTATATCTACCAATACAATCCTACAATAGATTTAACCTACCTACCTATTCCCACATCACCCTTACTCACACTTTGTGACTAGCTGAAGTCCCTAAGACCTCTTTCGGACTTACTTTTTATTTCAAGAGACCCAGAACTAGTTACTTGACCTTCGGATCTTATTTTAACCTAGCCTATTAGATTAGATCTTTCTTATTGTGTTTTAAATGAGATACCTAAATCATTTTAACTACATGATAGGATTTACTTTATGGAAATGATAAGATATGAGGCACATGTTGTTATATTACAGCACGAGTTATAGCCCTTCGGGCCTAAGTTACAGGGCGAGTATGTACCACACAGGTGGGGATGGTGATGGGGGGGTGTGGTTACCTTACAAAGGTAGATAGTAGGTTTGTAGGGTCAATTGAACACTACAGGCCCATATTGGGTCCCTATAGTCCCAGTCACAACATAGGCACCCTCATAGGCTTAGGGACAGAGTCCCATTTTATAGGTAGCAGTGGGATAGGGAGGAGGGTAGGGTCATAGGTGTAGGGGCCGATGCCACCGATGTAGCAGGAAAAAGCTCGTAGGTTGCTATGAGACCTATGGTACACCCACAGATAGTGTCGATGGCTAGATTTAGGGATGCCCTCAATGAGGTCAAATACTATCATCATCATTTGACTCGCCAAGATAGATGTCCCTCCTTATGCAAAAGTACTGTGGTACATCATGCCTCGAGTGAGAGGAATAGATATCGTACACATAATGCGAGAGTATGGGGGCTAGTGAGCCCAGAGAGGGTCGGGGGTGAGGCCACAGTTAGTTCACGAGATACTTGACCTAACTATAAGTTAGGTAGAGGAAAGACCTAGACCGATAGAGGGGGAGAGATGATGATAGGGTACTGGGTGGAGGAGAGGAGGAAACAGATGAGACTAGCCTCAACATCAAATGGGCTAACGATTAATATCCATGTACATTATCATTTTGTTTATTATTTTTTATATATACCCACTACATGCCAATGATAGTGAGGCTATTATATGAGATTTTTTGAGATTTTGATTATTATATCAACTGCGCATGATGAAGATTTTGAGGTTATACCTGAGAGATACTTGTATTATGTTGTATCAGTGTATATTTGATGGATACACAGACTGTTATTTATAGATGGTGAGATTGATGGTTATGGATGATGTACTTGTGTTGTAAATAAACTAGGTGGATTAGGCATGGTGGAGTCATGTCATTAGGCATAATGGAGTCTTGTTTGTAATTTTGATTTAATGTCTAATTTATTGGTAACATGGGAAATAAATGATGAGTTATATGTATGTTATGGTGTAGACTTCCAAAATATTTGATATTATGGAAATGTGAAATGATTGATTGGATATTTTTATGATGTGATAACATGGTAGATATGTATGTGTGGTAATTTTCCAAGTGTTATAAAAAATGGAAATTAATTACGGTAAAATGTTAATAGACAAACATGTGGGAGGAAATGGGTTAGGGTAAAGAGTGGCCAAGCTAACCTCCAAGGGCCCCATGCCATAGGAGTGCTACCTACATAGCCCTAGTGAAAAGGGGCCTCAAGCTGATGTAGTTCTCCCATAAGCTAGGGAAGAATATGATGAATTTAGAGGAATGGGTTGGTAGGTTTTATGCATGATTGAGTCTAGGTCATGGGCATGGTTTAGTTAGGTCACGTTATGAATGGTTGAGTCTTGGTTTTTAGCACGGATGAGTCTAGGTCATAGGCATGCTTGAGTCTTAGGTGATAGGTGAAAATCTTTAAAATTTAGGTGTCAATGGTCTGGTCTGTATAGGGTAATCAATAAGTAATGAGTAAGGTGAATGGTAAGAGGTGACCCAAAGAGCCACCTAATATATAAGGACCATAACAAGTCTACCATACTATAGGATGACTTATAAACATGAGACCCTAAAGGCGTTGCATGATTGCTTATTCTAAGGTTTAAGAAAGTCACATGATCACGAAATTTCATGTTTGTAGCAAGTCCCTTGAGAAGATAGAAAATTAGGTTGAAAAGGTAGTAAGGTGAAAATGGGTGTCTTAGCGTATCTTAGTGTACGATGGTCTGTTTACCTAGAAAGAAACCCATGATCCAAAAATAGGAAAGTCCATGATGAAAAATTTATCATTTTATTCTTTTGTTTTATTTTTTGATAGATTGGTCAATATGAGTTCTATGTGGGATGAGTATATTATTTCCTTGAGGTCTTCGTGAGGCTGATCAATGTGGGAAGCTTTAGAATATTTTAATTTTATTTTACAAGGATAGTCTTTTTTATGAAAGACTATGTGTAGTATGGAAAGCTTTATATAGTTGTCCTTCGGGGGAGTAGTTTATTTATAGTAGTAAGATAGAGAGAAGAGATGTCCCCTTTGAGGAAGTCATATTTTTCTAGAATTTTGACTCAAGGATTTGAATCCCATTTTGCTTTTGGATGTTTTAAGTCATGGACAAGACTATACAGAATATTAGGTTCTTGTTTAGAAGACAAAACCTTAGCACACAAAGGTTGACTATGAAAGAGATGGTTTTAAGTGACGAATGACCATGGGATTCCATCATATAAAAAGATGAAAATTACCATAAGAAACATTGCATGAGTAGATCTATGGTACTCATATTGAAGATAGATCTGAAACGTGATTGGTAATCACATGATTTGTGTTTATTCATTGATCCTCAAAATGGGTAATATGCTAGGTGAATGTCACTCAAGGGACGAGTGCTCAATAGACAAAATGTGATATAGGAATTGATGTTAATAATAAAATGGCTAAGATGTAAGGCATTGAGGGGATTAGGTTTGGGTTTACCTTTGAGTGAAGAAAAATGATAAGCACCTGATCCATAGGTATGAGTAACGATATAGGGTCCAAGTCAATTAGGAGTAAATTTTCCCCGTTTACTTTTCTCTTTTTTGGTTACATGTTGATTTTCCTTCAGGACAAGGTCACCGACCTGGAAGGTTTTCTCATGGACATGTTTATCATAGGCACATTTGATATGTTTTTGGTAGATTTGGAGATGATCAAGAGCATTAAGATGATGTTCATCTAATAACTCAAGTTGTGCCAAACGGTCCTGGCAAAAGTCATCGTCATTGAGCATGTCTTGTAGTGATATGTGGAGAGATGGAATATAGAATTTGAGAGGCAAGACAACCTCAGTACCGTAGACCAGAGAGAAAGGTGTGGCTACATTCGAAGTGCAAATACTAGTGCGGTAAGCCCACAAGGTGAAAGGAATGTGTGTGTGCCAATCCTTCCCAAAGATCAACTACTTTCATAAGAATTTTGTTCAAGGTTTTATTGGTTGATTCTACTTGGCATTTTTTTATGGGTAATAAGGTGACAAGAAACCGAGTTGGGTAATAATTATGTGATGGTTGATGAATTCACAAATTTTATCATCTTTGGTAGAAATGAGGGGGATATCTTCTACCCATTTAGTGTAGTATTCAGTAGCGGTTATAATCTTTTGGTGGAGTTGTGAAGAATGAGGATTGATTTCTCTGACAAGATCCAAACCTCATTGAGAGAAAGGCCAAAGGTCTCATGTGACCTATAACGTATGACTAGGTATGTGATAAAGATTAGCATGTTGTTGGCATTTCACACAATGTTTGACATAGTCACAACAATCCACAGATTTAGGGTTGGCACAATAATAGTTGAGGTGAAGAATGCATTTAGCAATGGATAAGCCACTAAAGTGAACTCCACAAATGTTGTCATGAACTTCCTTGATGGTGTAGGGGATTTCAAAACTTGTAAGGCATAGTAAGAGAATATCGTTGAAACCACATTTATAAAGAAGACTCGCCCATGATAACCTAGCGAGATACACCTTTAAGAAATGTGTTTTGTCCATTACAAGTGAGATTGGGAGGTAAAATGGAAAGGGAAAGGTAGTCTATAGACTACTTATACCAAAATTCACGTGGTTCTGTCTGTTGTTTGATAGAGTTGACATCTTGAGATAAATAAAGAGGGTGATTGCATCCTTTATATTGTGAAAAATATTTTGGATTTGGTAGGTGAAGAGGGTATTTGAGAAACCAAACATGCTATGGTATCTACAAATTTATTTGTAGAATGTGGGGTTGTTTGAAGTTGTAGAAGGTGTCAAAATTATTTACATTATTATGTTACACAATAATGGTATATACCATTGACTTGGTTTATCACTAGTTGGGAATCACCAAAGATATTAATTGATTTAACATTTAGTGATATGGCGGTTTTAAGGCCTAATATGAGTGCTTCATATTCGTCGATGTTGTTAGTGAAATAAAAATCTAGTTTGAATGATAAAGGCATAGGTTCACCATCAAGAGGAATGAGGATAACACCTACACCACCTCCACGCTGACATTTGGAAGCATCAAATAATAATGTCATCTGGTAAGTGGTATCACCTAAAGAGAGGGTAGCAATGGATTCGTCTAGAAAATCAAAGTTAGAGGGTTGATCTTTAGAAAGAGGTGCATCTACTAGTTGGTCAGTGATGGCTTGGCCTTTGACAGACTTTAGATGGATGAATTTAAGGTCAAGGTCTACAAGAAGTATGGGCCAATGTGTAGCATGTTTCTTGGTGGTAGGGTTTGGCGTACATGTAATGTAGAGGATCAGTGTTTGTGATGAAAAAGCTTTTTTGGTTGAGTAGGTGGTGAAGAAGTTTAGTAGCAATAAAAAATAAGGCTAAGAAAAGTTTTTCAACATGGGTGTACCTAGTTTCATAGTCTAGAAGTGTACAACTTATGTAATAAACCACTTTCTCCCTTTGCTGCTCATCGCGATGAGTGAGCATAACACCTAAGGAATGTCGTAGCAGAAATGTATAGTTAAAAGGGGTGGTCATCCTTAGAAGGAATGAGCACTTTGGTGGTTGAAAAAGGTATTGTTTTAATGCATCAAACGCTTTGTGGCATTCATCATCCCATTTGAAGGAGACATCCTTTTTGAGGAGATGATGAAATGGTTTACAAATGGTCGAAAAGTTGTGAAATAAACCGACGGATAGATTACAACTTACCTTGCAAAATTTAAAGTTGACAGAGATTAGTAGGCAGAGGCATTTTGAGAATAGCCTTTACTTTAGTAGGATCAACTTCTATGCCATGTAAAGAAACAATGAAACCAAGGAGCTTGCTTGAGAGAATAGTGAAGACACCCTTTTTGGGCTGAAGGTGAACACAATACTTGATCGAGACAGTCAAAGATGACTTTCGGTATTATAACGTGTTTGGCATAATGTTTATATTTAGCAAGAAGTTCATCTACGTAATCTTTCAATATGTGATGCATGATGTCATGGAAGATATAATTCATGGCTCGCTGATGTGTAGTACAAGTGTTTTTAAGGCCAAAAGGCATGAATCGATAGCAGAAGGTCCCCCAAGGAGTGATGAAGGTAGTTTTGTGTCAATCTTCTCGGAGCGAGTAATATTTGATTATAACTTTGAGAAACCATCCATGAGTGATAACATCTCATGGCCGGCAAAGTGAGATCAACCAACGGTTGGTCAATGCCTAGTAGAGGAAAGTCATCTTTAGGGAAACCTAATTTCAGGTCGTGGAAGTCCGTGCAAATGCGAAGTTCCCTATCACTTTTTGACAGAACAATGATAGAAATCCATTGGGGATAGTCAATGGGTAGGATGAAGGAAACCGAGAGAAGGTGTTAAAGTTCTTCTTTGACAAGAAGACCAATACTGACGATGAATTTTCTACAACTTTTGTTTTATGAGATTAACATCGTGTATGGTTACAATATTATGGACCACAATTTTTGGGTCAATACCAAGCATATCAACATAGGACCAAGAAAAAGAAATGTTATGGTCCCGGAGGAAAGAAGTAAAATATTCCTATTCAATAACATCTAAATATTTTCCTATCTTTAGAATGTGTGGGCCGTCTTGAGTGTTAATGTTGATTTCAATGGTTGGTTCATTCAACATTGTTTGCATCTCAAAACATAACAACCAATGAATATAAGAATATTCTCGCACCAAGGTAGGCGAGGATGGACTAATCATCTTGATATTGAATGATGTTAATAAAATATGTATCATCATTGATCATGTGAGGATACAAGAAGAGAAAATAAGTGGGACCCTCGCCATCATGTTGATAAGTCAAAGGTCCTAAGGAAATCATGTTCATGAAAAAAATTAAGAGGAATAGATTCGGGATCTATGGACTCCGTGTGTGAAGGTGGCAAGGTTGGTGAATGGGGCGGAGAAATTTTTCATCCTCGATGAGGTCGATGTGGGTCTTCCGAGAAGATGGTGTGGAAAATCTAATGCCACCGCAATATTTGTGTTTATGGGTGGTACATGGTATGATGGTATGATGACCTTGTTTGTAAAAGCTGAAGCCAAATGTTGTTGTGTAATTGGATTTTATTTTCCTCAATGGCATGAATTTCCATATTTTGTGCCATGGTGAACAATTCATCAAAGGTTTGGAAGGTTTGAACCTATAGAGTTGGTGATATGTGTTTGACACAAGCTCTAGTGAACAAATCAATAAGTTCAATTTGAGGTAACTGGAACGTTAATCTGGTTGATAAGACTTCGCTAGTGAGCAACAAAATATGTGATAGATTCATCCTCATATTTTTACGTCAAATATAGGTTGGTCATCGTGATTTTTTACTACATTTATTGAGAAGTGGTCCAAGAATGCTTGAGTCACTTGGTTAAAGGAGTAGATGGACTGTCTAGGTAAATTGTTGTACCAATATAAGGCAGTCCTGTTAGGGACATGGGAAATGTTCATAATAGCAAAGCATCATCATGGGAAATTAGGCAACACCCATGCTTGAATGGCTGCAAGTTTTATTACTGAGTCCTCTTTACTATTGAAATGGTTTAACTTGGTCATTTCCCAATGTACATGGTATGGGAGAATAGGAATGGATGGATGAATAGGTTCATTACAGATTTTGTAGTAGGTCAAGGAGTTAAGAGAGTCAAAAACAAATGCTTTTAATTTTGCATCTTATCCATCATCATCCTAATGAGGTCATTAGTGGGTTGTGAGGAATGGGTGCAGTAAAAGGAGGAATTGGTGTATGATGTGGATGGCATCCCAAGTACATGGGGGTGCCAAATATGAAAAAAATGGGCAAGAGCAATAGATACAGTGGAATGTACCTTGAATAAGTGACAGACGATACTAGGGGTTGTTGGTGATGTGTATAAATAGGTGGGGTGGTTGTAACGACTCTCGTGGTAATGGGTGGTAGAGACTTGCGGATGGAAAGAATGAGATTTTGGAACGGAGTGTGGGTTTCGACACTAGAGGTGGTTGTGATGCAACTAGTATATATGAGGAAAAGGGGGCAAATGGGGCTATGCTCAAGGAAGTTGGTGAAGGAATGGTTGACACCACAGGTGTAATGGACGTCTTTGGGGCAGAAGTTATGGCAGAGGTGGAACCTAACTGAGAGACCACAGGGGGTAATGTGGATGAGGGCAGCGTCGAGCTAGTGGTAGCTGACACGAAAGTGGGTGTGAGGGAGGAGGGATAGATATAGGAATACCATATATTAACTATCCTAAGGAGTCTCGGGTAGATGAGTGGGTGAGATAGTATTATAGGTCTGCAAGATTCGATCGAGGAGTCTTATGAACTCCTCATCGTCGGTAGAAATGGGGATAATATATGAGTTGGATCCAAAGGTGATATGATGGATAGTGGCAATGGACTAGGTGGGAGTGGTTGATGGATGGCATGAAATAAAAGAGCATTAGTTTGGCTGCAAGTCAACACCATGTGAATTAGTGTTGACCTAGTAAGACTGTATTTTGTAAATGACATAGAAAAAATAACAACAAAGAGAAGGATAAAGTCTGGGGCTAAATCTAGTCATTCTTTTAATTAAAATCAAACACAAAAGCGACTGACAAATAAGATCGATGATGATAGTTATAGGGGAACAGATGACGATTATAATAACCGATACTCTTGGTCGCTATGGGAAATACCATTTTCAACAAATGAAATAGAATTGATGAATATGCAATGGGGAAATTATATTTGTCAGATATATCAGAAATCTATGGGATATGATGGTGTCTTGAGGACCAAAAATAGAAAATAATAAGTGATGAAGGTTGTTTCAGGTAAAATAACCAAAAGAGCTAGAATCCAACACCGTTTAGGTAAACCGATGACAATCACTAGACCAACGCCAGTTACTATGAAATTAGAAGAAATGAAGAAAAAATGAATTTTGGTGAATTAAACTAAATGGAGGATCAACCCATAAATCTAAGAATGATAAGATGAGGTTCTAACACACTCAGAAATATCCATAATAATCCAACTATGATGGGGAGTGTGAAAAGAAGAAGAAAAATAGAGAATCATAACTCACACCTCAAAACACAAGTCAAAAACAAAGCTATGAAAAACACGTAATCCTAAACGTGAATTTATGTTTGTTTTAGCTTATGCTATTGAGATTGACTTGTGAATTTAGAATAGATTTTTAGTTGAGAAGAAATCCTATGAAGAAGGAAATCTAAAGGTGAGGTTTTAGGTTATGTTATGGCGGGGGTGGTCCTTTCTCTGAGGTGATGACTAGATAGAGATAACCAGCTAGGTGCCCATTGTCAATCCTCTGATCATGTGATTTTTGAAATATTATTTTGGATGGGTTGTTGTTAAGAAGATGTGTAAATTCAAATTTGTGTAGTTTGGCAACGAGAGAGAGAGAGAGAGAGAGAGAGAAAAATTTCTTTCTATGGTTTAATTGTGTCAACCATCAACTGGGCATGACTTCTAGCATATAGGTTGCCCTCATTTTTAAATGTGAGCTAATAATGTAGCATACAAGGATGAAATGCAACAAATTTTATAACCCAAATCAACAATTATATTTGATGAAGCAAATGATGAATAGGTCAAGAATGTGCTCTTTCACTACTATGCAAATGCAAGAAGGAAGAATTGGTTCATTTTAAGCACCAAATGACAAATGTTGTTTAGACAATTAGAAGAAAAGAATATTACCATGGAGAAGATTAAATGTGTATTTTTCAAAAGGAAATAAACACACAAAAAGTTTCCCTATATGAAGAAAATGCAATGAACCCAAGAGAGGGTCCCACCAGGTGTGCCAAAATGTTTCACCGAATAGTATGCGTACGTAAGAGAAAAATAGATAAGGTAAGGGTGAGGAGGAATACTTGTGAGTGAAGGTGGAAGGTAGAGTGCATCCGTTCTAATTTCCTCATTCAATTTTGATGTGATAACTTCCTTTTCTATGAGGAACTACCTACGAATACAAAACAAGACCACAAGAGGAATATTAAACAATATATCTCGGTGGACCGCCTTAGCATATACTAGATCCCAAGGAAGTGTGATACTTCCTAGATGGTTGCCAATCATTTGTTTAAAACAACTTAATGCAAGAGATAATGTAAACCAATAATGTCCTACTATTGTTAATATGATTTAGGTGTCTCATTCAAGTACAATAAGAAAATCTAATCTAACAGGATAGGTTATGATCATATATGGAATTGGATGGGTAAATAGGGTTGTTGGGACGGGTCAGGGTCAAGTTTTGAGTAGTTTGGGTTATTTGGGTAAATGCTATGAGGTTGTTATAAGTATATTTACTAGGTACGAGAGACTAACGTTAGTTTGGTATGACCAATGCCAATTGAGGGGAAACCACCGACATGGTTTAAGTTAACTAGCATTGGTAGGGTCGAGATGATAAAAACTCAATGAAGTTTGGTTTTGGTGATTCTCTGTGACCTATTGCGAGAGAATGGATAGAGAATGATGAGGTCGATGACAGTGTTGGGAATACTCAAAGATGTCTGGAGTTGGGTATGGAGGGCTAAGATGTTGTAAGTGGTTAGGTGGAGGGATTGATGGGAAGGTGAGAGGTGATGAGATGCAAAGGAGACTAGGACTCCCAAACAAAGATAAAGAAACCGATCTAACTAATCAAGGAAAAACACATATCTAAATGTACTTACTTGTACTTGTAAACCCAGTGGTTAGATGGAGGTGATGGTTGATCCATGGAACTAATGGTCAATGTCACAATTATTCTTCTGGAACATTACCTTGAATGCTTGCCTTTCGTATCGTTGCTTCATGTTGCTTTAGGATGTATAGATGTGTAGGAGTACTCTAGTGAGTGCTTGCAGATGTAGATATCTACTCGCCAAAACTCAAATAATTATTCCAACCTCTTAAACAAGGTTACCAAAGTGAATATATGGTAACCGACGATGGTTTAGGGTGATTGGCGTCGGTTTTGGGTTGATAAAGATCGGTTTTAGGTTGACCCGGCGTTGGTTAAGGTGGGATATCCTAGGTTGCCAAAATAGCATATCTTGGCTATCTTTGGGCTAGTTATGCCCATTGTTGTGGATCTAAAATGGATTTTTCGCATAAGTAAGTGTGCATGTGATTAGAGGAAGAATAGGAATTTAGTGTTAGGGTTATACTGAGTCTTAGTTAGTTATGGTAAGTGGAGATTGAGTCCTAGTTAAAAGGAAACATGTTAAGAATAGGTCTATGATGAGGTGTCTAGGTGAGGTGGAAATTAATTTAATTAAGGTATTTATTAATGAATATTATGAGCATGGGAATTAATTTAACTATAGGTAATTAAATTAATATACATGTGGGGTGAAGGGAGGGTGTCACCCAAATTTGGTGTTTACAATTATAAGCTTAATGGCGATAGGTTACGTGAAAACATAATATTAGGATCTTTGGCGTAATGGATCACTGGGAATATAAATATACTTTGGTGCATCTATCATATAGGCTCCATAAAAAATCAATGTCGTAAGCTCTACCGAGATCCTATTTATTGGTATTGGTCGTTGGGCGTGGGAAGTGACTGTAGGTGCTTGTGTATATTTCTAGACAAGGTCATGAAAATGGTGATGGGAGGTGTAGTGGATCCTCCGGGGTTTTATGGATGATTCTCTGGTCTAGTCCAGAAATCCTTAGCTTGATTGGCTGCTACGTTTAATACGGAGAATTGTGTAATGATGTCTGGTGGGAGTGGTGAGGACCTGAATATTAGTGTTCGTAAACCAGTGTCAATGTTTGATTGATCAAGTAGGCCCGTTGGGTTGTGGGACTGTGGATCACAACCGTAAGTTTGTGGTTGTGGCAGACCTCCTATGGTCATATGAGGAGTTAATTTCTCCTTCCGATTATCCAATAATCATATGCCTTTTCAGCCTCTATGTTTAGAACTAGAAGTTGTGTAATTTTCTCAGAATACCTTATAGGTGTTCTGGCAACTTGAATGCGTAAGCTAGTATCTATGTCAATGAGGAGGTCTCTGTGTTAGGTTGTGGAACTAAAGGATCGCAACCAAATACTTGTTCTCTTTCGAGTCCTTGTATAGTCATGTGGACATCCTATCAAGGTAGTCTATAATTAGGGTGATTTGACCAAAATGTGTATGCCTTGTCATCTTCAATATTTAACTCTCTCAATTGTTCACTAATTGTTCGTAGGTTTACCGTTGTTCGAAAACCTGAATCCTAAGGTCTTGATCTATATCAGCTAGTGTTGTGGGGAGATTTGGTTGAGGCACTATTGGTTCAAACACATATTCCCTGAATTCCCTAGGTCCCGTGATTGTCATGCAAAAATGATTCAACTTTAACTAAAACTAATAAACTAATTATGAAAGATGTATCTACACTATGCATGTATTCTTTTATCTTTGTATTTTGATGAAGTATTTTAAAGGAATTAAAAGAGCATCTATTCTAATATATTTAGAAAATGGACAATTAATCTAGTAATAGAATCAAAACAAACAAAGTAGCCTGGTGTAGCTATTTTCCTGTGCAGTTGTGAATTTATCCTAAATATCTAAACAACTAATTAATTTAAATCAAAAGACTCTCGATCCTACCTCAGAAGTGAGGAATGAATCATAGTTTCTCATAAACTATCAATCCCCATAGCTTCCCTGGCGATATCGAGAGTGAGCTTTGACTGAAATGAAATAATTTACTACTCTATTTGATATGTTATAACTAGAACTTTGACAACTCAAACCTGGAGTTTACAGAATAGTGGTAAATCCAGTTGTGTGTGACTTTGTCCCCTCAGTGTGATCTCCTCATTCCTTCATGTTCTCGTGAATCTAGAAAAGTGTGTATATGATAGCATCAGTAGAAGAAGGTACTCAAACAATGGCAGCTTTGGATATAGACCGAATACAATGTGAGTAAGAGAGGGATAGTGCAAGTGAACAGAGCTTGACTATGCAATTCCTAGGGATTTATATGGGAATACAACACAAATACGCCGAGAGTTCTAGAAACTATCTTTTGTGACCAAACAAAACCTGCAACTCTAAATGGATTCCAACCTAAGAATGAAACTACCTTATTCTAAACTGATTTGCATGGAACAACAATGAAGCAAGATTGAAACAAGAAGATCAAATGACCTCTAAACAACAAAGGAAGACTAACAATGGATGCAAAACATGAAACTATTGGAATTCTAAGCAAGAAACTCAAAAGACTGAATGATTAAATAGAGAAGGAGAGGGGCCTCTTGTTTGAAAACAAGTTGGCTATTTATAACAAATGCATTCACTAGAAGGTAACTTGGAATGGAACTCTTTTACCATTAAACAAAGAGAAAACACTATTCATAGGGTGGCCAAAACATAAATGCAAAGCAAAGTAGCTGAAGAATGTGGATAGAAATTTGAATTTTACATTTGACGAGATCATCGAACATTCTGGAAAATGCGCACAGACCACCCTTGTGTAGGGTGGTGGTTACAGGCACCGCCCCTATCCCTGGGGGGTCACGGTCATGGGACCGCCACCCAGCAGGGTGGTGGTCTCATCACTTAAGACCAAAATGCAAGGAAAAAGGGGGCAGAGGGTAGAACAAAGCACGTGGAGGCCGGATGAGGCATACGGGATACAAACGTATACTTGGTGAGCTTTTCTGGATCCCAAACACCTTATGAGGAGACTTGTATCATCATTGGGGTATGTGTAACCTCTTTCCGGTGGTGCAGTACCCTACAATTTTGGGTACGTACATATTGCCCCCTCAGAGAAGCATCTTAGCCATGAAGAGGCGTAAAATGGTGGATCCGAGTATGGTGGTCCCGAAATGGGGAGTTAGGAGTTATACCTGACACGCCCGTGTGTCGGAAAGTCACCATCCAAAATCCCGCTATCTGTAAAATGAAAAAGGGGACTCAAGTGTAGATAGATAAAATAAATTGAGAAACAAAACTAAATTGATATGAAATGAGGACTTACCATCTGCGTGGGGTTTAGAACTTACCTCCGTCGATGCTCCAACCCTATGAAAGACATTCAAAATCAATTTTAGAAAGCTAATATATATATATAAATGAACTCATTTTACTATTCATTTACGCGTGTCGATTTGGTGGTTTTTGAGCTCTGGGACCCACGGTGACCATTTTGATGAGAGTATACAGTCAAAAACATCATTGTGAGAACGTGATCATGCCTCCGAGAGTGGAACATCAGCCTACGAAGTCTCAAGTTAGTTCTTCTCAATTTATCATTTTTAAATCCAAAACATAGAAATGTTGAAATCTTTGTCATGGGGGGATCATTTTCAAAAATGCTAGTTTTAAATGAGTCTCTAGGGGGTGCCCATAGGGTAGGTCTTTATTTTGTTTAAAATGGTGTTTTCTTGCATTTTTAATGTGTTTTTAGGGCTTTCGAGCCGTTTTTGACACGTTTCGGGATAGACCGCCCTGGCGCAGAAGGTGGCCATGGGACCGCCAGGGTAAATGGTGGCGGTCATGGGACCATTGCCTAAGAAGGTGGTGGTTATGGTTACGGGACCGCCTCTCGAAGGTGGTGGTGGTTAGAAACCGCCGCTCTACACAGGGTGGTGGTTTCAAACAGAATGCAAAAAAGGATGTAAATTTTGATTGTCTTTGCATTTTTAGCATTTTTATATGTTCTTGATAATTTTTCTAGTCGGATTTTGTTACTAACTTACTCTTTTTCTATGTTTTTGGGTGGATGCAGAAGGAGGAGTATATTAGATGGAGTAGAGAGAGGGAGTGTGATTGGCTCCCGGTAGTGTTAGATGCACTATCTCAGGTGAGAGAGAGACATTCTACAGAGGGCTGGCATTTGGAGGATTGCACAGGTCCCTCATGTCACACCTGCCAGTCACATATTATGTGACTTATTTTCATATGGGGGATAGATCAGAACACTTTCGATTACCAGGTGTGAGGGGTGAGTGGTCCATCACCTGGAGGATGTCTACCGTATACGGGGTTCCGATCCTTGGGAGGTGGTTGTCTCTCAAGACAGCAAAGTGTCGAGATCTCAGTTGGTTTAGTGGGCCACTTATATGGGGGATGTCATTGTTTCCATGGGGTCAAAGAAGGGGGTGAAGGTCCACTCCATTGTTGAGTCAGATATTCTGTGCTCCGCAAGGCTATCATGGGCATCCTTGCTTTGAGATTGATTGGGGACAAGGGAGGGGACACTCTCTTATATTGTTGGGCTCCCATCATTACATGATTGAGGGCCATGGCCATGCATTTATGCTTGGGGAGCAGACATCCTCGGGACCACCTACCATGATTTATACAGGTGGTCAGACTACAAGGATAGTCATTGAGCCACCCTACTCTTGTCATGAGTTGGGTGTATGAGCACATCATTCCGTATGGGAGAGGTGTACAGGCAGAGGATCCTGGGGCCATCAGGGCAGCGAGGTGGACAGGGATGACCATTCTTAGAGTGCCTCACCAGCCAATGGCTTCTTTGACTACTACAGACATGGAGGCTACTCCTTATCAGGCCATGGTAGGGTTATGGGGAGAGGAGACACTCACATTGATCACTTGCCACACTACCAGTCAGCTGGTAGACAGATGGGGAAGTTGGAGATCCACCCCTTTGACAGAGTACCACAATAGTTTGGCCTCCCATATATTGACATGTTTCCTCCAAGTGGGGCTAGTGTATAGATCTATTCGTGAGGCTGGGGAGGTCCTAGAGGCCGGGGTTGGACTACGGTCACTCCTGGTGTTCCCATCGCAGCTAGGAGGGTGGTTCGTGCTCGAGGGGTAGCTAGTGCTCCTCGAGCACCTTTACTTCAGATGGTGCCGGTCCTGCTCATAGCAGAGATGAGCCTATTGACGTGGACTCCGAGTCTGAGGAGTTCACTGGGGGAGAGACAGAGGAGGAGAGAGGAGGAGGAGAGAGAGGAGCCAGTGGGTGAGGAGGATGACAATGATTCTGAGTGGCATGACACTTAGGATATCTTGCGGCCTGAGAGGGTGGAGCAGAGCGTAGAGAAGGTGACTCTGATTTTGGAGGAGTTTCCTTCTCAAGATTTAGGGGGAGATGGTGAGTCCGTGGTAGGCCATCACATTGCTCCAGATGTGGGAGAGGGATGACAATAGTAGTGGCAGCAGTGTCGGTGGCAGGTGCATGGATCCTAGAGATCCCACCTGGAGGCCTAGAGATCCGAGTGAGTTACTACTCTTTTCTCGACTTTGTTTTAGTTAGAATTGTTTAGTTGTTATTTCCTTTTTTTGTTTCGTTTATCTTTGGTCTTATTTTGGACAACTTTCTAACTTGTGTGTTTCTCCTTTTTTTTTGCAGTGACTGCTGAGGGATGGTGAGACTTGATTCACTCCAGGTGTGCGCGACACTCTATTGCTCCCTTTTGATGGTACTTGGGCCGAGCTCACTGAGGATGTTGGGGAGCCCTCAAGCAGCTGGTCGACATATAGATGTCTTTGCCCCTGTATCTGGAAGGTGGAAAAGATCATTACCTCCCTTCGCACCGAGCTGGCTGGATATAGGACTGTTGAGCATTTGATGAGGAGGAGTCACTCTCATAGTGAGACCACAGCTGCTGGCCGTGATCGTGAGCCCTCCATCCATTCAGAGCATCATCGCAGTAGGAGTCCTAGGCATGGCCATACACCTTCTGAGGGATCTCGCAGAGATTGAGAGATCATAGTGTGTTTTTTTGTAGTGACTTTTGGTCGGATATTTGTATGATTGTTTTGTATTTTTTAGGCTCATTGAGCATTTTGACCATGCCTTAGTGCATGATGGCATTATACATAAACATATATATATATATATATATATATATATATATATATATATCTTTTTGGATCTAGACTTCTTTGGTGTCTAGAATTTTGTGACTCGTTTCCCATGTGTATACTAGATGTTTTTAGAGTATTTGTTTTCATGCTTTTCAGAATGTATGCAATGGATGACAAATGATAATAAATACTAAACAGAATGTTTTACTTTATATGCTTTTGTAATGCTGATATGTGATGATGAACACATTGTAGTATTGAACTTTTGGCCTCTTTGGGAAATGTCTGTGATTTCTTCTTATGTTGGAAAAAATGATGATGAATGTATAGTGATAAAGAGATGAACTTGCCCCATTCCCAACTCCACGCAACCAAGTAAGATGCGAGGGCTCAACACCAAGAGTTGGGAAGGGCACAAATTGTATGAGTTTGACTGAATGGAATGATGAGAGATAGACAAACCAGTGATAGAAACCAAACTTAGACCTACACACTTACCCTACTCAAAACTACCACCAAGCTTAGAAGGCCACTTACTTTCCTAGTTTATCTAGACTTAGATCTATAAATGGCAACCTGGTTGACAAAATCTGGTTTTGAGGATTTGATCTCTTTGGAATTTGGACATTTGTTTTCACTTAATATAATTTGATTTGTATTTCTAGAATACCAAGATTTGTTAATTTGTGTGAATGGACCCCCCACACCCCGCCTCATGCCACTAGTAAGAAGCATGGGTTTGTCACCAAAGGCAAGATATAGGTGAGTAAGGGCACTTCTTTCCTTTCCCAACCTCACACCACTAGTAAGAGATGTGGGCTTATCACCGAAGGTTGGTGGGGCAAAGAAGTGTGTAAAATAAAATATTTATTTTGTTTTCTTGGCATTTTTATTCTATTTGATTTTGACACTTCTGATCTGTGACTTTGGGATATCCTTTTTTCAAAGAGACATAAGAGGGATAGATGTGACACCAAGAAGCTTCTAGAATAGACCGTAGGTAAGGACAACTTCACCTAGTAGAAAGAAAGAGCAAAACCAAGTATGCAGGCCTTGGTATGGTTTTCGTCAATACTTGTCTGTCAAACTTGATGAGAAGATTTGAAATTACTTGATGATGTTTGAAGAGATGTGATTTGAATGCTTTTGCCAATATTTTCATAAATTTGTAATAGATTGCTTAAGAGTAAGTTCCTTGACTACAATTTTTATGAAATGAGTGGACAAAATGAAACAACTAAGATGACTAATGCAATGTAGGTAGCTATAATGTACAAGTGGTGATTTTGATGTCTTATGCGTAAAACCATTTAAGATGCAAGGAATTGACAGTTTCATTGAATTCCTCACCTTCTAGTGTGCACAAGAGATATGCACCATTTCCGTAGTCTTTCATGACTCGGTATGGGCCCAACCACTTGGGGAAACTTCCTTCCTTCACCGGTTTTCTTATCAATGGCCATGTCTAGTCTTAGAACTAGATCTCCCTCATATATTTCTCACTCATAGAATTTTTTGTTATACTACCGGCACATCCGGTCAAGCATAGGCTCTATGTCATTGTTTGGCATTTAGCCTGGCCTCGTCAAGGCTTTCCAGTTGAGAGAGGCGTGCCTCCCTGTAAGCTTCTTCATCCAAAATCCCTTGTAATGAGATGTAGAGACTAGGTATTTCAACCTCAAGTGGGAGAACTGCTTCTGCCCCGAATACCAACGAGAAAGGGGTTGCTCCTGTTGGTGTTCTTATTGAGGTTCGATGGGCCCACAAGGCCGGATATAGTTTTAGATGCCAATCTCGCTTGTTCTCCTTAACCATTTTTGAGGAGAATAGCCTTTAATGTTTTGTTTGTTGCTTTGGCTTGTCCATTGGCTTGAGGGTAGTAAAGAGAGGCCGTGTGATGGTTTATTTTGAATTTTCTGCATAACTCATGGACCTCATCATTTTTAAAGGATGTGCCATTATCTGAGATAATGACTTGTGGGACACCATACCTACAAATGATTTGGTTCAGAATGAACTTGGCAATTACCGAACCTGGTATGGTGGTGAGAGGCATGGCCTCTACCCATTTGGTAAAATATTTTGTGGCTGTAATTATAAAATTATGGCCATCGGTTGATGAGGGAGAGAATTTCCCTATCAAATCTAGACCCCACGTGGAGAAGGGCCACGGGGTTGCTATTGGTTACAGGGATTATGTTGGCATGTGAATCTCATGAGAGAATTCTTGGCATTTGTGGCATTTACGTACAAACTCTACTACATCGTGTTCGAGAGTGGGCCAAAAATAGCCCATCCGATGTATTTTGTGAGTAGTGGCATGACCACCAAAGTGGCCTCCACATATCCCACTGTGGGATTCATAAAGAATCTTCTTGGATTCTTCTGTGTCGACGCATCTTAGAAGCATGTCGTCGAAGGCTTTACGATAGAGTACTTGTTCTAAAACAACATATTTAGTAGTGATAATGCGTAACCACCTTCTTTGTTGTGATGTGGCACTTTTGGGTATGTGTGGTCCATGATAAAATTGATGATATCAGTGTACCAGGGACATGTAGAGATGGGGGGCCTGGTTTTGACAAAGTATATACACTCATCAAGAAAGTCTAGATTTACCAGATCACCTCCATCTAATGGATTGTCAGCTAACCAATATGCAATGATTTGTCCCTTAATGGATTTTTGGTTTACAAATGTTAACTCAAATTCACCCATTAAGGTTATGAAACACCCAACCTTTTTAGATAAAGACCCTTGCATGAGGAATGTTCAGTAAATGATCTGTCTTTACAATGACCCTTGTTTCTTGGTTTAACATGTAATGTCTTAAACATTTTGTTGCAAAGACTATGGCAAGGCATTCTCTCTCTTCCTGTGTATAATGTGTTTCATAATCGAGCAATGTTTGGCTAATGAAATAGACTACACGTTCTCATTTATCATTGTCTTCTTGAGCCAGCATGCAAAGCTAGTGAGACATCAGTGGCCCGTGAGTATAGGATCAAAGGGTGGTCTAGTCTGGGAGGCATTAGCGTGGGTGGAGACAACAAGAAGCATTTAACTACTTCAAAGGCCTCATTGCATTCTTCAGTCCAATCAATGCTATAATATTTCTTTAATAGATTGTTGATTGGATGAATGGAAAAACTTAAATCTGGGATGAACCTTGATTGCACCGAAGTTTCCCAAGAAATGACCTGATTCCAGACTCATCCGATGGTGGAATCATTTGAGAACAACCCAGATTTTGGCTGGATCAACATCAATCCCTCGTGAAGATATAATGTAACCCAGAAGTTTGCCTCCGTCACACCAAACACGCACTTCTCTGGGTTTAATGTGATGCCATATTCAATCAATCATGAGAGGATGATACGGAGTACTTCTGGATGATCACAATGCTTCTTGGCCTTGGCCAATAAGTCATCCACATAGGATTCCACAATTTTATGGATAAGATCATGGAATATGTATGTCATTGCCCGCTGATATGTAGCACCGCATTCTTAAGACCGAATGGCATGACAACGTAACAATAAGTTCCCCAAGGAGTTATAAATGTAGTTTTGGCTTGATCCTGTTTAGATATTTTAATCTGATTATACCCTGAGAACCCATCCATGAGGGACAAATAGTTCAAATCCAGTTGTTGCATCAACAATAATGTCAATGGATGGTAACGGGAAGTCATCTTTGGGACAAGCTTTGTTAATATCCGAAAGTCTATGCAAATGTGTATCTTCCCATTCTTTTTGAGAACAGGGATGATATTAGATACCCATTGTGAATAGTCAATGGGTTTGATGAATCCCACTTGGAGAAGTTTTATTACTTCCTCTTTTACCATGAGAGCCACTTTTGGCTTCATTGGTCTTGACTTTTGTTTAATTGGTTTTGCATCTGGTTTAGTGACAAGGTTATGTACCATGATATGTGGTGCAATGCCCATCATTTCTTTATAGCTAAATGTGAAAGCCTTTTGATGTTCTTTGAGGACTTGGGTGTGTATTTCTATCTCCTCTGGAGTTAACGAGGATCCCAACTTCAAAATTTTTGGTTCTTCCTCCATTCCGATGTTTATGTCAATGGTTTCTTCTATTAAAGAAGTGTTACCTTCTTCAAATTTAGGTGGGGCTGGAGGTAGTTCCAAGCTTTCTCCATCTTCTACCTCGTAGATATCGAGATCCTTTTGTGGAGGAGACTCTACCATGGGATTTCCAAAATAGGAAGAGGAATGTGGTATTAGGGAAAGATCCACTATGCGGTGAGCAAGGTGTAGCTCCGCATAGGTGTTTAGATATTCGAGAGTGACTCTATCACCATCAAAGTGATCCAGGATAGGAAAATCATTCTCAGCTTCTCCATGAGTCAGGAGTGGGTTTGTTGGTATTTTACGTACTAATGGTTCAAGTATGAAGTGATACCGTGAAATTTGTATCTTCCAACTCACTGTTTGGAGTGAAATGGGAAGTTGAGGTTGCTATTGAATCTGTGAGAAGGTTCTGCTCTCGTGGGATTGCTTCAATTGATATGAAGTTGAATCCCTTGCTTAGATCTAATACCATTGTTTTGTAGAGTTGTAAATGTTCAGCCCTAGTTTCATATACCTCAGAGACTTGGTTTGCAACTAGTTGTGAGTCTCCTAGCACTCTAATGTTATCGACACCCATTCTTTTGGCTAGGATGAGGCCAAGGAGGAGAGCTTCATACTCAGCTCCATTGTTTGTACATTCAAAGTTTAATTTAAAGGTGAAAGGTAGGATCTTTCCCTCAGGTGAAGTAAAGATCACTCCTGCCCCAGCTCCAAAGTGACATCTAGCTCCATCAAAGTGGAGAGTCAATATTTTCTTGGAAAATGGATGTTGGGATATTTTTCATATCTATTTCTTTTGCTTTGGTTACTTCTACCATAAAACTTTCATCGATGGAAGAGAAGCAATTCCTAGGGTGTATCCCATACCCATAGAATCAAATGGTAGGAGAATAGGTAAATCTTTCTCTAACAACTCGACAATTTTTTGTGGTAGTCCCTAATGACACTATTTCTATGACGTTGGTCTCATTTTTGAGTGTTGGAATGCCCTCGACCAGATTTGTAATTTCCAATTTGTGGTGGGTATCAACTTCTCTTTTGGTTTTGAATTAATTGGTTTGCTAAGTTGATTTGTTGGGAGTTCAAACTCGAATGAACGCCTGGTCTTTTCTTCAAATCAGCTAGGTGTATATCGAAGGGTTTTGGGTCACCTTGTGCCACAAATATTTTCCCTAAGTGTAGAAATCTTATTTCTTGGAATAACGTGGAAGGGATTGCCTTTCATGTGGTGTATCCATGGTCGACCGAGGATCATATTATAGTTGGTTTCCGATCTATAATATAAAATTTGGTGAGGACCATCTTGGGTCCTAAAGTGACTGGTAAAACTATGGTTCCAATTGAAGTGGCCTTGAGGCTATCATAACCTCTTAGCGTATTTCGTGTTGTGGAACAGTTTGTCTCTCCATATCCTAACTTTTGAAGAAAAGTGAAGGGGACTATGTTAACTGCTGCCCCATCATCAATCATTGTGTGTTTAACATAATTATTGTAAACCCATACTTGTAAATGTAAAGTTGGGTCACCTCTTCACGTAATTTCAGCATCTGTTGGCATTTTTCTTATATCAAATATAAACTCAGTATCCCTATCTGGCTGCCCTGGAGGGTAGACGTCAAAGTCTACATGGTTTACTTGTGTTTCTGAGAGGAGGAGTGATGTTGATTAAATGACCAAGGCCTAATGCTTCTAAGAGGGCAGCCCTATGGGTGGGAGAGTTCTTTAACAAATCCAAAAAGGAGATGTGAGAGAAGGTTTTAGTTAAGTCATTAATTAAATCATAAGCAGCGCCTATGGGTTTTACCAACGTTTGTTGAATGTTGTCTAGTTCCAATGGATAACTTGGAGTTGGTTGAGAAGAATAATCCTGTGTTCTTGTTATGGTTTCTATGGGTAGCTCGGTGTCTAACTCTACCAGACCAACTATCTTGGTTTGTGGTCGAGTTCCTAATTGGGGTGCGACCGGTGGATTTAATGAAGTTGAAGCTTCATGATCATTGTTTCCTGTTATAACACCCTTGTTTGTTCCACTTGGATCTAACCTGTTATTGTTAGAATGGTTTGGGAGTGGATCATTAAAGATCTTGAGGGGTGCATTTTGAGGGGAAACTACCTGTGTAAGTGTTTGGCGTGGGTACTATAGAATTTGCTAAGAACATATCTATAAAGAGTTGTTTTTGATCTTCTGGAAAATGCTGCATGAATTTATTGTAGTCACATGGAAAGTCCTAGTATCGTGGCCTTGAATTTGGAAACCACAATACAAATTGGGATTATAATTTTGAGGCTATTGATTTGAAACCTGTTGTGGCCCAAAATTTTGATAAGGTTGGTTGTTAGAGTTAAAATTTTGAGGTTGTTGCCTTTGGTTTTGACTCTGATATCCAGTTGGGTTTTGATTTGGACCTTGTGTTTGGATTTTTTTGTTGTTGTTGTTGTTGTGGTCATGGTGGATGATTAAAATCCACCATGTTGATTGTTGGAGTAAAATTGTTATTTCACTGATTATTAATGGGTGGGAAATGTTTCACAACATTTGCTCTTTTAATTTGGTCAGTTACTCCATCTGTTGTAACTCCATGGTTCTTGTTAAGGATCTTAGGTCCTTGATTAGCATTCCCAGTATTAGGATAGGCCATGGTGTTTTGATTGGGAGTGATTAATTTCCCATTTGTTCCATATGTCTTACGACCACTATCTATCATTGCTTGGTCGATTTGGAGAGCACTCTCGAGTACTTCATCATAAGTTCTTAGTGGGAACTTCTGGACTTCTTCCTTTATCTCTCTATTGAGAGAATGAAGGAATAAATCACATAGTTCCATTTGATCCATGTTTGGAGCACTTGTTGATGAGTAGAGAACCATATGCCATCTTTGAATAAAATGAGCAAGCGGATTCATTATGTTCTTGTTTAATATGCAAGAATTCCCTGATTCTGTTCTTAACAATTTGTTCATATCAAAAGCTTTGATGAACTCTGACATGAGTTGTTTAAATGAGTGTATCGAGGCTTTTAGTGTATTCTATAATACCAATCAAGGGCAATACCCTCTAAGGTTTTAGGGAATATCTTAACAACAACCCCATCCCAAGGGAGTAATTCCCATATGGTTGTGGCATAGGCCTTAATGTGTGCATTTGGATCTCCTTCCCCTTTGTATTTGGGTAAATGGGAAGAGGTCTTGGAAGCATAACACTTCGTATGGTGAAGTCTAGGGGCTCTTTTAAATATTCTGAATAAGTCCCTACCACATAGGCCTCGACCATCGATGGTGCTTGCCGAAGGGGGTGGGGGTGGCATGGTTTGTTGATATGGCATAGCATATGTATTTGCAGGGACATAAGGGAATCCTTGTGGTTGAACGAACATCCCGAGAGAAGAGAACATGTCTCCTTGTGGTGATTTTGAATAAATGTTTAAGTAGGGAGGAGCATTGTTTGGTATGGGTTGTTTGGTGCCAAGCCGGGAGGTATCATATTTTCAACTGGAGTGGCATTTGAAAATGTGGTCCTAGTTGGTGTTTGTTGTGGGTAATTATATGGATGTTGAGGAGGCATGCCTAACATGCCTATTCCTGTAAGGAGGTCAACCTGACTGGGGTGATGCGGAGGGTTGGGGATTCCTGCTTGCCCAAAATATGAATTTTGATTTTCTTGAGCAAGTTCCAATCCTCTAACCTTCTCAACTAAGGCTGAAATGACCTCTATTGGTGAAGACACAAGTGTTTTTCCTTAATGGCATTTGTTGTATACCTTGAGGTTGTAAAGGGGTATGATACCCTGCTATGAATTGATCATTACCCTGCCAAGCTTCAAGGGCATTTCCCATAGGTGGAGGAATGGGGGTGTTTTCTTGGAGTAGGGTATCAGATTGTATTTGCAAACTCCCTATAGGTGGGTACATGTTTTGGAAGCATTGTTCACTTCTAGCATAGTGCTAAGTACTCCTCATCCAAAAATGGGAGTGGATCTGACTGTCTACTGATCTGTGGTCTGAACAAGACCCGAGGAGATGAAATGGATTCTCCAGTAAATGTCATATTGTTAGAGCCTGAGGGCTCTAGTTGTTGTGTTTGTGCAAGCTGATCCAACTCCTCAATTTGGAATGAAGAACTAGAACTAGTTCTTTGAGGGGGAGTTTGAGATGACAAGTAATTACTTGAATAGTTATCAGCCCATGCAGAAAGTGAGGGTGATGGTTGTCTATTTGTTTGACCATAATTTGCTTCGAGACCTGAGAGAGGTCTGCCATATGTTATATCCCGACATATTGGGGGTATATGAATACCCGCAGAATAATGGGAAAGAGTGAAGGTGGATGAAAGAAATGAAAAGAAGGTGGATGAAAGAAATGAAAATAAAAGGGGAACAATTGTTTGTTTCACGTCACGTTGGGTTCACCAATTTTGTATGATGGAAAAGTGACATGCGAGCATGGGAATCTACAAGTAACTCTTCCTCGTACGACCTCCCGAGGTCATGCCGAGATGGCCGGTGAATGTGGAATATATATGGATATAGAAAAACTAGTTGGGAAATCTTATATCCTCAACACACAATAATGGAATATGCAGAATCTAAGGTGAAGAAGGCCCTCCTAACCTGAATTGGTGTAATGGATCGCTCGGATATAATAGCTGTTCGGAGGCTCCAATCAATGTCGAGCTCTACCGAGATCCTATTTATTGGCTATTGGATACGTGGGAAGTGACCTGTAGGTGCTTCGTGTATATTTCAGACAAGGTCATGAAAATGGTGATGGGAGGTGTAGTGGATCCTCCGGGGTTTTATGGATGATTCTCTGGTCTAGTCCAAAAATCCTTAGCTTGATTGGCTTGCTACGTTTAATAAGGAGAATTGTGTAATGATGTCTGGTGGGAGTGGTGAGGACCTAAATATTAGTGTTCGTAAACCAACAGTGTCAATGTCTGATTGATCAGTAGGCCCGTTGGGTTGTGGGACCTGTGGATCACAACCGTAAGTTCATGGTTGTGGCGGACCTCCTATGGTCATATGAGGAGTTAATTTCTCCTTCCGATTATCCAATAATCATATGCCTTTTCAAAGCCTCTATGTTTAGAACTAGAAGTTGTGTAATTTTTTTCAGTAATACCTTACAGTGTTCTGGCAACTTGAATGCGTAAGCTAGTATCTATGTCAATGAGGAGGTCTCCTGCGTTAGGTTGTGGAACTAAAGGATCACAACCAAATACTTGTTCTCTTTCGAGTCCTTGTACAATCATGCGGACATCCTATCAAGGCAATCTGTAATTAGGGTGATTTGACCAAAATGTGTATGCCTTGTCATCTTCAATATTTAACTCTCTCAATTGTTCACTAATTGTTCGTAGGTTTACCGTTGTTTCGAAAAACCTGAATCCTAAGGTCTTGATCTATATCAGCTAGTGTTGTGGGGAGATTTGGTTGAGGCACTATTGGTTCAAACACATATTCCCTGAATTCCCTAGGTCCCGTGATTGTCATGCAAAAATGATTCAACTTTAACTAAAACTAATAAACTAATTATGAAAGATGTATCTACACTATGCATGTATTCTTTTATCTTTGTATTTTCGATGAAGTATTTTAAAGGAATTAAAAGAGCATCTATTCTAATATATTCAGAAAATGGACAATTAATCTAGTAACATAATCAAAACAAACAAAGTAGCCTGGTGTAGCTATTTTCCTGTGTAGTTGTGAATTTATCCTAAATATCTAAACAACTAATTAATTTAAATTGAAAGACTCTCGATCCTACCTCAGAAGTGAGGAATGAATCATAGTTTCTCAGAAACTATCAATCCCCACAGCTTCCCTGGTGATATCGAGAGTGAGCTTTGACTAAAATGAAATAATTTACTACTCTATTTGATATGTTATAACTAGAACTTTGATAGCTCAAACCTGGAGTTTACAAAATAGTGGTAAATCTAGTTGTGTGTGACTTTTCCCCTCAGTGTGATCTCCTCATTCCTTCGTGTTCTCGTGAATCTAGAAAAGCATGTATATGATAGCATCAACAAAAGAAGGTACTCGAACAATGGAAGCTTTGGATATAGACCGAATACAATGTGAGTAAGAGAGGGATAGTGCAAGTGAACAGAGCTTGACTATGTAATTCCTAGTGGGATTTATTATGGGAATACAACACAAATACGCCGAGAGTTCTAGAAACTATCTTTTGTGACCAAACAAAACCTGCAACTCTAAATGGATTCCAACCTAAGAATGAAACTACCTTATTCTAAACTGAGTTTGCATGGAACAACAATGAAGCAAGATTGAAACAAGAAGATCAAATGACCTCTAAACAACAAAGGAAGACTAACAATGGATGCAAAACATGAAACTATTGGAATTCTAAGCAAGAAACTCAAAAGACTGAATGATTAAATAGAGAAGGAGAGGGGCCTCTTGTTTGAAAACAAGCTAGCTATTTATAACAAATGCATTCACTAGAAGGTAACTTGGAATGGAACTCTTTTACCATTAAACAAAGAGAAAACACTATTCACAGGGTGGCCAAAACATAAATGCAAAGCAAAGTAGCTGAAGAATGTGGATAGAAATTTGAATTTTACGTTTGACGAGATCGTTGGAACATTTTGGAAAATGCACAGACAGACCGCCCTGTGCAGGTGGTGGTGGTTAGGCGGCAGGACCACCGCCCTATCCCCGGGTGGTGGTCATGGGACCACCACCCCAGCAGTAAGGTGGTGGTCTCATCACTTAAGACCAAAATGCAAGGAAAAAGGGGGGAGGGTAGAACAAAGCACGTGGAGGCCGGATGAGGCATACGGGATACAAACATATACTTGGCGAGAGCTTTTCTGGATCCCGAACACCTTGTGAGGAGACCTGTATCATCATTGGGGTATGTGTAACCTTTACATTATGTTTCTAAAGTCACTTTTAAGTGACTTAAAGGCATATCAAAAAGTGCAAACCCCAACAAAGAATTAGAACATTTGAAGGGAGAGAAATTTGGGGGAGAGGGAAGAGAGAGAAGAGGAGAAGATGTTTCCCAATGAAGTCCATTGATCCTCGTTGATGGAAAATCCAAATGTAGTGAAACTCTGAATCTTTGAATTCCTTGCACACTATGAAACTCCTTCAAATCAGCTCATGAATGCTTGCCAAGTTGAGTGAATTATTCCATTGATGACCGCAACTCCCAGCCTGCATATGATATACTATTTTTAGTGAGAGGTGATTTTTTCCTCTTCTCGACCATCGTGATGTGATGAAATCCCTCATTCGATCCTATGCACACTACCCTTTCCTCAGCCACTTCTTTGGGGTGACTTACTATTTTTAGTAAGCACCCATATAAGGGACTTACTATTTTTAGTAAGTGGTCATTTTTAAGTATTTTCTACTTTGAACACTCATTCTAGCTTCCTCATGATCTTCAATTCTTGTTTCCTTTGTCTTAGCTACTTTTGATGATGACTTTCCAAACATAGCAATTTTATATAGGAAAACTTACTATTTTTAGAAAGTGTGTTTCTAGTGCTCGATTTGTGATGGAACATAATTTTTGGACTTGTCTTGTCATTACGATCACACCCTCCGAATTTCACATAGTTTTTCCGACTAGAATGATTAGAAATAAATTTTGAAATTTTGACCTGGCAATGGCTTCAAGCATGGAGCTACCATGGTGGCCATTAATGGAGCTTGAAATTTGTAGGTCTAGTTTTTGTCTCCATTTGCAATAAAAAAATCCATTGTGATAGGTTTTTATTTGGATCCCATGTGCAAGTTTTTAGTTCGTTTCCATTTCCGAAGTGATGAGAAATCTAACAAATGTGAGCCAGTGCACGAAGTGAGAATTTTTTGGAGCAAATGATTCTAGGAACCATTTTTCCTCTTGTTTGTTGCATATTTATTGTCTTGTAAAATGTGAAAGTCTACAAAATACGGCATCTCAATCTGACTTGTACTTTGCAAGATATGAGGATTTTTCGATCGGGTGGCTTCATAGTTATCTAGCGAAAAATCTCCATTTTCTCTTTGTTCTTCGTCATTTCACTCCATTTTTCTTTGAGGCCTACATATTGTTTTACATTCATTGTGTGGAGAGTTTTGTGATTATAATGGAGCTAGTTTAGATCAGTAATGATGGACCGAGTATCTAAACAAACTATAGCAAAGTCATGGCATGGTGAGGAGTTGTGGAGGAGAAATGAGAGGAAGAAAATGGCTAAGTGCCAGATTTAAATTTTCAAAAAAACAATGCACATGGAGGGGTGGGCACATTTTTGTGTCCCTTACATCCCTCACCTCAAGGATGTGAGAGACATCAATTTCCAAATTGGTCAAGAAGACGACACGTGTCCTCGATTCAACGGCAATGGATTTTCTTGAAAAATACACTTGGGGGGCTAAAAGTTGGTCACATGGGTGACCAAAAGACTCTGTAGGGGCTATGTGCATTTTTCCATGTTTTTTTCCCTCGCCTCAAAGGGACATGAGGGACATCAAATTCCACGATGGTCCTAGAGATGACACATGTCCTCGATCTAGCACGGCAGGAGTTTAAGCTCCAAAAATACACTTAGGGGTTGACATTCAGTCACGTGGGTGACCAAAATATTCCCCATAGGGGTTGAGAACATTTTTAAAGGGATGATGTACCTAACCTCAGGGACATCGGGGACATAAAATCCCACCAAGCTCCTGGTGCTGACACGTGTCCTCCCAAAAATTGACTAACTCCTGAACTGCCTTTGAGAGGGTAACTTAGAATGATGATAACTTGAGCTCCCGGTGGAATGTCTTGGTGAAATGTTATATGATCATAACTAGAAATGGTATTTTGAATCCAATGGTGGGGGTCTAATTTGTGATTTGCAACTCCACTTTTGCTCGATAAAAACTTCCTACAAATTCTATGCACCAAGGTGTTGTGAAAATTATTATTTCACTATCATGTAGGTCTTGGAATCCTCTTTCCATATATGTTTTGTTTTACTTCTTACTTCATCTGGAGCTCCTGGAATCTTTTTCAAGCCCAACAGAAGTTTTAGGCCTATGTATTGCCTAGGCTTGTGAACTCTATTTTTACTCAGACTACTCCAAGTCTTTCAGAACTTCCCCAAACCTTCCAAAATCATTTCCATGATGTTCTAAGGTCTTCAATTCACCTCCATGTTGAATTAGGCCCTTTTTTTCCACTCCAGGAGGGTTGATCCAATCCTAGGAAGGCTAGTGATAGCCCTTCCCAATACTGCCAGAAGATAACATCTTTTGATGGACTCCTAAAATCACCTAGGGGGTTGATTTGAATTTCCTAAATCACCTAGGGAATGAATTAACATCAATCGGGAGGTTACTAGACTGACTGGATAGACTTGGGGTGCCTGGGAATGATAAGACATGAAAAATTTGACATAGGGGTATAGTTGTTGTGCTCAGAAATTGTCAATTTCCTTGTTGCACATTTACACAAAAACAACTGGCTCTAGCTTGGGGACATGACATGGACTGAGCACAAAAATACATGGCATGAGAACTCCTGAATCTCAACTTACAACATATTGACCAGTGCCTTATCCATTAGGCCCTGTAGAGTCACGTACAACTTACAACAAGAGAGAGAGAGAGAGAGAGCACGAAGAAGGAAACACACACGCACACAAAAAGGAAAATACAAACACAACAAGAAGGGAAACATGCCACAACAGAAAGGGAAACACACCTAGCAATCACCTATGGTACAAGGCAAGGGAAACCCACTTTCACTTAAGTTCTTTTCATTCTTTGAAAATTACCCCGAGTGGGCAACTTGAGTGATGTTGTTTTGCAAAGCTGTTGACTAGTTCTAGAAAAGTAGCCTCCTTTCCTCAGTTGTTTATGAAATCCAGGTGCTTTCATAAGTGTTTGTGTACTTGGTATGAGTGAGTCTACATGAGCTTCTTGATGTTTAGGCCTTCACTTAGAAATTATATTACCTTCATTCTCTTTGAAATTAGTTTTGTAGTGTCAATTGCCTTATGTGTTTATTCATATAGTTGATTCTCCATGGAGCCTCTCATCGCTGCCCCAAAACTTATTTTCATTCAAATTTCTTGAATATTTTGGATTCATTTCTTTCCCATGTCTTCGCTCGTTGACCTCTTTTCCATGAGAAACCTCAAACTTATCCTTTTCCTTTACTCCACTATGAGGTGTTTGAGTACTGATGGAAGGATTGGATGCGACCTCATAATTCTATTGTATGTCTATAACACATGTTAAGAGATCAAGAATCAACTCGAGGTCCTCCACAACTTCTACTGCATCCAATAGTTCTTACATAGAGATCTCCTTTGTTACTTCTTACATCTCAATGTAACTATCAAGGGGATTACTTCACCTTGGGAATCACCACATTCTATCAATCCTTCATCAAGGGTATCCTCAGATTAAAATGCCTCGTAATTCCTTTCTTCAAATTATTTAACATGGAAATAGTCTTCTTCTTCAAATGGGAAAGAAAATATCTCCATTTCATCATTACATACATCAATCATTAGTGCAGGGTCTTCTATTTCTTCCGTGGCTCTTAACAATTCTTGTACAGATGGTTCTTCCCCACTATTTGAAGGTTCATTGTAGACTAGATTGGTCTCTTCCTGGGTAACATGATCAAGGGATTCATCATCTTGAATGGGAATGATAAAATTTCTTCATCACGGATAAACACATAAGCTGATTTTTCTGTTTGAAAATAGTCGAGAACCATTTCCTCTTCTTCATAGTTTGCGTCATCCAGAAATTCAGAGTTTCCCTCTTATAACTTGAATCTCCTCAATGCTTCTTCAAAGTCCAAATATCTCTGGGAAGGAAATTCTAGACCTATCAAGATGGGAATATCCTCTTCCTCCTTGGTTTTCATAAAGTGATTCATCTACCGCTACCCCAGTACAAAATGTTAGTTTATGGGCTTTCAAAATTTTGTACCGTGTACCTCATCTTCTTCTTGGGAAGAAATTTCTCCATGTCTTCCTTCACTAGTATGTTTCATAAGACCAATTCATCTAAATTTTCCCTCCCAAGTCTTGGTAGAAATTTCTACTCAGCAACATTCTGAATGAGGTTGGCATGTCTACTACCAAAATCATCGTTTAAACTTTATTTTCCGGAAATCTGGAGAGAGCCACTGTGCGTGCATTTGACCTTCCCTACAAGTGATACCTCTTTTGATTCCAAAGAGTAACAATAGTTACTAGGTGGAGTCATGCTAAGTTTGAGAGCCTTGGTAACCTTTAAAGGCATCACATTGTCTCTAAGGCACAAGAATCTATTATGAAATTGTTTAGTACACATTCTTCAACAAGAAGGGAGACATAGAAAGGTTCAACTTTATCATTCTTTGATGCATTCAGAGAAAACATGTTTTTTGGTGGAGGTGTAGGTGAGTTTGATAACATGCCTTCAAAACTAGAAGTTATAGCATTGGGTGTTAGACTACCACTCTTGATATATCAAATGAACCTCTCAAATTGTTTAGAATGAGTCTCAGTAAATATTTAGTTTGAGTAATATGCACTTTGGCTTTGTTTGCATATTCTATGAAGTCAAAGGGAGCATATGTGGACAAGGGGGGTGAAGGGACTACTTTTGGAATTCGGACAAGTTTGGAAGCAGGAGTATATTTTTGGGGAATATAGGGTATTTTGAAAGGTACACTAGGATCTTTTAAAGTGATATATTTTACGAGGAGTAGATTTAGACTAAGACTTGGAAGAGACTATTGACATGAATCAAAACACCCTTGAATGTCTCTGCAACCTAATGGGTTGAGACTCTCAGTGTGATTTCATAACATGGAGCTTTTCCCAAGTGTGGGACTTTGCGAAATCAGAAAAGTTCTCCAGATGAAGGCCGGTTCCTATTCCTCTATTCAGATGCACACGTAAAAATTTGCAGAGGGTTTACTCAAAAACCTAATCTAACTTGCCAAGGAGACAGGGTAAGAAAATGCATAAAAAATAAACCTAAACTAACAAAGGTGATGCACCGAGGAATGAAGAACATCTACCTTGCTAATAAGCACAAACCATTAAAATGTAATGCAAGATCATGCCAGATAACCATATTTGCAGTGAAAGATCAGGAGGATGCAAATGAACATAGAGAGGGTTGAGAATCATCCACATACATGTATTATTTTCTCCAAAGATTGATACAATACACCACAAAATGCCAAGAGGCAAAGTTGCATTACAGTTTTAGATGAGAGGCTTGAACTCCACAAATTCACCTGACAAAGAGAAGAAGGGAGGGGAAAAACAAGAATGTCCAACCTTTAGAAAGAAGCCCCTCCTTACAATTTATAGGAATAATGAGAGAGAAAAGAGAGAGGAATTCCAACTCTACCCCAACCACCTCTAGGTTACATTTAATTCATCTCATTATGGTGGTAGGTGAGAACCCTAGCAAACCCAAAAAGTGGCGAACTGTATTTTGCATTTTTAAGAATTTTTTCTCACCCAATTAAATATATCTAGTCATAGTTGGACAGAGGACTTTGTAAGCTTTCCGAAAAGTCCAACCTTGCGTGAATCCAAGCTCCCTATGAAAAGTTATGGCTGTCGAATATCGGGGGTGAGTCTGCTTCCTGTCAGCGCTCAAAATGTTGCGCCTCCTGAAGGTGCACCTTGGTGCATCCATCCTTATGTTGACATACCCTTACATGCACCAAGGCATGACTTTTACCATGTCGAAACTTTATGTCATGCGCCCTTTACGTGTGCCAAGGCGCGACTTTTACCATGTCGACACTCTGTGTCATGTGCCCTTTACGTGCACCAAGGCACGAATTTTACCATGTCGACACTCTGTGTCATGCACCCTTTACGTGCGCCAAGGCACAACTTTTACCATGTTGACACTCTCGATGTGCACCCCTAAGCTGCACCTTGGGTACATCCATTTACGTCGGGCTTTGAGTTTCTTTGATTTTCATATTCTTCTGCTTGTCTATATCTACCTAGGGGGAAAGATATATACAACAAAGATATCGAGAAGACTTACTTGGGATTGCAGGTGTCTTCTTACTTGCTACTGGTCATGCTCCAACAATGTAGATTTCATGGAAGATGGAAGTGGGGATACTCGAATGATTAATTTATTTTCTGATTCACCACATGAGGATCATCAACCTTCTTTTCTTTTGCAGCAATGGAGGGAGATGTTATTTTCTTGGAATAACAATGAGTGAATACCATGCATGATAAAATGCATGCATCTTCTTTGTATTCTTTATAACCTCTAGGATACCGATAGAATTTGATTTTTGTATCATTATCAAACTCATAACTTTCTAGAATCTACCACCTTCACTTTTTTGTTCAAAATCCTATTAATTTTCCTTACTCCTACAACTTCCTTACTCCTACAACTTTCATTGACAGTGGGGCCTCCAAGGCAAGCCTTTGAGGTGCTCCTGCAATCTTATTTTCATTTCTTCTTTGGGAAGAGACTCATTCAAATAATTCCCTCTTCAATGATGTTATCTCATTCACCAATGTTTTTAGTGATGTATTGGTTCTCTCATCTCCAGGTGTTGGGTCTTTCCTTTTGATGAATTCTTGATCTTTCCAGAGAGGATGAGATCATCATCAAGTTCAAGGGCCATCCTTTGTGCTTCTACAACATTCCTTGGTTGGGATATTCATAGAAAAAATCCTACTTCTGATGGTTGAGCATTGATGAATAATCTCTTGACATTTTTTTGAGATGGCGAATCCTCTTCAAGTATCATGTGAAGAAACCGTTTGAAACAAGCTACAAAGTCTCTCATGGTTTCATTTTCTCCTTTCTCTATTTTATCCAACTACATCAGGAGGTCCTGATAGTATTCAGTTTATTTAAATCTTTCCTTGAAGGTATTCTTGATGTCATTCGAACCAGTGATGGATCGGGAAGGTAGGAGGTAGAACCATTATGTTGCTTTTTCTTGGAGGGACTCCACGAATAGTATTACAACAACATCTTCATGTTGGACACCAAGAATTCCACATGATGTTGCGAAAGTAGTGATGTGTTCTTCAGGATGTTGTGCATTATCACCTTTGAACTTTGGAAAGTTCTTACATTAACACGCTAGTAGATCGTGAAGAGAGGGGTTTACGAGCAAGTGGGCATGTATTCCTTCCCCATAGAACAATGGGTTGAGGTATTTCTTCTTCATCTTCCATTGTCATTTTTTTTTCTTCTCTTTTTTCTAAAAATTCTTCTTCAAATTATAGCCCTAGAAAAATTTACAATAGGAATATGAAAAGACACCGTAGAATGTGAAAAGTCACGTGCAGAAATCAGCAATGTGTCTTTAGCAATCGATCTTCATGTACTCTTTTTTTTTTCAATATTTGAATTTTTTTTTGAATTTGAGGACCTTGTGGTCATATTTTGGGTGCAAATGTTGCTAAATATGCTTACAGTGGGTGCCAAAAACTGTTGGCAAGAAAATTTGTCAAGTGGACAAACTTGTGGATTTCTTGCCAACTCTCTGGGAATCTAAGTCCCTCTACTTAACCGGTGCATCTACCATATATGTATGTACATGAAAAGGTGGATTTCTATGGTGGGCTTTCAACCAGGGATCCAACACAGACACTCCACTGACCTACAAAAAAATTTGTAGATACCTACAAGAGAGGACTTTATCGTAGAGAGGGAAAGGGGACTAAAAAAAAGAGGTGGGAGGACTAATGTTGAGGTAGGAAATCAAATTCCTGCACACACTAGTCGAAGCATCATCACATGAATTTATGAGAGAAAAAAACTTTGTAAGCATTATTAAGACAAAATGAAATTTGATGAACATAAAGTATCAAGAAATCTCTTGGTCAAAGAAAGCTAGAAACTCCTTCTTCTTGTATTAATTTCTCAAACAAAATTTATACATAGTGGAGAAATGGAGGAAATTGAGAATGGGGAAAGGAATAATTTGGCTATCTCCTTTGTTCTCTCAAGGTAGAATACACTCTTAATCTTACAAAATTAATGACCAACCCTTTGAAATGGGAATGGCGTTACAATTTATAGAATGAGAGGTGACTTATCATCTTCCTCATGACCCTCCATATGCCTTAATTATAACTTTAGACTATTCATTTTCCTACAAAACATTTAAGTCCCTTTTATAAAATCAAGGTGACGTAATTTACATTATATTTCTAAAGTCACTTTTAAGTGACTTAAAGGCATATCAAAAAGTGAAAACCCCAACAAAGAATTAGAACACTTGAAGGGAGAGAAATTTGGGGGAGAGGGAAGAGAGAGAAGAGGATAATATGTTGGTTGATGAAGTTCGTTGATCCTCATTGATGGAAAACTCCAAATGCAGTGAAACTCTAAATCTTTGAATTCCTTGTACACTATGAAACTCCTTCAAATCAGCTCATGAATGTTTGTCAAGTTGAGTGAATTGTTCCATTGATGACCGCAACTCCCATCCTACGTATGATATACTATTTTTGTGAGAGGTGATTTTTTCCTCTTCTCGACCATCGTGATGTGATGAAATCCCTCATTTGATCTTGCGTACACTACCCTTGCCTCAGTTGCTTCTTTAGGGTGACTTACTATTTTTAGTAAGCACCCATATAAGGGACTTACTATTTTTAGTAAGTGGTCATTTTCACTATTTTATGCTTTGAACACTCATTCTGGCTTCCTCATGATCTTCAATGCTCATTTCCTTTGTCTCAGCTACTTTTGATGATGACTTTCCAAACATAGCAAGTCTATATAGGAAAACTTACTATTTTTAGAAAGTGTGTTTCTAGTGCTTGATTTGTGATGGAACATATTTTTGGACTTGTCTTGTCATTATGATCACACCCTCTGAATTTCACATAGTTTTTCCCACTAGAATGATTGGAAATAAATTTTGAAATTTTGACCTGGCAGTGGCTTCAAGCACGGAGCTACCATGGTGGCCATTAATGGAGCTTGAAATTTGTAGGTCTAGTTTTTGTCTCCATTTGCAATGAAAAAAACTCCATTGCGATAGGTTTTTATTTGGATCCCATGTGTGCAAGTTTTTAGTTCATTTCCATTGTTGGAGTGATGGGAAATCGACGAATGTGAGTCGGTGCACAAAGTGAGGATTTTATTGGAGAAAATGATTCTGGGAACCATTTGACCTCTTGTTTGTTTCATCTTGATTGTCTTGCAAAATGTGAAATTCTACAAAATATGGCATCTCAATCCAACTTGTACTTTGCAAGATATGAGGATTTTTCAATCGGGTGGCTTCATAGTTATCTGGTGAAAAATCTCCATTTTCTCTTCGTTCTTTGTTGTTTCACTCCATTTTTCTTTAAGGCCTGCATATTGCTGTGAATTCATTGTGTGGAGAGTTTTTTATTATTATGGAGTTGGTTCGAGATCATCAATGGTGGACTGGTTGTTTGAACAAGCTTAAGCAAATCCATGGCATGGTGAGGAGTTATGGAGGAGAAATGAGAGGAAGAAAATGACTAAGTTCCAGATTTAATTTTTTTTTTAAAAATGCACATGGAGGGGTTGGGCACATTTTTTCCCCGACATCGCTCACCTCGGGGACATGAAGGACATCAATTTCCATGGAAGTTAAGAGGACGAAACATGTCCTTGATCTGATGGTAGGGGATTTTCTTGAAAAATGCACCTGGGGGCTGAAATCCAAACACGTGGGTGACCAAAAGACTCCCCATAGGGGCTAGGCACATTTTTCCATGTTTTGTGCCCCTTACCTCAAAGGGATGTGAGGGACATCAAATTCCATTATGGTCATGGAGCTTACACATGTCCTCAATTAGACGGCAGGGAGTTTGAGCTCTAAAAATGCACTTGGGGGCTGAAATTCGGTCACTTGGGTGACCAAAAGACTCCCATAGGGGTGTTATCCAAAATAAGCCCCTTGCTTATTTTTGGCTAACTTTCCTTCATTCCTTCCTTTCTTGTGTCTCAGTCAATTTTTTTCACTTTTTAGGCACTCAAAATTTTCTAGAAATGGCTTCATCAAATAGAGAATTTTCTCACCTTTCCAGAAAGGTAAAGTTTTCCTTCTAACTCCCTGTATTTTGCAAGTTATGGCTCAGCAGAGTTTTTGAGGAAAATTTTCCCTAGGAAGGCCTGCATCCAATAGGAATGTGCCACGTGGAGGTGGAATGGTGGGTCAGCGGAGGTAATTTGAGAATTTTTCCAAGGAAGCGGAGTGGGTGCAAAAAAAAAATTTTACCCATGGGCCCGTGAAGAAAGAAGTGGCTTAAGGCCTACATAAATAGGAGGCGCCACGTGTCCATAAGGCAGTGGGATTCAAAGCAGCGGAGTGAATTTTGGCTTTTCACCAAAATTGTAAAGGGGCAAAAAATAAGGTATTGGTTTGAAAGCCCAAGCGGAGGAGGAAAAGAAAATTACAAGGGCCCACGCAAATAGGAGGATGTCACGTGTCCACAGAGACTAGCGGAATTCGGAGGTGAGGGGGAATTTGGCAATTTTTCCAAAGTGTTGCAAATGGCACAAAGGAAAATTTGTTCCCATAGGCCCGACAAGGAGAAAATGAAGGTTTTATAGAAGCCGCATGGACCAATCAAAGTGTGACATGTGTCCTAGTCTTGTCGAAGGCCTGGGGCACGGGGAGAAGTTGGAAATTTTTGCCAAAGTGATCGAAATATCAAAGGGAAAGTTTGGAATGCACGCTTTGAGTGAATAGAAGGATGCCACATGGCATTAGAGCAGCGGGGGTGGAACCTTTTGGGGAAATTTTCCAAATTCCAAAAAGAGGGAAAATTTTCAGGTTTCGCCTGCCCGTCGACCCATTTTTATTTACTTTTTGCCCCAAATTGTCAAAGGGGCATATCTTTCAATCCAGAGCTTAGTTTTCCTCAATTTTGGTGTCATTGGAAATCTATTAAAATCCTCTAAACAATGGAATCTTCAATTTTGTGTTTTGATGGAGTTTGGTGAGAGAAAAATTAGAAAACCCCTTTGGCATGGAGAAAAGAGCAGAACTGACATCCAACCACCATTTTTAATGTAGTATGGCTTCCATTATTCTCCGGCATGGTCAAAACTCTTGGGAATGAACTTTTAAGGGTGGATTTGGTCGGTGGTTAAATGTTTCCTTTCATTTTCCCGTGTTTTTCTCTTTCTGAGCTCGGGTTTTCATTGTTAAAATCTAGATTTGGCTCATTTGTAAAGGGTTGGACATTTTTATGAACTACAGGCTCCCTTCTTCACCTTGGCAAGTGAATTTGTGGGATATCAGACCTCTTTTTAGACTGAAACATGTTTTCCTACCTCTTTCTTGTTGTAATGCATTGTATCTAAAAATGGAAATGACAATGCAAGCTCTGTGAATGAGTTTTCAATCCTTTCTTGTGTTGTTTGCTTCATTCTGATCCTTCATTACATTTTAGCAATCTGTGCATGATTTGTGTTGCATTTTTATAATCTATGTCAATTGCAGAAGTGGATGTTCACCACTCCTTTGGTGTATCACCTTGTTAGTTTTAGTTTTATCTTCTTTCCTTCTATCCTTGTCTCCTTGGCAGAATTAGAGTAGGATTTTGAGTTTAAACCTCTGCAAGTTTCAAGCATACATCTGATTAGAGGAGTAGAGGAACCAGCCTTTAATCTGGAGACTATTTTCCCAATTTTGCAAGTCCCACACTTGGGGAAAAGATTCAATGTTGTGTAATCACACTGGATGCCTATTATCAAACTAGAAATCTATGGAAAACATCGCTGATTTGCATGGATAGTTTTGGCACACCCCGGTGGGACCTTAGAGGTCTTCATATTAATTATAACAAATTTGATGTGCATTTGTTGTAATTTTTTGCTTAAAAAGAGCCCTAATTTACACATCCGTGCAACTCCAAACATTAAATCAACTAGTTTCAAAATCCAAGTCTCGAAAATTCATGAGAAGGATCCAAACAAGGTTAAGGGATAGAGAATAAGGATTGTTTGAGTATCTCGTAGTTATCCCTAGAAGAAGAGAGAGAGGAATAAGAATTCAAAGGTCTCCATCTCCACCAAAATAGAACTCTATCAACTCCTCCACCTAGTAGACCTTTCACCCTATCAACAAGGGTTCTCAAGCCAATCGAATGGCACAAACACAACCCTTATGTTAACTTCACCGGCAGCAGCCCACTTATTCTCAATGCATAAAACCCAATTCGATTGCAACATTAAAGAACATCCCATACTTTACTAGAGAAAATCAGACCACACCCGGTGATCATGTCAAAGATATTGCTAATGTTTGTGCAATCCATGAGATTGTTGAGATGCAATTGCTATCAAATTGTTGGCATCTTCATTCAAAGGGAAATCCTTGCAATGGTTCAAGAGCTTTGAGGTAGGCTCTATTCAAAATTGGAACCATTGTGAATAGCTCTCCATGAGTAGTTTGGAGAAAAGGGAGATAATTTTTCTCTTTTCGAACAACTCGACAACTATCAAGAGAGCTCCCAATGAGTAGCTAACAGACTTCAATTTTAGATTTCAAAGGACATGGGATAGAATCCTAGTGGTGGTGAAGGCAAATAGCTAAAGGATATTTCTTAAACTATCTCAAAGCTTTAAATTCTGATATTTCTATGTTAATTCAATCCATGAGAGGTACAAATATACCTACAGCTTATAGCATTTCCATTAGGCTGAGAATTATTTGATCCAAGCTGGTAAACTAGCTCATAGGCCTCTCATGCCCTTATACCCAAACTTGGAAAGCTCAAGCACTAGTCAAGCACCTACTTTAGCTCATATTCCCACTCCTAGAAATCAGAGTTCAAATGAAACTTCCACTTCATCATTTAGTGCCTCAAATGAACTTCAAGAAGTCATGAAACAATTACAAAATTTAGGCAATGAGCTGGTTACACTCAAGAGGCAGCAAGCCCAAAGTTTTAGACCTTCTTATCAGCCTCAAACTTATCCTAATAGGCAACCATATCAGCCTAATAGGCCACCCAATCCAGCTACAAATCAAAATCAATTAAGGCCTCCTACCAATAGACCATTTCAGCCCTATAACCCCAATGCTACATCTACCTCTAAAGCCTTAGTGCCAGTGCAAAATAATATAGCTCAAGAGTATGATTGGTGTTTCCCATGCAATGAACCTCACAACCAATCTATGCACTTCAATGGTGCTTTGAACCAAGCCTTGATGGTGACAACTTCGGCATAGAGAGTGAGGTGAGTCAAGAAACAAACCAGAAACAAGGAACATCTCAGCAAGATACAACTCCAAATGAGACTACACTTGTGAATTGGTAAGTTGAAGATTTTTGTGATGTGAATCAAACAATTTCTCAAAATGTAGCAGCTAACACATGGTCAAAGAAGAGAAATATTGGTGAAGGGAAGTCATTCACTCTAGGTGATCCACAACCTTCCATCACTCCACAAGGTGTTGGCAAGCAAAATATGGTTCCAAATGTGTAAGGACAGCCCAAGCCACCTTCTAGACCAGCTCAAATGTCAATTGTTGCAGTCCATGTACAAGAAAAGAATGTGCGAGGCTAAGGGACAAGCAAATAGATGTTTCATCCCCATTTAGCATCATTGAACAAATGAAGAAGACAAATGTGAATATATCTATGTGGGAATCATTATCCATCCCAGGCCAAAGGGATTTACTACAAGTTGCCATGAAAAATTGGTCAACTTCAAATCAGCAAGTTCATATGCAAGAGAAGGTACTCACAAATGTTACTCAGCCTGAGGGGAAACTTGGAGGACAGCAAGGTAAAGTTTTGAAGCCCCCTCCATTCTATGTTTCATTTATCATTGGAGATAAACTAGTACACAATTGTATGATTGATTCTGGGGCAAGTAGTTTTGTAATGCCCAAGAAAATAGCTGATCAGCTAGGCCTCCAATATGAAGTCATATCCAAAGGGGTAGTGTAATTAGATGGGACAAGTAGTAACAATAGTTGGGGTAATTAAAGATTTGAGCATCACTTTACATGCATGCCCCAATGTTACTATCTTGCAAGATGTGTCAGTGATAGATTTACCACCACTTTTTTCCCTATGTTTGTCAAGGGATTTCATAGCTAGAATTGGAGGCTATTTATCTTGATTGGTCACACATGTTATTTAGGACAAGATATGGAACTAAGGCCACAATCAGGTCTGAACCTATTGCAAACTTTCACATTGAGCCTCATACTCCAAGCCCAATCAATGCCAACTATTCAACATTTGATCAAGAGGATTATCCAAGCACACATGAAGCTGACACCAAAGTTGGAAGCATCCCATATTTGACTCTTGATGAATGGGCAAGCAAGGTACATGCTTTTGATCCCTACAAGGAAATAGAGGAATCTAAACTAGGAGTTTATTGCATGCATGAAGAAAATCATCCTATTCCTAACATCACCAAGCCAAACCATAAAGATGACAATGAGGTATGGCGGTTGTTCTTTGATGGATCAAGAAGTAGACAAGGTGTAGGAGGGGAGCTATGCTTGTTTCACCTCAAGGCATTAAGTATTATTCATCTTTTAGATTTCAATTTTCATGTTCTAACAACACTGCTGAATATGAAGCTTTGATACAAGGATTGCATTGGTCAAGAAAGAGAGGTATCAAAACTTACAAGTCTTTGGTGATAGTGAGTTGATTATTAATCAAGTTAAAGGGTAGCATGCTGCCAAAATGACCTACTCAAGTGTTATAAGAATAGGGTGTGGGACCTCATTGAGGATTTTGAAGGCTTTGGCATCAACTCCATCCCTAGGAAAGAAAACCAAGCTGTTGATAGACTTGCAGCAGTTGGAGCAGCCTTTGATGTTGTGGAGAGTATCAAGGAAGATAAAGTGCAGCCAAGCATTCATGTGATTGTAAGACCATTAGTTCTAGACAATAATGTAAGTTGTCAAGTGTTTGAAAGTGACCAACAAATCATCAATTTCTTGCAAGAAGAAGTAGAGTTCTCATCCAAAAATTAGGAAAAGTTAGAACAATAGTATGGTGATCAAGTGGTATAGTTGAGAACCAACAAACTACCAAAAGGACTTGTCACTTTGGAGTCCATCTTTAATCCTAATGATCAATTTAGGAAAGAGAAAGAAAACATCCAAGTCAAGGGAGAAGATTCAGTGCCCATCTCAATGGGAGAAGGCAAATCACTTCAAATTGGTAAAGTGGAAACCAAGCAAGAAAGGTATGAGTTCATGTAACTTTTCCAAGAGTTCCTAGATATATTTTCTTGGAGCTATGAAGAAATAGCTCAACACACAATTGAATTAGATCCAAGTGCTAAACCCATCAAGCAAAAACAAATGCCAGTCAATCCACACATGGAGCCTCTAATGAAGAAGGAATTGAATAAGTTAATTGAGGCAAGTATCATATTTCCTATCAAGCATTCAATTTGGGTAGCAAACTTGGTTCTAGTTAGAAATAAGAGTGGAGAAATCAGATTGTGTGTAGACTTTAGAGATTTGAATAGAGCATCCCTTAAGGATCATTACCCACTTCCTTCTATGGAGTAGATTTTGCAATTTGTTCTTTGGCTCTCGAGAGGTTTTCATTGCTAGATGGTCATTCAGGGTATAATCAGATCATGGTAAAGGAGGATGATCAGTTCAAAACAGCCTTCACCACCAAATGGGGAACCTACACATATAGGAAAATTCCATTTGGGTTGTCTAACGCTGGAGCTACCTTCCAAAGGGAAATGGATATGGCATCAAGTGATTGATCAACAAAATAGTGCTGATATACCTAGATGATATTACTGTATTTTCTAAAAGTGCAGCAGATCATCTCTTTCATTTGAGATAAGTGTTCCAAAGATGTAGAAAATTTGGAGTATCCTTGAATCCTAAAAAATATATTTTCCTAGCTCATGAAGGAAGCTCCTAGGCCACATTGTTTCCAAAGAGGGATTAGCAATTGATCTAGAGAGGGTTGAAGTAATAAAAGCACTATCATTACCAAGTCACAAGAAGGCCCTTCAAAGTTTCTTGGGAAGAATCAATTTTGTTCGAAGGTTTGTTCCAGACTTTTGCAGCCCTTGTCAAGCCAATAACTATGATGTTGAAGAAAAGTATGGTTTTCAAATGGACAGTGAAGGTAAGGCAAGCTTTGAGGCAATCAAAGAGGATATTTCACAAGCATCAACTCTCATTGACCCAGATTTCTCTAAGGATTTTATCCTTTATGCATTTGGAGGTGATGATACAATTTTTGCAATTTTAGTACAACAGAATAAAGAAAATGTAGAGCAACCAATTGCCTTCTTTAGCCAAATCTTGGAGGAATATGAGGTGAGGTATTCTTTCATTGAGAAGCATGTTCTTGCAGTGATTAGGAGCTTGAAGAAATTTAAGCATCTAGTTTCAAACAACAAGGTTCAACTGTTGGTTTCTCATGTGGGAGTTAAGGACTTCCTCCTCAACAAAGACCTAAATGAAAAATGTGTAGGGTGGATTACTCATGTCATGGAGTATGACATTGAGATCAAAGTCACCAAGCTGGTCCGAGGAAAGGGATTATGTGAGCAGCTGGTCTTGAGAAAATCAATGGAAGCAAGCAATGGGAAGGATGTTGTTTTGGTGTTGCAAGACAACCAAGAACAAAGAGGTGTTCAAGAAGAGGATGGTGATATGCCCACTCCTTGCTAGACCCAAGACATAATGCACTTCTTACAAACAAGCCTATGCCCTCTAGAGATGAACAAAACCAAGAGAAGACACTTCAGATTGCAGGTTGTCCCATATGCACTTGTTGATGGTGTCTTGTTCAAAAAGGATATAAATGGAGTGCTGTTGAGATGCATTGGGAAAATCAAATTTTCCATGGTGGATCAGTTGGAGGTCATTTTTCTCCAAGAGTGACAACCCTCAAGATTATGAAGGTTGGCTATTATTGGCCCAAGGTATTCAGTGATTGTTATACATGGATCAAGAGGTGCAAGAATTGTGCATTCTTTACAGGGAAGGAGAGATTAGCAACCCTTCCATTGCACCCAATTTCAATTGACCAGCCAATCATGCAATGGGGTTTGGACTTCATTGGAGTCATTAATCCAAAATCAAGCCAAGGGCACAAGTGGATCCTAACAGCAAGAGACTACTTCACCAAATGGACTGAGGTAGTGGCACTCAAAGAGGCAAATGAATCTAGCATTCTAGACTTCTATGAGGGGATAGTAACTAGATTTGGCATACCTACCACTATAATATCAGATAATGCATTGGCATTCATAGGATCAAAGGTAACTGAATGGGCTGTTAAGAATGGGATCTATCTATGCACTTCATCAAATTATTACCCTCAAGGTAATGGCCAAGTTGAGTCTACCAACAAGAACTTATTAAGGATCATCAAGAGGACTCTTGATTGAAAATTAGAGGACTTGGCACACCAAACTAAAATCAGCCTTATGGGCTGATAGGATAACTCCCAAGAGATCCACAGGTAACTCTCCATTCAAGCTTGTTTATGGAAGAGAGGCAATATTTCCTATGTCACTTGAGTTACCAACATTGGAACTCATGAAGCATTTGGAATTGTTAGAGTTTTAACCCATGGAGGTTAGATATGTAGAATTGATGGAACTCCAAGAAATCAGAGAGCATGCAGCCCAAACAATGGAGAAGGACCAAGCCTTGATCAAGAGAAGACCTTTGATAGGAAAGCTAAGAACCTTCCAAGTTGGAGATTTAGTGTTGAAATGGGATGCATACTGAGAAAATCCAGAAGACATTCAAAGTTTGATGCCATTTGGAGTGGCCCCTACATGGTTAGAAAATGTAAGAACAATAATGCCTTATAATTGTCTACATTGGATGGTGAAGAATCAGTAGATTCTAGTTAATGGAATCCATCTAAAGCATTGCTAATAAAAGGAAACTCCTCACCTTGTACATATTAACTTATATTTTCATTCCTCCAAGTGCTTGTGCACATTGTTTTTTTGTAGTTTAGTTTTACATTTCCCTAAGTGCTTTGGCACAAGCTTTTTGTCCCAAGGATGCATCCTGAGCCATGTTCCAGATCAAGTGATGTTCTACTCTCACAATCTTCCTTCTAGAAATTTTCTAATGATTTGGGCGTACAATCAGTTAATTTTATGACTCCATGCCCAATGGATTGCTTTCAAGCAACGGTAACTTCATCCAAGCAGCAAATGACCCTCTCGAGTCACCAAAATTGTTATCCAAAATAAGCCCCTTGCTTATTTTTGGCTAACTTCCTTCATTCCTTCCTTCCTTGTGTCTCATTCAAATTTTTCACTTTTTAGGCACTCAAATTTTTCTAGAAATGGTTTCATCGGATAGATAATTTTCTCACCTTTCCAGTAAAGGTAAATTTTTCCTTCTAACTCTCGTATTTTGCAAGTTATGGCTCAATGGAGTTTTGAGGGAAATTTTCCAGGAAGGCTCTCGCATCCAATAGGAATGTGCCATGTGGCGATGGAATGGTGGGTTAGTGGAGGTAATTTGAAAAATTTTCCAAGGAAGTGGCGGGCGTAAAGGAAAAATTTCACCGTGGCCCGCGAAGAAAGAAGTGGCTTTGAGGCCCACGTAAATAGGAGGACGCCACGTGTCCATAAGGTCGACGGGATTCGGAGTGGCGGAGTGAATTTTGGCTTTTCAAAAAAATTGCAAAGGGTCTAAAAAGAAGGTATTGGTCTGAAGTTTGAACGGAGGAGGAAAAGAAAATTACAAGGGCCCGTAGCAAATAGGAGGATGCCACATGTCCACAGGTGGCGGAATTCGAGGCGCGGGGGGAATTTGGAAATTTTTCCAAAGTGTTGCAAATGGCGCAAAGGAAAATTTGTTCTGTGGGCCCACCAAGGAGAAAATGAAGGTTTTATAGAAGCCTGCGGACCAATCAAAGTATGACACGTGTCCTAGTCTTGTCGGAGGTCGGGGCACGGGAGAAGTTGACATTTTTGCCAAAGTGATCGGCAGTATCAAAGGGAAAGTTTGGAGCACACGCCTAAGTGAATAGAAGGATGCCACATGGCATCAGAGTGGGGGGGCAGAAATTTTTGGGGAAATTTTCCAAATTCAAAAAAGAAGGGAAATTTTGGGTTTGCCCCCGACCCAATTTTTGCCCCTTTTTGCCCTAAATCTTCATAGGGGCATATCTTTCGATCCAGAGCTTGGTTTTCCTTAATTTTTGTGTCATTAGAAAGCTATTGAAGTCCTCTACATGATAGAATCTTCAATTTTGTTTTTTGATGGAGTTTAGTGAGAGAAAAATAAAAAATGTCTTTGGCATGGGGAAAAGAGCGGTGACATCCACCCACCATTTTTAATGCAAGATGGCTTGCATTCTTCTCCAGCATGGTCAAAAATATTGGGAATGAACTTTTAAGGGTACCCATGCCTTCTTGATGGATTTGGTTGGTGGTTGAATGTTTCCTTTTATTTTTCCTGTTTCTCCTTCCTGAGCTCAAGTTTTCATTGTTAAAAGCTAGATTTGGCTCATTTGTAAAGGGTTGGACATTTTTATGAACTGCAAGCTCCCTTCTTCACCCTAGCAAGTGAATTTGTGGAATATCAGACCTCTTTTAGGATTGCAACATGTTTTCTACCTCTTTGTTGTTGTAATGCATTGTATTTAAAAATGGAAATGACAATGCAAGCTCTGTGAATGAGTTTTCAATCCTTTCTTGTGTTGTTTGCTTCATTTTGATCCTTCATTACATTTTAGAAATTTGTGCATGATTCATGTTGCATTTTATAATCTATGTCAATTTGCCAGAAGTGGATGTTCACCACTCTTTTGGTGTATCACCTTGTTAGTTTTAGTTTTATCTTCTTTTCTTCTATCCTTATCTCCTTTGCAAAATTAGAGTAAGATTTTGAGCTTAAACCTCTAAAAGTTTCAAGCATACACCTGATCAGAGGAGTAGAGGAACCAGCCTTTAATCTAGAGACTCTTTTCCTAATTTTTCAAGTCCCACACTTGGGGAAAAGATTCAATGTTGTGCAATCACACTGGATGCCCATTATCAAACTAGAAATCTGATAAAACATCCAGGGGTGCTGCTGATTTGCACTAACAAGGGATAGGTGCATTTTTCAAGGGCTAATGTAGCTAACATCATGGATGTTGGGGACATAAAATCTGTCAGATCCTAGTGCCGACACGTGTCCTCCCAAAAATTGACTAACTCCTAAACTACCTTTGAGAGGGTAACTTGGAATGATGATAACTTGAGCTCCTAGTGGAAGTTCTTGGTGAAATGTTATATATTACTGACTTTAAATTTCATTTTTAATCCAATGGTGGGGTTCTAATGTTTTTATTCATCCATCTAATCCCCTGGAAAATTGGATTTGTGATTTTGTAACTCCACTGTGCTCGATAAAAACTACCTGCAAATCCTATGGGCCAAGGTGTTGTGAAAAATATTATTTCACTATCATGTGGGTCTTAGAATCCTCTTTATTTTTATGTTTTTTAACTTCTAACTCCATTCGGAGCTCCCAAAATCTTTTTTGAAGCCCGTAGTTGTTTTGGGATTGTGTACTTTGCTAGGCTTGAGGAACTTTGTTTTTACTCGATCTAATCCAAGTCTTTCAAAACTTCCCCAAACCTTCCAAAATCATTTCCATGATGTTCTAAGGTCTTCAATTCACCTCCATGTTTAATTAGGCCCTTTTGTTCCACTCCGAAGGGTTGATCCAATCTTGGGAAGGCTAGTGATAGCCCTTCCCAATACTGCCAGAAGATAGCATCTTTTGATGGACTCCTAAAATCACCTATGGGGAATGAATTAACATCGATAAGGAGGTTACTTTGGATTATTTGGATATACTTGGGGTGTCTTGGAATGATAAGACATGAAAATTTTGACATAGGTATAGTTGGCGTGCTCGATAAATTATCGATTTCCTTGTTGCACATTTCACAAAAACAAAATGATATTGTACTCTTTGAAGTTGCTAGGTTTTAACAAATTAAGGTAAGATCTTTTGAGCTTAGAGACCTCTAAGTTGACCACCCACATTAACTTTGGAGATCTATTTTATAAACAAGATATTTATAAATTAATTGAATTCATTGATGATTTTTAGATTTTAAATTAAGATATTTCAAGAAAAAGCACCCGTAAGATTATGCCACCACATAATATTTTGATCCTATCGATGGTTAGGATTTAATAAATTAAAATGAATATATTTTAAGCAAGCACGTACACTTATGCCACAACATATTATTTGGAGATTGCATTCACTAGGGTTTAATAGTTTTAATTATGATATTTAATAACATTTAAAAAATTAAAGGAAGATATTTTGAACTTAGTTTTCGCTAGGTTAAACAATGACATAATATTTGTATCTCGCAGTCATTAGAATTTAACAAACAAAATTAATAAATTATGAGCTATGCTGCCAATATCTACTTCTAAAATATAATATTTCAAATTTAGTTTTCGCTAGGAGTTAACGAGTTAAAGAATTATATTTTGACCTTAGCCAATGGTACGTTATGCCACAACATAATATTTGGAGCTTAGTGGTTGCTAGGTTTTATCAAAATAAAGTAGGATATTGTGAGCTAAGCAGACTGCTAGGTTATACCAAGACATAATATTTGGAGCATAGCGATCGTAAGGATGTACAAAAATAAATTAAGATATTAGGAGCTTATCTAATGCTAGGATATGCCAAAACATAATATTTTTTAGAAATAGAGTAAAAGTGGGGGTTTTGAAATGACCCTCATGCTTTTACAAAAATCCCTCATGGAGATATTACACTTTCAAGCAAGTAGAGAACAAGCTGGATGCAAAGAAAAAGAAAAAAATCCAAAAGCCTTAAGTCAAACAAATCCAAATTATATTTTATGAATATTTTTTAGAGTATTTTCTTCCTCCTTAGGCAATAGTAGGGTTTCTTTTTAATTGAAATTTATCCTTATTAATAATATTATTTCTCGTGTTTATAACCATTAATTGATCTCGTCCATCGCATGATTGCAATCTATCGATGTCATAAATTCCAATTAAATTCACAAATGTTGTATCCTCTGTGTCATGGCCAAAAATGGTTACACCTCAACATTACCTAACAAATTTTTTTGTAATAAGTCGCTAGGTTTTAACAAATTAAAATAAGTTATTTTGAGCTTATCGACCTTTGATTTAATCAACTACATTAACTTTGGAGAGCTGTATAGCAATCAAGATTTGTATGAATTATTTGATTTTATTGTATGATTTTAATATTTTAAATTAAGATATTTCAATCTTTACGCCAGCTAGGTTATGCCACCACATAATATTTGGAGCATATAGGTTTTTAGCATTTACTAAGTTAAATTAAGATATTTTGAGCTTAGCGGTTAGAATTCCCATTTTAAAGCTTTAGAAACAAGGAATTTTTTTTTAATAGCATTCTCTGTTCTAAATTATCATAATTTAGAACACACATTTCAAGTTTTTAAATAATGTTCTCTATTCTAAATGATCATGATTTAGAACACACATTCCATGCCAATCAATCTCATAATAGATAACCATATGCAAGTTGTAATGACTCGATGAACTGCCGATCTCTCATTTCATGACTCGGAGTTTCATCGGTCTCTCATTTCATGACTCGGTTTCTTACCGATCCTTCATGTTGACTCAATGTATTGTATACTAAGTATACTTGGTTCTCTTACCTTTTTGGGGTATTGAAGTGTTCCATTTAAGAGGCCTATCTAAATATTTGTTACCAATATTCATCTAAAATCCTACTTCTTAAACTAGGTGATATAGGACAACGCAACCAACAACTTGTGATACTTTGGCCAAAGATTTTCACATGCTTTGCATGATCATATTCCTAGATGGCATACTCATCGATGGAATACGTCCTTCACCCCCACTTCATCTGTTATCTAGAATGGTCTTCACTGACTCCTGTCAGTCCTCTTGTCCAAGGCTTACCATAACCTAGATTAGCAACATAAAAGGTATAGAGCATCACTCGTGGTGACTAAGGGTACATAGACATACTCAATCGACCCAAGTCGATTGTGTGTGTCTAGTTACCTTTAGTCATCATGAGTTTCCCCTATATGAAGGCATGTCCCTAACCTGACCTAAGGTAAAACTAAGGTCAAGTCCAAGTTTATGTAGATCTAGATGATCCAATTCGGAAGGGTGTTGTGATGTGTCAGCTGCAACACATTGTGCCATTATGAAGACCCGGTCTTCATGATGTCACAAGTACTGTATTTGGTGTGTACCAACATCCTATGGAATCACCTCATCTAGAAGTACATATCCAGTTAAGAAGTTAAACACTTACTTATCTTCTTAATTAAGATTTAATTTCAGCAACCCTATTGAATCCTTAATTTCTTTGTTCATTAAGGTTGCTAACCATTAATGATTGATAGTTACCATGTAGATAAATCTGCAATCAATCCCTCTTCCCGAAGGTTTGTATTTCATTCCATGGTATCTTATCATAAGATTCAAGCTCATAAACAGAATCAATATACCATGGTAAGATTATCTTACTTTTCTTAACCAAGTTTAAGCATGATTAATTTTAGATTCTAGTTCCTTGTTAATAGACTTCATTAAGATGAATTATCTATTCATTACGTATGTATTTATTTCATTTGGTTTCCATATTCTGATTTGATTTAACCAGAGGGAGTATGTTTTCTCAAAAGGTATTAACAAATGCTTATCCCCTTAGAATAATTACCTTTCTTTTATCTTTATATTCTTTTAGGGTTCATTGTTGCCATTTACTTTATACAAGAATTATAAATAGATTTCCTCTTATTTACGTCATCTAGTAAACCATCATGATCTAGTTATGTTTCCATCTATTTGTGCCAACTTAGAAGTTGCATTCGATAAAGGAATAAAATATCAATTCCCTTCCTATCAGTTTCATTTGAGTTCAACTGAAATGATTCAAAACAGATAGGTTCATGAGAGAATAATGACAAGTTTACAAAATTTCCTTTACAGTAAACCCAAAGTGAATAATACATCAAATACAAATAACAATCAATCCTTTTCCCATTCCTCAAGTAAATTATACATTTTACAAGTCTAAACATTTAGACTTCATTCATGCCAATCAACATTGATAAACTCAAACAAGAATACAACTTTTCCCTTTTTCAATTATATTACAATAAGAATAATAATTCCTCATAAAAGATGCAGCCTTTAGGTAAACACAAGAGGCATCATAAAAGAACTTGTCTTCTTTTTTTCACTTAGAATCCATCTGCAAAAATTTCTAGCATGGGTCAGTTCATCGAACTGAGCATGATAAGCACTAAACATTAAAATGATGTGCTTTCAACTAACTGTCTCATAAAAAGAACTCTACTTTTATGAAACATTTAGCAATTCAGATAGATATCTCATAAAGGAATAAGGATCCTAACAAGAAGGTCAAAATAAGCAATCCACAATACATTATGTAAGTATCATGATCAAAGCAACACTCTTCAACCAAGTAATTTCACAAGAAGGATTACAACAGATAAGTGATAATACATCTCAATTACTTATCAAACTCATACTATAGATGCATGTAATTATTTCTTGATTCAAACAAGTGTTCAAGAAGGGTACCACCCTAGTTCTCATAACTGAACTATTTTAAAGAAGCAATTAATCATAATCCACAACACTAACATAACTCTTCATGCAATATCAGAAGCCAAATTCATTCTATCAAAAAGGATGGAATTAGGATGAACCAATTAATATTCTACACAAGAATTCCCTTCTTTCCAACATTGAATCAATATCAATCCAATTCCAATTTATCGATTCAAGGAATAAGAAGTGCAGGATCCCGCCTAATTACCCATTCAGACCTCAACATGGTTAATATAGAGGAAAGACAACAATAGTTGAAAAGTAAACAACTTAAGTCATCCTTCAGTGTTCAATGAACAACATGGTATTTAACAATTCAAGAGAAGAGAAAGAACCAAATGCAAATCCTTTTTACATTTGAAGAAAAAACAATGATGCATACCTAGCTCAAAAATAGAGAGAAGATCCCAATAATCCATCCTATTAAAAGGTTAAACACAATTGACATCCCAAGAAGACTAGACTGATCCTTACCTAACAACATCCAAATTCAACAACCACTGCCACACAAACAACATAGTCGAAATTGAATCGATATAAGATAAACAACATAATCAAACAAGGTAGGGTCGAAGAGAGGGCTTCTCATCAAGTAAAGAGAACAATCACAACAACACAAAACTGATACAAGTTTCAAGGCAACAAGCTTAACAACTAATTCCTTAGCTTCATTTCAGTGAAGATAGCCTCGTCCAGATGTTTCCTCATTTCCCAAATAGAGAGAAACCTACAAGGTATTCCTATGTACTCAAGAAAAATGAATACAAGCTACAACCAAGCCATCCATGTACCCACTTAACAGGAATCAAAGAAATAGTCCATACGTAAGAAAGAAAGGGCTCCATCCTAGATTTGAACAAGATGAAGGAAATTCAAAGGGAGGTTCAACCCCAAGTTGGTTCTCAAAATCGAACCCAAAAGAAGGAGAAGAGTAAAATCGAACCCTTCTAACTCATATACTTCAATTAACTAAAATATAATTAATCCATTCTTTCAACAACTTCTACAGATGTAAATCAAAATATTATTCACAAACTAATTCATACATGGAGGAGAGAGAGAAACATCAATATCCTCACATAGTCCCAAGAGAAGAAGTTAAATCGTAATTTACAGATTTTGAGCAAGGAAGAATAAAACCGAATGAAATCCTCTCTTAACAGTTCCAAAAAGTTCATAAATTCAAAATGTATTAAGCTCAAGAAGGTGTCAACATATCACTGTTTCTTTAAAACAAGTTTGAATCCACAAGAAAACAATGAATCAAGACCCATTTCAACATAACTTAACAAGTGATAAAATTGAAGCCACTTCAGATTTTAACTGAAACATCAATTTTTCTTACCTTCTCCTAACAAAGGAAGATATTCCCGATCAAATTTTTAAACCAATCATTATTTTTCCTTAAACCATTTTAGCACAAGAGTTCAAAAGTCCACACGACTTAAGCAACCTTCTAGTTTCAAATAAATAAACACGATTTACTCAACATGCATCAAGAAAAATACCCATTTTGAATCTTTTCCAAACAATAAACTCAAGTAGAAGATCTCAACAAAAATACACCAAGGCATTTCCACAAAACCATTCATTTCTAAGAGTAGAGTTCTTTTAATGAAGATGCTTAATAAAAAGTAGAACTATTTAACAAGAAGAGCCTATCATGCCTGATAAAATTTCTTGTTGATTTGTAGAAGATCTCCAGATTGAGCTTCTCAAGAATCTCTTCTTTTCAACCAACATCAATAGTCAAATCTCCCAACTTCCTCTACATTTCCACAAGTTTAGAAAACAATCCCAAAGATACCCATGATTACAATGGGTCGAAAAACAAGCTTGCTGGTTCGAAGAACCTAAACTCTCATGCAGAGCAAAAACCTAGAAAGATCCAAATGACCAACAACTTTCTCCAATTCCTCCTACCTAACTCCTAGGTGGTTTCCTCCACTGAGCCCAGCTATTGAATGTATTGAATGCATTGAATGCATTGAATCCATTTCCCCCTCTTTCCTTATGCCACCGCCACTTCAAATTTGGTGAAACAAAATTCAAGAACTCCATTCATTTTAAATTTAGCAATGATGTCAGCTAGGTGTCCCACCATCTTCTTATGCCTCCACCAATCTTGGTGAATTTAAGATGTAAGGAATGAAATCAATTCACATTAATAACTTAGAAACCACACCACCAACCTTCCATTTTCCAAGTGACCCATAGGTCCCCTTTTCATCTTAGTAATAGTTTAGGTTACATTAGCATTGGTTAGGTTTTTCCACCTTAGTTCTTAGGTCACTAGGATTTATCTTAGGTTAGTTCAAGACTCCTAGCCTTATAACATACCTCCTTAGGTTAGGTTATCACCTCTTAGATTAGAATTTATATAAGGTAGGAACCACAACCTAGTTTTTGGCATCAACCAAAATAGTTTAGTAATAGGTCCTAGGTAAGTATTATTACCTTAGGTCAAAAATCCAATAGGGCAACATTATAGTTTGGGTCAGATCCAAATAACAACATGCATTCTGACCAAGGTTAAGGCATTTTCCTTATTATCCCACAACAGATCCTTAATCTCCTCATGTTGATCAAGCATTACAAAACATTAATAAAGGAGGTCCAAATTTATAGTTTGCAGCATGATGCCGAGTAAGGACACCTGAAGCTAGGTCCTTCACAATTTATAACAAAATATTGCTCGGTTCCATAATATGTTTCATTCAACATGTCAATTAACAAGATGACAATAAAGAAGAACTCGAAGCATACCTTGGATCAATGGAATTGATTCAAGGTGTGTTGTTAGCATATGGAAAATGTGAAACAACAAGTATAGATTTACAACCTATATTTCACATAGCATAATGGTTTCACTTCCAAGTAAACAAAATTACAGCTAGCATGAATTCTGAACAATAATAACTTATCCATTACAAACATGATTTTCAACGTCAAAAGAATACACCTTCCTAAGACAAATCACATGTCAACATTTGCAATGTCAAAAGTGGAAGTCATCATAGTAACGGTCATGACCAAGATGTTACATACCTTCCTCCTTAAAAGAATCATCATCCGATGATTAACTTAATCAAACCATTAAGGTTTTAGGAAAAATTTAATTATTGTCCTTCCATTCATATGTCCATAACAGGACTAAATTTGAAAAATTCAAGTTTTCAAAATAGTATTTAAAATAGTTGTCAAATTGTTCAAGTAACTACCCAAGTTTGGTAGATTTAACATCAAAATATGAATTAAATTTTTAGATTTTATCAATTTTTAGAATCAATTCTGATCAAACAAGTATGGAAAAGTAGATCTCATATCTTGAGATTTTCCCAGGTTGTACTTTCTTCATTAAATGGTCCCACTGGACCTTACATTGACTTATTTCATGATTTCTTAAGTGCAACTGGTGAGTTTCCAGCACTCGAATGGGTTTAACCATGATTATTCTGGGTCTTGGACCTGCAAGGAATTCCAATTCAACACATGTGATAAATCTGAAACGTATTTCTTAAGAAAAGAAATATGGAAAACATCATGCATTCGTGATAAAGTAGAGGTAAAGCTAAACGATAAGCTACATAGGGTTGATTACTTCAACTATTTCAAAGGGTCCCACATAATGAGGTGATAACTTGGTAGCCTTGCAAAAGTTATAGAACTCTTTTTGGCTTAACCAAAGAAAGACCTTCTCACCAAGTTCAAATTTCCTATCAACCCGCTTTAAGTCTACATAATTTTCTACCTATCTATGCACTTCCTTCAAGTGTTCATGAATCATTTTAACTTGTTGTTCCATTTTTGTAAGGATTTCAGGCCCTATCACCTCTCTATCTTCAATGTTGTCCCAACTAATAGGGTTTTGCATTTCCTTCCATATAGTGCTTCAAAAGGTGCCATTTTTAGAGAGGCGTGATAAGTATTATTATAAGAAAACTCAACTAATGGAAGGTACTCCTCCCATTTATATATGTTGATCCATACAATACATTCTTAGCATATCCTCTAAAACTTGATTAACTCTTTCAGTCTGTCCATCCATTTCACGGGTGATACAAGAACTAAAATTTAGTTTAGTTCCTAGAGCTGCATTAAGCATTTGCCAAAATCTTGATGTCATTCTTGGATCTCTATCCGATATGATTAATTCAGGTATTCCATGTAACCTGAAAATCTCATGCACAAATCTTCTTGCTAACACAGGTGAATCATCCTTTAGATTACCAACAATAAAGTGTGCTACCTTTGTTAGTTTATCAACAACTACCAGAATAACATCATGTTTATTCTTTGACATAGGCAACCCTTGAACAAAATCCATGGTTATCACTTGCCATTTGTACTATGGAATGTTGTGAGGGTAAAGTAACTGGCTGGATGCATATGTTCCACTTTAACTCGTTGACATTCTAAACAGTGCGTCATGATTTCCATCACATCCTTTTTCATCCCTTTCCAGAAATATTGTTGTTTTATATCAGCCAACATCTTTGTAATGCCAGGGTGTCAGAAAAAGGTGAGTTGTGAAATTCAACTAATAATTTCTTTCTTAAATCATTTTCCAAAGGTATGTATACCTGGTTTTCAAACCACAAAATTCCTTCATTGTCAAAATGAAAACCCTTATATCTCACATCATTTGGATTTGCAGCAAGTGTTGTCCTTACTTGCTGAAAATAAGAATCAGATTCCATGACACTTTTCACCTCATCTTTAAACTGAGTTCTTAATGTTATAAGAGCATAAATGTGCTTCCTATGACTTAGAGCATCAACTACTCTATTTTCCTTTCCTTTAATATAGCTTATATCAAAATCATACTGAGATAGAAATTCCAACCATCTTCATTGTCTTGCATTAGGTTTGGCTGAGTGAAAATATACTTCAACCCAAGATGGTCAGTTTTTAGTTCAAAAGGCCTACCGAGAAGATAATGCCTCCATATTTGAAGGGCATGAACAATGGCAGCAAGCTCTAGGTCATGTGGAGCATAATTCCATTCATGTAACTTGAGTTTTCTACTTTCATAAGCTATGACATGGTCATCCTACAATAGAATACCTCCGAGGCCCTCTCAGATGCATCTGTTACAACAATAAAGTCCCCATTTGGATCAGGTACAGTCAGAATAGGTGTTGTAGTTAACTGATCCTTTAGAATCTTAAAAGTAGATTCACATTTGTCATTCCAAACAAATTTCTTATCTTTCTTTTGTAATGAAGTTATTGGTGCAACAATCTTAGAAAAGTCTTTAACAAACTTTCTATAGTAACCAACAAGACCCATGAAGCTTCTAACTTCATGCACATTCTTGGGTACAGGCCACTCAGTTATAGCTATGATCTTGAAGGATCTACAACTATTCCATTTTTCTTATTACATGTCCCAAATAGTGTACTTCCATGTCATAGAAGGAACATTTAGACAACTTACCATACAACTTTCTCTTTCTTAAGATTTCCAAAACTATCTTCAAATGCTCATGATGTTCTTCAATGCTTTTAGAGTATATGAGAATATCATCCAAGAATACAAGCACAAACTTGTCCAAGTATTCTTGAAAAATATTATTCATCAAATTCATAAAAGTGGCAGGTGCATTTGTCAACCCAAAAGGTAAAACTATGAATTCGTAATGCCCATACCTTGTTCTAAAAGTTGTTTTATGTATGTCTTCATCCTTTATTCTCAACTGATGATATCCCGATCGAAGATCTATTTTAGAATACACCGATGCTCCACACATCTGATCAAATAGATCATCAATTCTAGGAAGTGGATATCGGTTCTTAATAGTTTCCTTGTTCAACATTTTGTAATCAATACACAATCTAAGTGTGTCATCCTTCTTTTTCACAAAGATTACCAGTGCTCCCCAAGGTGAGACACTTGGTCTTATCAATCCTTTTGACAAAATTTCCTATAACTGAGCCTTAAGCTCTACCAATTCAATGGTAGTCATTCTATAAGGTGCCTTGGATATAGGCTCGGTTCCTGGTTTGATCTCTATTGTGAAGTCAAACTCCCATTTGGGTGGAAGACCCAGTAACTCTTCTAGAAATACATCTCTAAAATTTTGTAACAAAGGATATTTTTCCATAAAATCATTACCTTCTTCTGTAGTTTAGAAATATTTACTACATACAAGGTACAACCTTTTTTTTTGGCCTTTTTAAGTTGCATTGTTGACAACTTCCTAACTGAAATCTCATGTTTTACACCCTGAATGACCATTGATTTTCTATAGATCATCTAAACAACTAATATGTTTTTCAAAACAATCAACCTTTGCTTTATGCTCAGCTAGCCAGTTAACACCTATGATTATGTCATAAGACCCCAAAGGAGCAACATAAAGGTCAACTTCTATGGAAAAACTAGGCAAGTCAAGGACTGCTCCAAAAAGACACATACTAACCATATGAGTAACATTATTTCCATAATGCACAGTCCACAATTTATCCATTTTCTCAGCTTTTCTTTTTAATTTGAAGCTAACTTAGTAGAGATAAAACATTTAGTAGTCTCAGTATCAAAAATGTATAGTCACAGGTATATCAAATAACTTACGGAACTTCTATGGGTGTGACTTACTTTTTGACTTGCTTGTCAGCTACACAACATGTATCCTATGTTTTGATTGTGGTCATCCTTCTTCAAAGGAAAATGACTCACGTAATGATCCTTGCCACAATTAAAATAGCCTCCAACAGGCCCCTTCCTAGGCTCAAATTTATTTCCAGCCTTGAAGTTATCATTCTGGCTTCCGTAGGACTTTTGTCCATTATTATTGTTCTTGAAAAAGTTGTTTCCACATACTAGCAACAAGTTTGTTTATTGTTGTTCTCTTATTATTATCAGTGGAAAAAAAATTTTTTTTCATGCCAAACCTCTTCCAGGGTCCCTTTTTAGGTGTAAGAGATGAAGAAGAGTTTGGAACCTTCTTTCTAATTTCCTCTCTATGAGCAGAGATTGCTCTTAATTTCTGTTCTTGCCTTATGGATTTTTCAACAACCCCTTCCATAGTGGTTGGACTGTGAACATCCACCTCACCTCCTATAATGGGATTTAATCCCATAATAAATTTTCCATATCCTGAACTTCTCATCAGTTTGATACTGAGGCACGTACTTAAGGAGTTTAGTAAACCTTTCCCAATACTCTGTCACAGTTAACTTTCCTTGAGATAAGTTCTGAAATTTAGTCATTTTTTGATCATAGAAAAGTTGAGGCAGCCACCATTTTCCTAAAGTAACTTTTAAATTGATCCCAAGTTATGTCTTCTTTGACCATATTCAACTCAGCCTTATGGTTGTCCCACCATGAAGATGCCTCATGAGAAAGTTGATACGCTCCCCATATTACTTTTGTTTCCTCAGAGAAGTTTCTTATAGCAAAGTACTTCTCCATTTCACTGAGCCAGTTCTCAGCCCCATCCCCAAGTGTAGTTCCATCAAACTTAGGAGGAATTATTCTTTTTATATCATTGGTGAGTTCTGCTTGCTAATCTTGCCTTTTTATTTTCAGGCTGATTAGGTATGTTTACATTACTATTATCAACACCTAGATTTCCCCCATTGGTGTTGTCCACAGAGAGGTGGCTGATTGTCATTATCAGCATCTTCTTCCTCCTCCTCATTTCCCATTACTTGTTGTTCCAATATAGCTAGATGATCCCTCGTGTCCAACAGGGCAGCAAGGATCTCATCAAGTTTTTGGGTAGTAGTTGCTTCTCCACCCGGTGGTGGGTTGTTTGCAAGCATTTCCTCTTGTTCTAACCATTTTTTTGTCTACAAGAAAATTTAAGTTTTTATCAGATTATGGACACAATAGGTCCGAGAGCTACAACCTTCAGCTCTGATACCAAGATGTAACATTCCCATTTTAAAGCTTTAGAAACAAGGGATTTTTTTTTTTTAAATAGTGTTCTCTATTCTAAATTATCATAATTTAGAACACATGTTTCAAGTTTTTAAATAATTTTCTCTATTCTAAATGATCATGATTTAGAACACACATTCCATGCCAATCAATCTCATAACAGATAACCATATGCAACTGTAATGACTCGATGAACTACCGATCTCTCATTTCATGACTCAGAGTTTCATCGGTCTCTCATTTCATGACTTGGTTTCTTACCGATCCTTCATGTTGACTCAATGTATTGTATACTAAGTATACTTGGTTCTCTTACCTTTTTAGGGTATTGAAGTGTTCCATTTAAGAGGCCTATCTGAATATTTGTTACCAATATTCATCTAAAATCCTACTTCTTAAACTAGGTGATATAGGACAACGCAACCAACAACTTGCGATACTTTGGCCAAATATTTTCACATGCTTTGCATGATCATATTCCTAGATGGCATACTCATCAATGGAATACATCCTTCACCCCCACTTCATTTGTTATCTAGAATGGTCTTCACTAACTCTGTCAGTCCTCTTGTCCAAGGCTTACCATAACCCAAATTAGCAACATAAAAGGTATAGAGCATCACTCGTGGTGACTAAGGGTACATAGACATACTCAGTCAACCCAAGTCGATTTGTGTGTGTCTAGTTACCTTTAGTCATCGTGAGTTTCCCCTATATGAAGGCATGTCCCTAACCTGACCTAAGGTAAAACTAAGGTCAAGTCCAAGTTTATGTAGATCTAGATGATCCAATTTGGAAGGGTGTTGTGACGTGTCAGCTGCAACACTATGTGCCATTATGAAGACCCGGTCTTCATGATGTCATAGTACTGTAGTTGGCATGTACCAACATCCTATGGAATCACCTCATCTAGAAGTACATATCTAGTTAAGAAGTTAAACACTTACTTATCTTCTTAATTAAGATTTAATTTCAGCAACCCTGTTGAATCCTTAATTTCTTTGTTCATTAAGGTTGCTAACCATTAATGATTGATAGTTACCATGCAGATAAATCTACAATCAATCCCTCTTCCCGAAGGTTTGTATTTCATTCCATGGTATCTTATCATAAGATTCAAGCTCATAAAAGAATTAATATACCATGGTAAGATTATCTTACTTTGCTTAACCAAGTTTAAGCATGATTAATTTTAGATTCTGGTTCCTTGTTAATAGACTTCATTAAGATGAAGTCTATTCATTACGTATGTATTTATTTCATTTCGGTTGCCATATTCTGATTTGATTTAACCAGAGGGAGTATGTTTTCTCAAAAGGTATTAACAAATGCTTATCCCCTTAGAATAATTACCTTTCTTTTATCTTTATATTCTTTTAGGGTTCATTGTTGCCATTTACTTTATACAAGAGTTATAAATAGATTTCTCTTTTATTTACATCATCTAGTAAACCATCATGATCTAGTTATGTTTCCATCTATTTGTGCCAACTTAGAAGTTGCATTCGATAAAGGAATAAAATATCAATTACCTTCCTATCAGTTTCATTTGAGTTCAACTGAAATGATTCAAAATAGATAGGTTCACGAGAATAATGAAAAGTTTACAAAATTTCCTTTACAGTAAACCCAAAGTGAATAATACATCAAATACAAATAACAATCAATCCTTTTTCCCATTCCTCAAGTAAATTATACATTTTACAAGTCTAAACATTCAGACTTCATTCCTGCCAATCAACATTGATAAACTCAAACAAGAATACAACTTTTCCCTTTTTCAATTATATTACAATAAGAATAATAATTCCTCATAAAAGATGCAGCCTTTAGGTAAACACAAGAGGCATCATAAAAGAACTTGTCTTCTTTTTTCACTTAGAATCCATCTGTAAAAATTGCTAGCATGGGTCAGTTCATCGAACTGAGCATGATAAGCACTAAACGTTAAAATGATGTGCTTTCAACTAACTGTCTCATAAAAAGAACTCTACTTTTATGAAACATTTAGCAATTCAGATAGATATCTCATAAAGGAATAAGGATCCTAACAAGAAGGTCAAAATAAGCAATCCACAATACATTATGTAAGTATCATGATCAAAGCAACACTCTTCAACTAGTAATTTCACAAGAAGGATTACAATAGATAAGTGATAATACATCTCAATTACTTATCAAACTCATACTATAGATGCATGTAATTCTTTCTTGATTCAAACAAGTGTTCAAGAAGGGTACCACCCTACAGTTCTCAAAACTGAACTATTTTAAAGAAGCAATTAATCATAATCCACAACACTAACATAACTCTTCATGCAATATCAGAAACCAAATTCATTCTATCAAAAGGATGGAATTAGGATGAACCAATTAATATTCTACACAAGAATTCCCTTCTTTCCAACATTGAATCAATATCAATCCAATTCCAATTTATCGATTCAAGGGAATAAGAAGTGCAGGATCCCACCTAATTACCCATTCAGCCTCAACATGGTTAATACAGAGGAAACAAAACAGTTGAAAAGTAAACAACTTAAGTCATCCTTCAGTGTTCAATGAACAACATGGTATTTAACAATTTAGAGAAGAGAAAGAACCGAATGCAAATCCTTTTACATTTGAAGAAAAACAACGATGCATACCTAGCTCAAAAATAGAGAGAAGATCCCAATAATCCATCCTATTAAAAGGTTAAACATAGTTGACATCCCAAGAAGACCAGACTGATCCTTACCTAACAACATCCAAATTCAACAACCACTACCACACAAACAACATAGTTGAAATTGAATCGATATAAGATAAACAACAGAATCAAGCAAGGTAGGGTCAAAGAGAGGGCTTCTCGTCAAGTAAAGAGAATAGTCACAACAACATAAAATTGATACAAGTTTCCAAGGCAACAAGCTTAACAACTAATTCCTTAGCTTCATTTCAGTGAAGATAGCCTCGGTCCAGACGTTTCCTCATTTCCCAAATAGAGAGAAACCTACAAGGTATTCCTATGTACTCAAGAAAAATGAATACAAGCTATAGCCAAGCCATCCATGTACCCACTTAATAGGAATCAAAGAAAACAGTCCATATGTAAGAAAGAAAGGGCTCCATCCCAGATTCGAACAAGATGAAGGAAATTCAAAGGGAGGTTCAACCCCAAGTCGGTTCTCAAAATCAAACCCAAAAGAAGGAGAAGAGTAAAATCAAACCCTTCTAACTCATATACTTCAATTAACTAAAAAATAATTAATCCATTCTTTCAACAACCTCTATAGATGTACATCAAAATATTATTCACAAACTAATTCATACATGGAGGAGAGAGAGAAACATCAATATCCTGCACATTCCCAAGAGAAGAAGTTAAATCATAATTTACCAGATTTTGAGCAAGGAAGAATAAAACCAAATGAAATCCTCTCTTAATAGTTCCAAAAAGTTCATAAATTCAAAATGTATTAAGCTCAGAAGGTGTCAACATATCACTATTTCTTTAAAACAAGTTTGAATCCACAAGAAAACAATGAATCCAAAGACCCATTTCAACATAACTTAACAACAGTGATAAAATTCAAAGCCACTTCAGATTTTAACTAAAACATCAATTTTTCTTACCTTCTCCTAACAAAGGAAGATATTCCCGATCAAATTTTAAACCAATCATTATTTTTCCTTAAACCATTTTAGCACAGGAGTTCAGAAGTCCACATGACTTAAGCAACCTTCTAGTTTCAAATAAATAAACATGATTTACTCAACATGCATCAAGAAAAATACCCATTTTGAATCTTTTCCAAACAATAAACTCAAGAAGAAGATCTCAACAAAAATACACCAAGGAATTTCCACAAAACCATTCATTTCTAAGAGCAGAGTTCTTTTAATGAAGACACTTAAAAAAAAAGAACTATTTAACAAGAAGAGCCTATCATGCCTGATAAAATTTCTTGTTGATTTGTAGAAGATCTCCAGCTGAGCTTCTCAAGAATCTCTTCTTTTCAACCAACATCAATAGTCAAATATCCCAACTTCCTCTACATTTCCACAAGTTTAGAAATAGCCCAAAGATACCCACGATTACAATGGGTCAAAAACAAGCTTGTTGGTTTGAAGAACCTAAACTCTCATGCAGAGAAAAAACCAGAAAGATCCAAATGACCAACAACTTTCTCCAATTCCTCCTACCTAACTCCTAGGTGGTTTCCTCCACTGATCCCAAGGCTATTGAATGTATTGAATGCATTGAAATTGAATCATTTCCCCCTCTTTCCTTATGCCACCACCACTTCAAATTTGGTGAAATAAAATTCAAGAACTCCATTCATTTTAAATTTAGCAATGATGCCAACTAGGTGTCCCACCATCTTCTTATGCCTCTCCACCAATCTTGGAAAATTTAAGATGTAAGGAATGAAATCAATTCACATTAATAACTTAGAAACCACCACCACCAACCTTCCATTTTCCAAGTGACCCATAGGTCCCCTTTTCATCTTAGTAATAGTTTAGGTTACATTAGCATTGGTTAGGTTTTTCCACCTTAGTTCTTAGGTTAGGATTTCTTAGGTTACTTCAAGCCTTATAACATATAACATACCTCCTTAGGTTAGGTCATCACCTCTTAGATTAGAATTTATATAAGGTAGGAACCACAACCTAGTTTTAGGCATCAACCAAAATAGTTTAGTAATAGGTCCTAGGTAAGTATTATTACCTTAGGTCAAAAATCCAATAGGGAAACATTATAGTTTGGGTCAGATCCAAATAACAACACGCATTCTGACCAAGGTTAAGGCATTTTCCTTATTATCCCACAACAGATCCTTAATCTCCTCACACTGATCAGCATTACAAAACATTAATAAAGGAGGTCCAAATTTATAGTTTGCAACATGATGTCGAGTAAGGACACCTGAAGCTAGGTCCTTCACAATTTATAACAAAATATTGCTTGGTTCCATAATATGTTTCATTCAGCATGTCAATTAACAAGATGACAATAAAGAAGAACCAAAGCATACCTTGGATCAATGGAATTGATTCAAGGTGTGTTGTTAGCATATGGAAAATGTGAAACAATAGTATAGATTTACAACCTATATTTCACATAGCATAATGGTTTCACTTCAAGTAAACAAAATTACAGCTAGCATGAATTCTGAACAATAATAACTTATCCATTGCAAACATGATTTTCAACGTCAAAAGAATACACCTTCCTAAGACAAATCACATGTCAACGTTTGTAATGTCAAAAGTGGAAGTCATCATAGTAATGGTCATTTACTCCCAAGGTCAACATGTTTTTTTGGTTAGTTGTTCAAAACAAGATTTTAACCCTTGAAAATTTGAGAAAGGATAGAATTCATAATTGGACCTTAAGAAATATCCTTAAAGATACTAAATAAATGCTTAAGATTTTGATAGCTTTGATCTTATTCATACCCCTAGAAAGGGTAATAAATGTGTGGATCATCTTGCCAATTTGGGGGCTAAAGGTAATAATTTTAAAGTGTGGGAGAGGGGAGATGATATCCCCAATGTTATTAATCTCATTAATAAAATTAAGTACTGATGTGCAAGTGGCTCTTTTCCCTCATTGGGATGTCATCCTTGTTCTTATGGTTAGCAGGACCCTTCACACATGTAGGATATATGGTGGAATTTGTATTAATTTTTCTCTTACAATTTAGTTTGGCCATTGTTTCTTCCATTTTCATTCTCATTCAACTAAAACCATGGTAGGTGGTCATTCGAGAACTGATACCACAAGATATTCTTCCCTAAAGGATAACCCCTCCTTTTGGCACATTCTAAAAAAATTGGGGGTTTAGGGATTTCATCTCAAAAATCACGAGGTCTGATCCTTAACTTGCATTGGATTTTGGTCGGACATGGAACAATGACTACATGGTGATCCATGGCATGGAGATTTAGGTTTTGGATACTTCAATAGAATAGGCAACTAGAATGGAGACCGAGGGCTTAAAGATATTGAAATACCGCACCAAACACAAGCATGAAAATGAGGCGTCTTACGTGGTAAAGACAATTTTTACCTACTTGTAGATGGTATAGCTAGATTATGCATCCCTGATATTTGGAATATGGTCCTCCTCCACCTTATGAGATACATTACTCTTGAAGGGAATTAAAGAAAGATATATACTCACCATCTTACTATGCTTAATATGTTTAGGCATAAAATTGCTTTGAGCCTTCCCTTTTTCTTGTTTATGTGTCTCTCTGCGTCAATGAATTATTTTCAATAAGGGAAGATTTAACCTCATTACGCCATGGTCTAATTATTTGCTTTTTAATAATAGTAAACTAGTGGTGGCAAAAATTAGATCCCAAATCGGGGATTCATATGACAATTGTACTCTTGTTGACCATATGAACAAACTAAGGAGAAAGAAGAGTATGACATCTCAAGGGAAGGGAAATCTTGGTATTGGGGTTGTAGGTTCTCTAATTGATACAAAATGGGAGTTGTATAAAGGGAAAGAGAGAGCGAAGCTAGGTTGGAATGTGGCTTTTGATAAAATTTCTCTCAGGGTGAGTCAGGTGGAAAGGGATATGGAGGCCTTAGGTGAAGTTGGAATGGATATGGGAAAGCAGTGTCATGAATTGCATGAATCCTCTAATAAAATTTACATCTCCCAAAACTCTTTGGGCGGATATGGTTGAGATCAAAAGTTTGGTTTTAGAGTTACATGGATGTGTAGCCAAGCTTCTGGGGAAAGGATACAAATTTCATAGGTATAATCTTCACCTCAATAGTTCTGATGAGGAAGAGCAGGTTGAAGATGACATCCCTATCACGAGTGAGCATGATGATCAAATTAAATAATAGGAAGAGCGTTAAGCGAAGAAGTGCAAATGTTTGAAGAATAACTAATCCCTTGGCTCTTGGAGATTTTTTTGATAGTTTTTGATTCTGTATCATTTGGGATGTTTTCCCCTCCCTATGTTTAATCGCCTTTGGCCTATTATGTTTTGTGGTTTTTTCTTGTACTAGTCTATTGGACTGTATTTTGGGCTAAGATGTTTTAGCCCTTTTTGTCTTGTTTCTTTTTTGTTCCTTCTTGTTCATGCTCATGACACATTCTATTATAAGGTTTTGGGTGCCTTAATCCATGTTTCTTACCTAATATAACTAAAAAACATGGCCAAAACATTGGCCCTTTTGGTAAATAAACTAGCCAATCATTATGTTTGTGTATATTTAATAATGTTAATGACATTTTAAATTAAACAAGACAGAGTGGCAAGTTCATGCCTCAGGGTTGGGAGATGTGCTAGTTGTGGGATTGTTTTAAAAAAATCTATAATTTTTGCATTAGCTGTTTATATTGCTAAGAATAACCACATTCAAATTTTTCTAGAAAGTATAATGTACCAATACTTAATGTATAAAATTACACATATGGTATGCCGACATCCAAAGACTACTAGAAAATAGAATGCACCTATGTAATGATTTTGAATGCATAAAATATGTATATATTGTAAGTACCCAATTTAAATGTTGCACATAATGTAAATACCACGTTAAAATTAGATAGAAGAAAAACAAAAAATAAAAGTATGCATCAAATATATAATTATTTGGAAAAACATAGAGTGATCTAGAATGCATAAAATATGCATCCGATTTTGATTATGCATGAATATTACATAAACAAATACCCACAATCATATTATGCTTGAAAAATTTACTCAATATAGGTGGCATTTTGAAATACATAATATGCTAGATTTTTCAGGTGCAATAAAAAACAAACCACCATGTTTTTACAAGTTGAACATGCCTACCTAAAGATAAAATTTTCTTTTAAATGGAATAGCTAAAATAAATCAATTAAAATATTTATCTAGTGACTATGTTCAAGACACACCCAACCTATCAACTGATACACCAATTCCTAGTAAATTTTGAAGATATTGAAAGATTTCCAATAATGGATCAATTCTAGCATGTCGCACCTAGCCTAAAGGTGGGAAGAAAAACAAAAACTGGCATAATCTAAATCCTAGATATCAAAATCATCATTAGAGTTTCATAAGGAGGTCAAAATTGCAGAAGCACATGATGAGACCAAGTGTAGCAAGTATTTCAAATAGATGTAGGATATCATAGTACTCACAGATAGAGGACCCACATTTTAGAACTGAGGACCCACCAAAATATTGTATGTAAATGGCTAGAGTCATGATTTTGATCATGTATGAATTATCATCAGAGTGAGGTCATGTGAAAATTCCAACCCCCAAATATTCATTGGTGACTCGTTGATGTCCATGTATATTGTTGTAGTATCTCGACTCCTTAGAAACCATAAGCAAAAATAAGTTGAGATTAGAAAATTACCATTTTGGGGAAGTGTCAGAATTTTTTTAATAATGGTTGATCACATGTGGGAGCACAGGTGTGAGAAAGAAAAAGGAATCGAACATATTTTACGGTATATGGATGATCCCAAGTGATGTGGTGTGAGTCATGACCACCCATGTGAGAAAATGGCCATTGCCATAAGATGAGATTTTGGAAAAATATTGGGGATTTTGTACAGGTTGGATCAAAATATTGTGGATGTAGTAGGTGAGGCTTACATCTCTTCACATCTGATTCAGACAACCATGGAAATCAACTAGGATGTAGCCATTTCTTTTTTGTGGAAGACCTACACATTTCCAAATCAACTAGTGAAATTGTTTGGAAATTGATCTAGACCTAGCTTTTCAAACAACAAAGTATAGTGTCAAACATAGATCCATCTGTAGTCATATAGAATATTTTCAATGGAAAGAAAATAAATCCAATAATTTATTACTTATTACAGGATTTGTAGTCCACCATTGACAAGGCCTCCTGTAGACACTAGTTTTTGGTATCGTTTCTCCACTTCCCCGTGTCCGCTCTCTGTATTAGGCTTGGCCATTCAATTTCATTTTCCTACAAAATTTAATAAACACCATTTCCACAAAAAATACATATCTAATTAATCAATTTATTAATCCCTTTTAAATCAACTTATGAATTTAATACTCAAAAGTGGTCCATGTTATCCCACTACGAATTTAGTATTCAACAATTATCCATCAAATCCCACTAATGAATTAAATATCCAAATATAATCCACATCAAATCCAATGTTTGAATTAAATATTCAAATATTATCCACATGCAATCCACCTTTGAATTAAATATTCAAAGATAATCCATATGCAATCCACTTTTGAATTTAATATTCAAAAGTAATCTCCACTCACCTAATCAAGGTAATTTTTCATAATCAGGATTACCCAAATTAACCCCCTTCCTCAAGCTATAAATAGAATCCTTCCCCCTCCCTTTTGAATAAGCTAGAAGTGATAGCAAAACTCTGGCATTCTTGTGATTCCACTTATCATCATACCATCATAATTCCCTTGTGATGCCACTTGTATCACCATAATATCATCTTCATGCCCTTATGATTCTACTTGCATTATCATATCATCCTCATGCCCAGATGATTCCCTTAACCATCCCACTTCTTGGCATCCTTTTATGCACAACAAAAGAGTTTAGGCTTGTTTGGCGGGTTCCTCTCATCCATCCCAATTCATTGTTAAGTCATACAGGTTTGGTTTATTTACATCTATTTTGATTAGACTTGTGCTTTCATTATATATCGGCATTTTTAGCTTCCGTTTTATATCAGATTCTAAATTTTATCTTACCATTATCAGATTAATTTCTTGAATGCGGATTGATATCCTTGCAAGGAAGTCCATTGAATTCAGTCTTGGCCTTTTAGAGTAATCTTCTATATATTTTCCTAACCCCATCTTTTTCTAAGTGTCATGATCGTAGGTTCCTCCATTGGCAAAAGAAGGATATTACATCCATCAAAGCATCATCATCCATCTCTACGGGTACCTTAAACCCTTTCTAAGGTCGGTTTTGTTTTTATTGTTTCACTGCATTAATTTAAGTAGAAAGGTAAAAACATCTCTAAACATTCTAGCACACTGGTGGGACCGAACCACAATCATCGATTAATATTTATTGGTTTTGCAAGTTATCATGTTTACTATGTCTATTTGTAGGTTCTTCATAAATTTGTCTGTTTTCTAGTTTTTGGTCGGCTCTTGCCACCATAAATTTTAAATAATTATTTTTATTTTTAATTAGAAAAAATATCTAGTTTTTGATCATCTCTCGCCACTTATATAAATTTTAAATAATTATTTTTATTTTTATTTTAGAAAAATATATATATATTTGTTTTCTAGTTTTTGGTCGGCTCTGCCTCCCTAAATTTTAAATAATTATTTTTATTTTTTTATTTTAGAAAAAAATTGTTTTCTAGTTTCGGTTGGCTCTCTGTCACCATAGCATTTTTAAAAATAGCTTTTTCAATCATGTATTTGTATGCTCTTATCTTACGCTTTGAGTGATCTTGAGAAACAAAAGCAGCCATGATCATTTACTATCCATTTAGCTAATCTTGTTTCTAGAGGGTAAACTTAATCAACATCCTCACTTTATATAACTCCATATTTTCTTCTATATTTTCTATTGTACTAACTTTATAGCTAGTCCATGTTGCTTACTTGTTCATGTTGAGTTGATCTATCAGATTGATCTTCGCTAAAGTGTAGATAAAAAGGAAAAACAATAGCCAAGTTTTCCTCTTTTTCCTATTTTCTCCTTTTCGCATTACAATTTCTATTTCTGTGTGTGTCTTCATCGAAAGATCACACTTTAATTTGGTTTTAAAAGAACATTTATTTTTGCATCCTACTTGATCACATAGTTTAAGTAGGAGGTTAACTTGTTGCATCTCACGTCCTATCACACACAACCTAAAACTCACGCATCTAAATAACACATCAAAACATCTCCTTACCTGATTGATTTTTGGGATTTCACCACCCAATAGGAAGTTTCAGAGACTTCCCTAGCCATAACTACCAGAAACCAGCCTTAGACTATCGTTCCTTAGGTACCTTCATTATCCACTTTTCTTTTCTTTTCACATCTTCTAATTAATCATGATGATAATAAACTTGTTTCTTGATTTTTTTGTTAACAAATTACATAAACAAATGTTTGTCTATTTCATGTCTATTGTCACTCTTTCTCAAGTCAAAACAACACAACAATCCACTCCATCCAATGACATTCCTTCCTCTAATGATCTCTCCCAACAAGATTCTAAATTTGATACCATACCTTCAGTTACCCAACCCCTTGTCTCCATGGTCTTGCCTCATGAGGACTATGTCATCCAAAATTTTCCCATATTGGAACTAATCCTCATATCTCTCACCAATCCAACCTTTCTAGACCAACCACACCCCCATCTCTAGATCCTTTAGAAAGTCTTAGATCTCCTTCTAACCCCATTTATGACTTCTTACTTCATAAATCTCCCACAATATTTCAATCCTATCAATCTACTCAACCAGGTGGATCCCATCCCACCCACATCACTTTATATTAAATTTATCCCTATTTCATCCATTATTGTCACTATTATGCCTATCCAAAAATCTCAACCCCTTAACACTCATTTACCCACTAATCATATATCTCAACAAACTACCAAATACAAATAATCATACCACATCCCTATTTCTCAACATTAACATTTACAAAGACAACTTATCCAATCTCAACCCATGACTTATATTATTCCTTATCAAATGATTCCCCAAACACCCACACATCCAAAAATTAATCAACCGCTTTATCACATGGCTCCTCAAACCCCCACACATCCACTAATGTATCAGCCACCTTACCAAGCTACTTCCCATACCACACAACCAATCCAATCCCAACCTAACATCGTGTTGAATGATCTTATTCACACTTTTATGAATAGGTTTCCTAGTCTAGAAGCCACTACCTTTGCACCAAAGGTTACTTTATCCTATGAACAAATCTATAATGAACTAAATCATCTATCGGTTCTATCAAACCTTACCCTCCTCATTAGGAGCTTCCTAAGTTCATTAAGTTCAATAGCAAGGATGATCCACAGCATCATCTTCATGCGTTCAAACATGCAGGTTATCTTATGACACATGATCGGGACATGATGCTTCACACTTTCCCCATGGCCTTGGTCGGGCCAGCGTTAGACTGGTAGAATAGTATCCTCAATACTTGATATTTTCCTTCACCCAACTCGTGCAGTTCTTCTTAGAACACATTTCGATCAACATTGCACGTAAAATCACTATCACGGACTTATACGTCATCCGACAGTTTGAAGATGAGTCCATCACGGACTTTTTCACATGATGACACAGTGTTATAAACCAACTATCCTTCTCTCTTTTTCAAAACAAACTCATCGATATTTTCTCACGGTCATGTGTAAAGAATATATCATCTACCTTGCAAATCCAATCATTCCTAACCTTTGACAAAGCCTTCACCATGGCTCCTGGCGGAAATATGCACCCTTGAGAAAGGCCATTTAAAACTAAAATTAAACAAACCTGAACATGAATTTACTAAACCATCTACACATAATGACACATTTAAGGTTGCATCTAATGACATGGTTACTAAGTACTCATCCGCACCTATATCTAGCATATGGCCTCAACAACGAGCCCCTCGACCAACGCCCAACTACACTCCCTTAGGGGATTCATATAGTATAATATTTAATAATTTAATGGTGGTAAATCTAATCACACTTCCTCCTATCCATCCACTTGATGAATCAAGACCAAAACCCATGTGGTATCGTGAAGACCATTAATGCAAATACCACTAATTCTATGGACATAACATAGAGAAATGTCAAACTTTTAAATATTTGGTCTAAAGACTCATTGATCAAGGTAACCTCTAAGTAGACAACCCCAACGCACCTCCAAATCAACCACTAGATGTCGTTAAGAAACCATTCCCTAACCACAAACCTGACAAGTCAAACCACCACCACTATAACCCAAGCATCCAATGCTCATCCTATAAACACTCTTCACACCATGGACCAAGATCCTATCCCATCCACAACTTCCCCTCCTTCATCACTAATCACATCCACCTCCTTGGACATTTCCCCTACATCTAAAAACCCATTAACACTTATACCCACAACCGCACCAATCATACCTACATCTATCTCAGAACCTATTCCTACATCCACACCTACCACATCAACCCCATTCGCAAACATATCATTCTTACCCCTTGAGACACTTATGAAACAACCATTCCCACCTACTTCTACACCCGATATTAATCCTACATCTTCTTCATTACCTATCATATCTACTCCATTGGTTAAAACATCCCCTTCCTTGGATTTGACTACCTTACCTACATCCATTTCACCTTTACCCATTATACCATCCTTAGAGTTGATCTTAGTTCCTTCTTCGTACTTTTTTTCGTACCCACCACATCAATTATTATGGCCACATCTACATCTATCCCTACCTTTACCACATCCACATCGACTTTGACTATACATACCACTTTGTCCACACTTTTCCTGCCCCAACTTGTCATATTAAACCTCGTAATCACATCTACATCAAACATAACTATCACTACATCACTTACATCTCCAAATGTCCCAATTATGCCCACCTCCCTATCAATCCCAACTACCCTTATATTTGTCATATCAAAAATCCACTTACCCTTACCTTGACATCTTCGTCACCTATACATATATCCTTTCCCATGGCCACATCACCCGTTACCACACTAACCACATCCTCTCCATTTGCAAATATATCGATGATACCCCTTGAACAATTCATGGAACAAGCACCTCCACCTAAGTCGAACACAAAAAGGTTTTCATCCTCCCACTACAGAACCAACTATTTCACCTTGGTCAATCCAAAACCTACACGATCCACATCTCACATAGACCTTATTAGCCACATCATAAATACACCTCTTTATCCATTCATATCCACACCTACACCACAATCTTTAGATCCTCTAGTTGAGATTATTATCATCCCCTTCGAGGGTCAAATTTCTCCACCAAAACCTAAGGATCATGGAAAACATCCCCAAATGTATCTTATGCATCCTCATAAGAAGTTAGGTCTTCCCTCTTCTCAACAATATAATGTTACAACATCTATTTTAGTGTTAGGTCCTTCATCTAATACACCTTGCAACAATAAATCCCAATCCAAACAATCTAACCCTCCTCTCAAAATTTATTCATCTTTTAAGACATTTAATCTACCCATCTAATCTGCATCCACTCTTTCCTATAAAGCTAAGCCATAATATCCTATCAAGATCCACACCATGATAATTCGATTGGGTCCTATGCAGACATACTTCAACATTTAATTTGAATATCTTCCATCATGCTTCCTTCCATTAAATATTTTAATCCACATAGTCAAAATCCATCGTGATTCAATCCCAATTGCATTTGTTCTTATAATCATACCCCAAGCCATGACATTGAACATTGTAATGCCTTTCATACAATCATCCATAACCTTATTGAGAAAGATGATTTCCTCATTCATGGGAACATCCTTCTCCATCTACATCTAATCAAATTCATATCCCATCCTTTGGGTTTCCCAATATTCCTCCATCCACATCATCACTTAACATCTCTCTTGCACATGACATTCCTCCTAAATAAGGTCCTCCATTTTTCATCAATATTGTTTATCTTGCCAAGCACCCTTGTGGCCTCCAACCATTTGTCCAATTAAAATCCAAAAAAATCCTATCTAAACTCTTTCTAAATCCACTAACTCATTCATATAGAATATAATCTCCCTCGCTAGGGGGAGATCCTCCCCCTCTTCTTGAGCCCACATCAATTCATCTTTTATCCATACAACTCCCTTGATGTTGGGGGACTTCACTTTTGACATCACTTTATTTAATCTCATCCAATCTTAAATCCAAATTAAACTTGTCCAAGTCTTCATCTTATTTTAACGTCCACTTTTGTGGCCCTACTCATCCCTCTCTTGGGGGACCATTTATTTTCATCTTAAGTCCACACTTGTGGCCATATTCATCTCTCCCTTGAGGGACCTTGTTTTTCATTTTAAGTCTACCTTTGTGGCCATATTTGTGCCTCTCTTGGGGCACCATATTCATTAAAGTCCGTTGTTGTGGCCATATTTGTGCCTCCCTTGGGGGCACCATATTTTCATCATAAGCCCACTTTTGTGGCCATTTTTTCATCTTACCAGGACACATTTTTTCACTTCCTCACTTTCTAAAGGAAGCACATGGTTTCCATCTTATCTATCTCATGACATCTTATCCAATCTTTTATCCCATCCAAAATCCACCATTGTGGTCATATTTGTCCCTCTCTTGGGGGACCATCTACTCGTCTTGTTAGGGATGCATATTTTCACTTCCTTAAGGGTAGCACATAGTTTTTTATCTTTTCTCATCTATCTCATCATCCTATCAAGATTTCATCATATTTTGAACACGACTTTAATCGACATTACATGGAAAGTTTGGCTTCCCTTGATGGTAAACCAGAAGTAGAACCTCTTAATGCATTGCACTTGTAACCTTTCTTGTTTTAGCATTCCTACCAATGAGCACTTAGTCATATCTTTACATTATTCCCCCATCGTGGGCATCTTCCATCTATCATTGTAATGATATGGAACTATATGGTCTCTTGTCACTTCTATACATGACCTTAAATATGGGCACCACTACTCTACCTATAGAATTTTCCTTATGGATAGGTTCTCCCTTCTTGGTGAGAATTCCACAATAATTACATCCATCACCCTCTTGTTTACCTATTGGAAACATGCTAAGGTTCCAAGGGTGTCACTTATACAATCATCATCCCCTCCTAAGTGGTCTACCTAGTTATACCCAACTCTTTCCCAAAAAAAAAGAGTCAAAATTATGGTTTCTCTATCTCATGATATCTTATCTAAAAATAGATTGATCCCTCAAATGATAGTTGTTCATAAAAATCATATAATAAAAATAGATGATCCCCTGAAGGACAGCTATCATGCATATCTTATCCTACCATCTAAAAGAAAAAGTCAAAAATCCAAAAGCAAAATCAAAAAGTAGACCATACCCTTGAAGGATGGCTACTCTATTGTATCATGGCAGTGAAGGCTTCTCGCATTGATCAGCCTTCTATATATCATAGCATCCTAAGAAAGCTTCCCGCATCAATCATCTTTCTCATATACATTACAGACTTCTTGCATTGATTAGTTTGCATCTTCCTCCTTCCCTAGAGCTAGGGCATAGTCCTAGGAACACCCACCTATGGAGAACCCTCTTCCCATGTACAAGTTACATCTCAAACCCCTTTATCGTGTTAACATTAGGTTTATGAGATTATTTCATCCATGTTTCCCCCTTGATCTTTGGTATAACTAACTATCGTTGGTTATGTGTTAACACCTATTATTGGCTACAAGTGCAATGCCTTAGTGCTTCTCTTCCTTGTTTACCTCCAATCCGGTTTGAAGCATGGTTTCCCCATATGCTCCTTGCTACGATTATGTGGCATTTATCTCGATAAGGTCACCTTTTATCAAGATCACATCATTACATATATAATTTCAAACTATGCCATCTATATCCATATGTTTACTTTTAAGGATGACATCTATTAACATCATCCATAAATCCATGAAATTTTTAACATCTATGAACACTATCTCTAATGCAATTTTCAGTTTGGGAATTCTACTTGATCTCCATTGTAGTTTGTGAATCCTACTTGAGGATCCCTCTCAAGGAGAGTTCATTATCCTACTGACTCCTCATCCCCCACCATGGCCAACATGTCCTTTCTCCATCCATCCTCCCGCATCACCTTTATCTTCCTGTTAATTATCCCCACATCACCTTTCTCACTCTCTTCATCCTTCTCCATTTCTTTTCCACTCCTCCCATCTTTCACCAACAATAATTATTGTTGTTCTTATCCTAATAATTATTGTTGGTCTTCCCCTAATAATTATTGTTGATCTTCCCCTAACATGCCTTCATTGGTTTTGCTTCCTCCATCATCCATTCTCTCTTTTTTTCCCTTCCTTGTCTCCACCTCTACCCTTTCTTGTCACTTCTTTTCCACCTCTCCATCTTCCCTTCGCCCTTTTAAATATCTTTATTGTCTTCATCATACAACCCTCTTATCCTCTTATCCTCATCTCATGCATTTCTACAACTTTTCCACTCTGTGTCCTTCCTTCCCTCTTTACTTTCCCATTGTTACCTTGTTTCTCCCTCACTATCCCATATTTTTTTATCCTCTCACCTTTCACATTCATTTCAATTTGGTCATGTACCATATTCCCTTCCCTTATCGATCTTCTCCACATATTCCTATTATCTTCCTTTCTTTTCTCTATTTTATCATCTCTTTCGTCTTCTTTAAATTTTCCATCTTCTTCACCTCCTTATCTATTTTCTTTTTCTCCAGACCCTCTCTTTCTCTTTATTCCCTACCATTGTATTCTTCACCTCCTATTCCTATACTTTATTTCTTTTCTCCATTCTATCATCTCTGTCCTCTTCTTTAAATTCTTCATCTCCTCCATGTTTCCATCATTTCTCTCCCTTCATCTTCATCATTTCTCTCCCTTCATCTTCATCACCTCCCTCTTTATATTTTACGCCACCTTCATATTGCACATCTTTCTCCCTTTTCAATGATTTCACCCTCCACTCTGTCACCTTTTCTCATCTTGTATTTTCCTTGTTCGTTCTTCCTCATTCCCTTCTTCTCCTATCATCATTATCTACTATTCTCTTCCACCTTTTCACGAGCTTCTTCCATTTTCATCATCCCTCTTGAGGATAAATCATCACATATATCCCTCATCAAATATTCCCAAGGTGTTTTTGTCTTGGAGGATACCATAACGATCATCACTTACAATCCTCTATTTTCCCTCACAAATGTCTGCTCTACTTTTTGCTTAAGTAGATTGAATTCTTCTCTATACGCATGAAAAGGAATTATTTCTTAAGAAACATGTATTCAAAACCATGATTATTCCCCCTTGTGGCATTTTATCCAACATTGGAACTATCCCTTTCTATTCTCAAAGTTCACCTTTGTGGCCATAATTATTTCCCCTTATAGAATTTTGTATCATCACTTTTTTGCATCTTTCCTTTTGACCATATTCATTCCTGTGTGGGGCATCATTTCGCATCCATGTCCTTTTTTGACGCATACATTTCACTCGGTTCCTCACATATGAAATATTTTACATTATTTTCACACTTGGTTGTGTATAAATTGATGTTTTCTTATGACCCATTGGTCCTCCTAGCTCGCATCCATTTGAGAGGTTTCCCATTGGATTCCCTCCATTTTACAGTGATTTTCACCCACTCACTGGTCCATAGAGCATTATCTCCATCTCCATTAAGACCTCCCTTTGTCCCCTACCAACGTGATATCGAGTCACCATCATATTTTTATTGTTGTTGAAATCCTTTTTTCTTGGGGCATCTTGCCTTGCCTTATCATTTTACCCATTTATCTTCACCCACCCAACCTTCAACATCTATCTCTTTCAAACTCATGATTGAATTCCTTTATGTCATCAATCCCAAGTTTGAGGGGGAACACTCAATCAATCATCTTTTCAATACTTCATCGTTTTTGTCTCGCGGCTTGCCCAACACAAACCACTCATCAAAAAGGGGAAAATGTAGACACCAGTTTTTGGTATCATTCCTCCACTTCACCCCGCATCTTCTCTCTGCATTAGGCTTTCCCATTCAAATTCCTTTTCCCTCCAAAATTTAATAAACACCATTTCCCACCAAAATACATATCTAATTAATCAATATTAATCAATTAATTAATCCCTTTTAAATCAACTTATGAATTTAATATTCAAAAGTGGTCCATGTCATCCCACTAATGAATTTAATATTCAAAAGTGGTCCATGTTATCCCACTAATGAATTTAATATTCAACAATTATCCATCAAATCCCACTAATGAATTAAATATCCAAATATAATCCACATCAAATCCCACCTTTGAATTAAATATTCAAATATTATCCACATGTAATCCACCTTTAAATTAAATATTCAAAGATAATCCATATGCAATCCACTTTTGAATTTAATATTCAAAAGTAATCTCCACTCACCTAATCAGGGTAATTTTTCATAATCAAGATTACCCAAATTAACCCCCCTTCCTCAAGCTATAAATAAAAGCCTTCCCCTCCCTTTTGAAAAAGCTAGAAGTGATAGCAAAGTTCTAGCATTCTTGTGAGTCCACTTATCATCATACCATCATAATGCCCTTGTGATGCCACTTGTATCACCATAATATCATCATCATGCCCTTGTGGTTCTACTTGCATTATCATACCATCCTCATGCCCTTGTGATTCCCTTAACCATCCCACTTCTTGGTATCCTTTCATCCACAACAAAAGAGTTTACAGGATCATTTGGCAAGTTCCTCTCATGCATCCTAAATTGTTATTGATTCATACAGGTTTGGTTTTATTTGCATTTATTTTAATCTAATTAGTAGCTTCTTTATACATTGGCATTTTCAAGTTAATGTTATTCATCATTTTCTACATGTTATCCATCTATATTTAATTTATATCATTTTATCTTATCAAACAGGGGTTGACATCCGTGAAAGGAAGGTAACACTTCTTGGGAATCGGCCGTCGGGCATCCCCGCACATATCTACTAATCCATTTTTTTCTTAGTTTTTCTCTGTTGTGCATATTATCGAGCTTGCAATGAGGAGATATCTTTGCACCTATACCACATTATCACTATCCACATCAAGAGGTCCCTAAAACCTCCCATATCGAGGTTTCTTAATTTCTCATTTAACTTACACTAATCGGTATGGGTTGCGGGAATTCTCGTCGAACACCTCCATTACGAGATATATTTTATGTTAGGAAATAAGGGATAAAATATGCTGAATAATCCCTCATAGGATTGCAACAGTAGAAACTAATATGTAAAAATATTACATATCTGAAATAAAAGTGCATAATAAAATAACACAACACAAAGAGACAGTATTTAACGTGGTTCACCCAATTTGGGCTACGTCCACCAAGAATCACTTACTCAGATTTTATTACAAGCCACCACTCTCTCAATACAATACCCAGATCTGTTTGGATCTATGCTCAACAAACTCTACAGAATTCACACCCAAATTCAAAACACATCTGCAATGTTACATTAACCCTACCATATGCACAAAACCATATAAGTAGACAACTACTTAAGCAATTTTACAAAACTGTGGGTATCAAAACCATGGGCCAAAACCGTCCCATAAATATAATGACATCATGCATTCTTTAATAGGTGGCATGTACTTATTAATATTTTATTTTGAAAATGAAGAACAATTCATTTGTACACTTATAAAATGTTGATGTTAAAGCTTTCATAATTTTTGTGACACTTGTTAATTGAAGATTTTTCCTTCAAATATTATTGAAAAATATGTACTTGAATACAACCCATAATGTGTCTTATCATGAAAAAGTAACCAATAGAAAATCAAATAAATCAATTTTATTGATTTTTTAAAATTATGAAATTGTTTAATTTATATTCCAACATTTGAAATATAGACACTAGAAAAAATAAATGTCTTTGATTGGAGGATATGGTAAGAACTAATAAGTTGTGGTGAAAGGTATAGTAACTTGCAATAGGTAGGAACTAATAAACTATGAAATCCATGTTTCAAAATAACGTGTTTAACGTAATTCTTAACTCTTTGTTGTTCTGTATGATTTATAGACTAGAAAAGCATAAAAGTAGTTCACATTATCTAGATTATATTCTATTTTGAAATGCCTTACATTGCTAATTTCCATCACAATGATTTCCATTTTACAAACTGATCAAATAAGTGTTGAAAATATGTATCTTAGCGGCTGCTATGCTTATGTGTCTTATCGACCACAAGGATTATGTAGCTTATCGACGCTTATGTAACTTAGCAGTCCATAAGGCTTATGTAGCTTAGTGGCCACAAGTCGAAGTAACTTAGTGGCCACAAGGCAGATGTAACTTTGACACCACTAGGCTTATTTCACCAAGTATGTGCTTTCATCATGTAAGTTAGTAGTCGTTAGGCTTATGTAAGTTAGCAACCACTAGGCTTATGTAAGTTGGCAACCATTAGGCTTATGTGGGGGAATCAAATAATAACAAAATATAAATCCTAAAATAGTGAAATTGAAATCCAAAAATTAGGATTTAGAAATTGGATTCCAATAGTGGTGAAATTGGAATCCAATAATAGTGTTATTGGAATCTAGTAATAGAGAAATTGGAGTCCAATAAAGGGAAATTGGAATCCAATAATAGAAAAATTGGAATCCAATAATAGAGAAATTGAGAACTCGAATAAGTCTAATAATGAAAATATTGGAATCCAATATTGTTACTAATGGAATATAATATACACAAAAATGGAGATGGATTTCTTCCAATACTTGTAATACTGGAGTCCAAATTCACTGGAATATGTCCAGATTTAGTGAAATAAGTGTTCTTCCATAATATTGTTTGGCCTCTCTTACTTCCTTACTCAATCATAGATCTCAATCAAACATTTTTTAAACATGTTATTCTATAATATCTCCTTCATACCTTTTCACTTTGTGCACATAATAGTAAACATTGGTTTTTAAGAAACAACAAATTTAAATACCTTCCTTCTAATGGGTGTGTGTTTATGTGATTTTGGAGTGATTCAAATCTTGGGAGAGAGTGATACATGTATTTGATGAGACTATGTAAGCTATAGGAAGGAATTTTGAGTGAATGCATGCAAGTATGTTGACATTAATGAGAGGATTTAGACAAAGAAGGGTGAAGTACTAATATAGGGAGAAAGGTTGATCATCTACATGAATATATCAACCTAGTAAAGAGCCTCAAACATTTGGGAAAGGACTATCTAGGAAAGTAGAATGAGTTTTATCTTTCCTTAATCTATCTCCCCTGCTTGACACTTCTTAGAACCTTGAAACACATCCTAGCAAAAATTATACCCACCTTAAGCTTTGTACATAGACAATGATCATAAATTCTTAAACTCTCCTACGTAACACACCTAAAGTTTTGATTCCACGATTAATAGTCAATTACAAATCTTATTATTGGTCACCCTATCCCGATCACATCACCATATAGCTTCCTTTGAAGCATACAATAATCATCTACTAACACCTTTCTCACTTTATTCTTACATTCATAAGCACCTCATTGTTATACCTTAAAAAATAATTAATCAAATTTGCAAGGTACAATCTTTCGTGACATTTTCATCATCTTGTAGTCTTCTTCTAATCTTCCAAGGGTGCGCACAGACTCTCCATATACGAGAAAATATTCAAAATACATATAAACATGAGAATGAATTCAATAATTCAATCATTTAATACACAACACACAATCATGACTTCATACACAATTTTCCATCAAGAGAAGCTTTCTATTTGATCAAACATGAAATTTGCAATCTCCATGAGCCCTAAGGCTCTGATATAGAGTTCTACCTCCTAAAACTAACTTCTTCTCACCTTTAGATGTTATGGTAGTTTTCCAAAATTAATAATTTCCTAATAACCCTCCACGAATCTTGCAACATCCCTTAAAGGACTCAACAACATGATCTCAATTCTTCCAAACCAGTCCTATAATTTCAAATTCTCCTTTTAGCGGAAAACACCAAAAAGGATACAAATTACTGAATCAATTGCATAGAACTCCATCATGTGTTGTTATTGACTTCTACACACCACCTAAACACCAAGATTGATGACTAAAACCACCCATTACATTCTTAGAGTCATGATGTACTTACATCATATATCTTTGCCAATAATAATTCCTTAAACATGTTTTGTATGTCCAAGCTTTCCACCAACTTTTCTCTCAACCTTAATCAAATCTAAATTAACATACTTTATTTCTAAATCTATGACATAAAGCATTATTTTATCACCAATCTAAATCTGCATATGTTTGCATTTTTAATCAAAGTATTGAGTAGAAAGTACTCAATGCATAAAATATAAGTTATAACAATAAAAAAACAAATGGTCTCATAGTTCTTGGATTCTTCACATACCACATTGAATAAAATTAAATAATCATTAGTTAAAAATTGCATGCATATAGCCAACGCCAAGATTTGAAGATGACCTTGAGGTAGATGCTATCAAAATGGCATGTTCTAGATCGAATACGAGAACACGGGGCAGATAAATCATGTTGGTATAATAATGATATTTTGGATACGGGTTGCTCTATGAAGAGAGGTTCTTTTTGAATGACAACACTAACATCAGAGAGATAAAGATGACATTATTACAACTATTTGATAAACATGTTTTCATCAATAACAAAGTCAACAAGAATGATGATTCCTCTACTAAGGTCGTAAAAGAAAAGAAGTTGGAAACTGTAAATGATAATGATATGGTGTTCAAGGATTAATATTAAGATTTGAAAACCTTTTAATGGGAAGGTCTAACAGATATTTTTATTTTTAAATTTATTTATTAATTAATATCATCATTAAAGTGGGCAATAGGGATAATCAATGTCATGAACCCTCATTCCTCTTTTATTCTTGGTCTTGTTACATCACAAACACTTAGAAAGTTAGATTGTCTTATATTGTCATGTACATATACAAAACCATTAAACACATAAAACCTAGACTATCATGTATAGTACAGACTAGTTAAGGAGGATTGGAAAGCTAGTTGGTTAAGGACAAGGAGGTGTAATCATTGGAGTTAGGTGAGTGACTTGTATATAAGGGTTAAAGGATGTTATCTCAGAGTAATGAAAGTGAAAATTTGATAATAAAGGATCAGATAAAACAGACTAGAGTCTAGTGTGGAGACTAGAGTAAACAAGAGAAAAGGTTTAGAAAGCCAAAACCATGAAATTAGAATAGTGAAAAATAAACAAAGGTAAAGACAATTTATTTAATAATATCCCTTACACTTGAGAAATGGCCCCTTCATTCAAACTCAACAATTCAAATTTACATTGTCAATAAGGTCCATGATTTACCATGTTCTCTATTGCTTGCACTTCCACATCCACAATCAAATGAAAAGGTGTCACGATGTCATCCCCTTGAGTTAAACCAACTTACAAAATAACTTCTTATTAGAATGGTTTTAACACAAAAACTACAAATTACAATTTGGAGATGTTTCCCACTTGTAGTTACCTCATCTTCATGTGTGTTGGTTGGATTATTCGCTATTTTTTTACATTTCTCGTACAAATGTAGCAGCAGCATGTCATCCTCCTACATACATAATGTATCAATACAACTGTTAGTGAATGATTCATGGACAAAAAGGTTTAAAAAACAAAACTAAATATCAAACCAATAACTTACCTCGTTGTCATGTCCACTAGTTCCTTTGTGAACGAACCCCTCGGCTTTTGCATGCATCTCACCCTCCTCACCTTGTTAAGACAATGACATATAAATTAAATGAAATAGATAATACTTATGTATTGATAGCGATAAACACATTAAATGAAACATTCACTCATTAAACGTACCTTGTTTTCCTTCTTTTCTCTTAATGCCAAGATGGTTTCCCTCCTCCTCCTCATGAGCTTGAATCATAGGCTCTTATAGAATATTCAACCTCTTTCTTGGAACAATTTCTAAGATTTTCAAATGATGTCTCACCATCCCTCTTATATTTGCATTGTATCACACTTCGTCTTTACAATATAGATCATGTATGTAGCATAGCTTCAATGTTTCCCTCCCTTTGATCCCTATATTGTCTCCACTTTTGGAGGCACACTGGGATATTTTCCAATAAAATGTATACCTTTCCTTTCAAGGGAAATGTAACGCCTACGATTTTGTATGTTATCTTGGTGAATGTTTTACATACTGTTATAACTGCTGGAATGAAGGCAAACATGTTAAGATAAACTCTGATCTTAAAAGAATGTGTTGCTAACTTGGATTCTTGCATGCTGTGATCTATTGTATAGGACAGCAGTTATTGTACTTGTGTGTTTGTTAATGTGACGACAAATTGTCGTATACTTGCTATACTCTCGTTACTGATTGACAGCACACCTTGAATCAATTTCATTGATCCAAGTATGCTGAGGGCTTCTGGTGATTTCTGTATTGATTTACTCTTGAACCGAACCCGAGGTTGTCATGAACGTGCAGCGCCTGATCGCAGGTATGAGCAGCTGGCACGTAAATGCCAACGACAGGGGTTCGATTCTTGAGCCCTGTACTGTCGAACTTGGAACCTCGTGAGGCAAGAAATGCCTGGACACGGGTGGCCTCGACACGTGATCCAAAGGACGGAACGTCCTGCTCTGCATTGATGTGAATGTCTGTAGGAAGGTAGGATGGAGGTTGTTTGGTGTTAGTGGTTAGTAGGAATTAAAAACCTAAACTAATCCTAAGTCCTAACATGCATCCTACACTACTATCCTAAGTGGATTTTTAAATTCAAAAAAAAAAGGGGAAAAATAAACCTAAGTTCTAATAACCTAAGGCTAAACTAAGACCTAGGTTGAACACTATATGCAACCTAAACTAATCCTAATCAAAAGGGGCGCGCAGACCCTTGGAAGGAGAGGATAAGGATGAGGGAAGGGCATTCATTGGCATTTAATAAAAAGTCCATACGTGGACAGCGCCAGTTTTGGCGGGGCAGGTAAGAAATGGAGGCATCTATTTGGAGATAGAGCCAAATTTAGTTTTGCATGGGAAATTTGAAATTTAGAGTTCGCCAACTCAAGTGGCGGTGGCGTGGAAGTTAGGGAAAAGGCAAAGCCTTAATTGCATTAATTGTTCTCGGTCCTCGCGACCAGTTCACCTTGGAAAGTGTATGGGGAATTTTGATTTTCATTTTGTTGATTCGAGCCTTTGCAAAGTTGCTCTACATTTGGTTTTTCTGGCCTGGTTCAGTCGAACCAACTCTTAGAATTTGACACTGTTCTTGGAGATTTTTAAGGCTGTTGCTAAGCCTAAAGAAGAAAGGAGTCTTTGGGAACTTTGTGCTGTCACTGTGGAAGGAAATAACGCGGCAAACGAAGCTTTCTTCGAGTTCTGGAAAAGAGATTACAGGCATGTTAAGCCCTTCTCTTTAAAAATTCTTGCTTTGTTTAAGTGTCTCATTAAAACAACCCTGCTCTTGGGTTTTGATTCTGTGACTGTTGTCAAGTCGATTCGAATTGGATTTCGTCGATTCTTGCTTCTTTTTTTTGGGAAATGATATGAAGAATTGTTTCTGGTTGCTCGGTCTTGATTTGTGTTTGCACGAATCGAGTTGGAAATGAATTACTGTATCGGTTGTGACAGTATGGTGGTTTGAAATAAGTATTCTCTTTCTCTGATCGTGTTGTTTGAAATTGGAGAATAGTGTGTAATCGTTTCCTTATAATGTAATCGTTTCTTTGCTGTTGTGTTGGGAACTGTCCTTGTATGTAAAAAAATAGGGAAGTGGAAATACAGCCGTGTATATTGCTATGATTTGGGTTTCGTTGAATCTTGCTGTCATTTTGGAAATAATAAGAAACATTGTCTTTGGCTGCTGAGTTTAACTGTCCTTGTATTTCTCGAATGAAATACCTTCCTGTTGTACTGGTTCGTTTGACAGTAACGGGAAATTCGTCCTGTGTATCTTGAGACTATACACGTAATATGAGTTGTTTTCACTATTGAAACAATCGTTCATTTGCTAACGAACTGGAAGAAAGGAAATAATAGTTGTTGAAGTAGTTCTTATTGAAATTTTCTTTAAGGAAATAGATCCTTTCCCTTGTACTGTTTTGGATTTTGATGGAAGTGGCATTCGGGTTTTCTATGAGTAATTGAACTCGATTTGAATGAAGTAATAGCAATATTTCCTTTGTTGTGCCTGTTCTTGTATAGGAAATGAACGAATACGTACTGGGTATTCGTGAAAGTAGGAAAAAGTTAACTGTTTTTCCTTCTGAAGTTATTAATGAATTGTGTTTCTCCTTGCTGTGAGGATAGGATGGTTTTATTGTGTTTTATTGATGTTGTTCGGTCTTCCTGTTCGGATTGTAGACACGATTACAAATTGGTTTTGTATTCTGTGCAATAAATGATCATACTTTCTTCTTGCTGTGATGAAAGGTTGATTCCATTGCGTCTTGTAGTTGTGGTTTGACCTTCTGATTTGAACTGTCTTGTGAATGCGAACTTGACGTGGATTTCTGTATAAATAAATGGAAAATATGGGAATTAGCTTGTTTTCTGAGTCTGTCCTGACTGTACCAAGCTTACGCAATTAACACCCTATGCGGGTTTGCCTTTATAGAGGTATTGACAAATGAATATTATATTTTGAGTTCTGTACCTCATTAAGAAAATGGAGATTGCTATTTTTGGAGTTAACGGTTGATCGAGATAGAACTCAAATTGGATATTCATTGTTTGTGGTATATTGGATTGAAACTGTACAGGCTATGTGAGTTTGCTTTTCAATGAGAACGATTGTTCTGTTATCTTTATAAGTTGAGCTGTCATGCTAAGATGAACACGATTTGGGTGTTTGATTTCATTTTGAACAAAATGATTGTTTCTTAATGAAATTATAGGGAAATGAATTCTTCTCTTTTTGCTATTTTTGACTCTGAAAATAACATTGGAGCTTTACTGTGCATAAGAATTTGGTTTTGCTGTAGGTAACAGCAATGTGTAATTTGTTATTATGAACTGTATGCATCTTGATCTTGCTTGTTCCATGATGAATGCGATGTCTTACTAACCTGTTTTGATATTCGTATGAACCGGAATTAAAGGAAGTATTGGTAAGGGCGATAAGTTCTTCCTTGTTTTCGTTTAAAACGGATTATAAATGAAATTATTCTTGTTGCCGGAAAGTGAATTCCGAATGGATTTTGTAAGTTTCACTCTGAACTGTTATCTTGATTTGTCTCTCGTTCGGATTCCATTGTTAGGACAGTCATGTGGAAAGAAATAGAGATATGGATGAATGACTTGGAAAAATAACCTTTTCTTCTTTCATTCAATTGGAAAGCTGTAATTCGTGAATAATGAATTTTGTAGTGCTTAGATAGGATGCATGAACTGAAAGGAAAGTAATGGATTTACATTTCAGTTAGTTTCATCCTTTGCATTTATTGTTATTGAAAGGCGTGGAAAAGATAACAGTGTGTTATATCAGCAGTAAGCTATTTATATTTTTAACTGTGCAAATATTGTGAATTAAGATTTGTAACGGTTATGTGGAAACGGGACAGCAGTTCTTTGGCTGATTGTGATGATATTTTGATAGCTCAGTTGTTATGCTGATCTTTCTTTTGTGCCCATTTCGTGATTGATGTTTTACTGTCGTTTCATAAAAGCAGGGTTCTTTTATTGAGACAGTTAGTTGAAGCACCTTATTTTAAGGATAAGTGCTTAATATGCTCAGTTCATTGAACTGACCCGTGTAAATCATTTTGCAGATGGAATTTGATTAGAATGAAGACATGGCTATTTTCTGATGCTTCTTGATTAGCTGAAAGATGAATTGTAATTGTTGCTTTTATTCCTCTTCGAGGAATTGTGAAAAGAAGAAAATATATTCTTCTATCTATGAGTTGTATTGATGTTTTATGTAAACCATGCCCATCTAGTTGGATTGGCAAATGTACAGATTATGACATGAAATGTTGAATACAATTACAAGTGTGATATTTTAATAATTATATCAGTTTGATATTGTTGACTAAATTGGAAATATAATGTTATTTCTTAATTTGGATTTGTTTCATTGTCCTTGGATGGATGTTAAATGGAAACTGATCTCTATTCTTACCTACATGCAACTTTTAAGTTGAAAAATGCAATTAGTTCATACTTGGGTAAAGATGAATTTTTAATTGACATTAAACAGGATTAGGAAGAATATGATTCCATAATCGAAAGGTATTCAGGATTAGCTTAGGAGCTAAGGAATATCAATTAACTTTGGAATAATCAAACTTCGCTTTCGAATTCCATTAATGATCTCGTATGTTGAATTCAGAATAAAGGATATAGGATAAGTATATCCATAACTAATGGACCTTAACTATATGACGTTAAGGAGAACAAATGAATACATTTCTCGGAATTTAGACCTCGTATGAATGACGTCTAATAAGCTAGAATTCTGAATTTAGTTGCAGTTGGGAAAATCTTGGCTAAGTTTAATAGGTTAAACTTATCACGTCCGTCGGTACGGACCGCTTAATCCAATGATTAAGAAGAGAACCAAGTAGGGAAATGCAGCCCTTCGACACGAAGGAGAAGATGCATAGCAAGATAATGGACGGATTTAGTCCCTCTTAGCCCTATACAACTGTAACGGAAACGAGGATCAAGGGATCAGCGTGGATGCTGAAAGTTGATTTTAATTATTAAATCGTATCCAAATCACTTGAGCAGGATGTGTATTCTCGATGGGAGAATTCTGTAGGACATTGGCATACGCCAGCTACAGCAAGGTGTCTCCATGAAGACGGGGTCTTCATGACGACACAATGTTGCAGCTGACATATTGCAATGCCCTCCCGAATTAAAACATCAAGAATACATAGGCTGAATGTGTAGCTCTTAGCAGGGGATAGAGTATGATCTGGTATACGGAGTGACTCCGGAATACTAAAGATAACTAGACACACGGAGTCGTGGGGTAACGACACCGTATGTCTGCGTATCTTTAGTTACCAGGAGTGCCTTCCTATACCCGTTCATATTACTAGTTGGAATTGGAAGTTTAAAACTGACCTTAAACGAAGAGGACTGGTAGGAACCAGGAAAGACCATTCTAGATAACAGGTGAAGTGAGGTGAAGGACGTATTCCGTTGATGTGTATCACATCCAGGAATATGATCATGCAAAGCATGTGAAAATCTTTGGCCAAAGTATCGCAATTGCTGGTTGCGTTGTCCTTATCACTTAATTTAAGATGCAGGATGTCAGATGAATATCAGTAACAGATATTCAGATAGGCTTCTTAAATGGATCACTTCGATAACCGGAAAAGGTTATGAGAATAGGTATATATAATATACTATGCATAAACGAACATGAAGGATCGGTTGTTGCCGAGTCATGAAATGAAGGATCGTTGAAACTCCGAGCCATGAAAATGGAAGATCGGCAGTTCCTCGAGTCATTTACAGCAGCATATAGAATCTGTTATAAGATTGAATGGCATTGAATGTGTGTTCCATATTGTAAATATGCGAACAGGGAACATTCATTTTAAAAGAAATTGTGTGATCCAAACTGTGTTGTTTGGGCAGAGAACAATTATTAAAACTAGAACGTGTGTTTGAATTTTTATAATTCATAACAGAGAACGTTATCAAAAAAAAAAAAAAAAAAATTCCCTTGTTCTGGTATCTTAAATGAGGATGTTACAGGAAACATGAGAGAGGGAATGGGCATCTAACCGATGGAGATTTATCCTCCACAACTCATAAAAAAATTCATAGTTGGGGTACATGCAATAATATATTATGCGGTCCTTGCAATGTTCCCTCCTATAGCAAAGAGGAGCCTATTCACCAACATAATATAAACGAGTTAGAAACTATGGAGATAAATGAAAACAATAAATAAGATGTTATATTTTGGTGATTTTATTTCCTCAAAGCAACAATATCAGCCTCCTCATGACTTGAAAAAGCAACCTTGGGTGCATCCTCCTACAATTAGCATTCCAAATATAAACTAATTAAGCACACACGTCTTGAATAATATATTAGAAAAATAATTTAAGATAATAAATACAAATTTATATTAAGGTGATTTTACCTCCTCATCGGTGATATCCACATGTACATGTATTAGAAAAGCAACAGTAATGGCAACCACCTCATCATCCTTCAATAAGCAATCGAAATAAAAACTTGTTAGTCGCACAATAAATAACACCAAATTCAAATAAATGATCAAATAAAAATTTTAAACAATCAGTAGATCAATTACATGAACATACGTATCAAGAAAATATCGGAGGTACATTCTCCACAAATGCCCTTCGATCTTTCGTTGAAGGCCCACCAAAGGTGCCTAAAATAAGAATTCGTTGATTACTTATAAAATCAGCTTGAACATAAAATTTGATGCAATTCTTAATTTTTCAATCACAACAATGGAAAATGTAATTGAAATGCATGTATGCTTATTTATGAAGAAGACCCAATGTCCTTAGAATTCATCATCAAAGAAAGTGACCACAACCATGGCATTCTCCTTTGCAGGCATGCATAAAAAAATTATAAGTTAGCTTAACAATAACAAAATTTATAGATATAATGTGTAAATATATTTTTAATGCATACACACACCATGGAAGAGTATGATGTCCGCAACATATTCTATTGTTTTGAAAACATTTGCATTTTTTGTTGAAGGGCCACATTATTCCCTGTAATAAAAGCTATGTCTACCACTCCACAACTAAATCATATATAGTACGTTTTAAGTCATTAAATATTTAAAAATAGTCATGTACATAACAAAACAAGAAGTTACAGTGTGTACATATATCATATTACAATGTCATCCATGGCAAGTGCTAATAACACTACCACTTCTTTGTTTATAGTGGCCCTAGACACTTGACATACATCCAACCTACCTCTATTAACTTTTACATGTACATATGAACATTTCTCAAAGTGAGATACAATCTCTAACACCTGAATGCGAAGAATAGAAATATTTACATTGTTACATTAGTAAACACACTTCATTTGATTCACCACAAGCATATCATGCAAAAACACACAAATGTTCCGAACTTCAAGACATATCGCTTCCTCAAGACCCAATATCAAGGCCCTATACTCAACCTAGTAGACGGTCATGTTGGCATCTCCCATAATAGTACCTCTCTCTATTTTCTTGTTTCCATCAGGGTCATATAATATGAAAAATGAGCATGTAATATTTTCTGAGGTATTCGACACTCTATGAATTTCCAATCTCCAAATGACAACCATGTTTACCTTTACAATGGACAAACATCTATTATAAGCAATAGACCACATGTTTTTTTTTTGCATATTGAACACTTTGCAAGTTTGACATTTTCAATACATCTATCTCGCATTCCAATACATGTATATCTATACATATCGATGTATATACATATATATATATATATACATATATATATCGATGTTATCTTTGGTATGCAAATTATTTTTCTATGTATTATGGGGTATACACACTTTTTTTTTGTGTATATGACAATACAAAAGAAAATACTAATGTTTAAGGTTTTACGCATATTAAGTGGTATTGTTTTAGTGTTTTCTTTACCTTTTCCAAATGATGAAACAGATAAGGGTAAGGGCCAAGGAGGAATACATGTTAAATGTTGGTTGATTGATGGTTGTTGTGTGCATTTTGACTTCTTGATCCATAGCTGAATGTGAGAGCTTCCCTTTGGCTAGGAGGAACTACCTGTAATAGAAAATAATACCAAAAGATGATAGTTAAATGTTATATGACAAAGTGGACCGCCTAACATATGCTAGTTAGGAAGTGTGATACTTCCTATATGTCTTTCAATCCACTGTTTAAAAAAAATTAATGTGAGAAAGAAATAAATTCCTACTATAGTTGATATGATTTAGGTATCTCATCAAAATACAATAAGAAAATCCAATCACAACAGGCTAGGCTATAGTTGGATTTGAGAGGTGAGGTGTCTATCAAGTCTGGGGGTCAGTGGTCTGATTCGGGTTATTTAGATCAATTGGTGGGATGATTGTTGGGTTTTTTCTTGGTCAAGGTATAAAACACATAAACTAATGTCAGTCTGGTATAACTGACGACGCTTTAGGGGAGACCGACAACAGTCATGAGTAACCGGTGTCAGTATAGTCGGGTGTCATAATTCAATAAAACCTTGTTGTAGAGTCTGGGTGAGGTTAGATAGAGCTAAAGGAGGGGATGGCAAGGTCTATGGGAATACTGAGAACACTCAGAGAGGTGGAATGGCCAGGATAGGTGATCTGACAAGCGGGTGGGTGAGATTTTTGGGTTTTTCAGGAAGAAGGCTATGGAGAAATGGGAATGTTAATAGGAGAATGGTAATAGAAATGATAACAACTCTATAAATAGAATAGGAATGGAAATGATTAATGATAAACACTTACCAATATTTCAGGTCCAATGGTTGGGTGGTGGTGATGATTGGTTGATGGAATGGATCTTGGTGCAGTAGTGACACTTCCTGGAATGTTACTATGAGTGCCAATGCTTCTAGATTTGTCCTGGTGCTGGATATGGGTGTCTGGGTGCATGAAAAGACTCTGGTTATGATTGCATGTAGCTCTCTTCTCATCCTTCTTACTCTCAAAATGTACCAACCCAAAAACAAGGATGTTTGGGTGAATAAATGGTAACTAGCGATGGTTCCGGGTTAATGCGGCGTCGATTTAGGGGGGACCGGTGTTGGTTAAGAAGGGATTCCCTAGGTTTACTAAAATGGGTAGATCTTCCTTATTTCTTTGACCCGGTTAGTTTATTTTTGCGGATTAGAATGGAAACTTCCCTTCTAATGAGTGAGAATGTGGTTAGAGAGATTTTAGGGATTGATTTTAGGGTTAGACCGAATCTTAGCTCATTAAGGCAAGTAAGACTTAGTTATTGTTGGTTATGGAAACATGCCAAGAATAGGTCTCGGGTGAGGTGGTTAGATGAGGTGTCTAGGTGAGGTGGAAATTCGCTTGATTAAAATAATTAAGTAATTAATATTGTGAGGATGGGTATTAATTTAATTAAGTTAATTAAATTAATATTAATGTGGGGTGGAAGGGGCCATGGTTAGATGAGTATGCTTGAGCTGATTATTTGACAAGGGACTAAGGGGAGTGTGACCCAATTTTGGTGTCTACATTTTGCCCCTTTTTGTTGTGTATCTTGTATTGGTAAGCGATGTTGACAAAAATAAGATGTGGTTGCCCCATGTGTGGGTGAAGGTGATCCCCCTCAAACTAGGAATGGATGAGGTAGAAGACAAAATCGGTGAGTGGTTTGATAAAAGGTGAATGTGATGAAGAGGAAGGTGGACAATGGGGGTAATGGGGTAAAGGTTTGATCAAGTAATCTAGGTAATGGGCTAAGGTCAAAGGTAGCAATAAGTCAAACACATGCACACGTATAAAGCTGTGCACGGCACCAGATTGAAGAGCATACAAACTCTACATCTTCTAAGGTCAATAGGTTTATCCAAACAAGGTTGAGGTGATTTTGGTATCCAAGGTATAGGATATGGTGTGGAAGCACATTACAGATCAGTGTAGAAACATTTAGGTATGTTTTGGTACACCAAAGGTTGAGTTAAGATAAACGGTCACTCTAATAGGAAAAGTAAGGTCATTGGGTCAAACAACACGGGTAACAGTGTCACAAGGTATAACGAGCACATGAGGTCATAGGTCGAACAATGTTCTAGATCTAAGCGGCTAGGTCATGGCACATGTAGGGCTGAGGTATGGGTAAAATAACAAGTCCCTAAACACAATTAAAGACAGGTATAGGTAATGTAGGCTTGGAGGTAGGTTGCAATAAGGGTGGGTAAGGTCAAACGATGGCTAGGTTGGTTAAGTTGGGTCAGAAATGGGGAAAGGGTAGTTGACAAGAGCATGATGGGTAACCGATTGGTCATATGGAACCATTAACGGTCTAGGTAAACCGAACATGGTTTTTTTGGGCACATGACCAAGTTCGGTCTACGTATAACCGACCATGGTGTTCTAGGGCATAGGACCAATGTCGGTTTAGGTATAACCAACATCGGTCAAGTTGACATGGGTATATAAAAAGGAAAAATCTGTATAATATGGATTCATTTATACGTTTTGGATTTTGTGAAAATGACAAAGCATTGAACGAGTTGTGATTTGTTGGGAGGAAAGGATGAGGGATGATATCCTACTAAGGTGGAGAGATTTGGTTGGTTAGAGGAGCAGGTAGATGGATCCACGAGTACGGGGGGATCGATTGTGATTGGGTGGAGGTCATGAGGATTGGATTTGGTTATTGGACATGGCAGAGGTGGGAAAGGGATCGGGTGGACCACCGGTGTAGCGCCCAACATGCCACCACAGAGATGGTAGCATGATGAGGTAAGATTCAATCCCTTTCCCTTTTTGTGAGGTAGATTGGTATATAGGTCAGGTAAGGAAAACAAGTTTTGGGGGGAAAGGGGATTTTGAATTTGGGAAGGAAAATTGGGTAAAATAGGAATGGGGAGAGGTGTGGTTAGGTGAACAAGGGGTGGGGAGGAGTTGAGGGTAGATTTAGGTAGGAATGGGTGGGTAGAAAGGTAGAAGAAGGGATTTTTTAGGAAGAAAGGGGTTTTGGGTGTTGCAGATTTACTGCGCATAGTGTGACTAGCATCGATCAATGGGTGGCCGACACTAGTGGTTGAGATCCGGTATCGGTCATGGATAAGGTGACCGATGCTAGTTTGGGAGAGACCGTGGTCAGTTAGGGGTAACCAGTCGGTCATCATGTGGAGAAAAAGGGTCCAAAAAGAGTCCTAGGGTGGGTGGGTGAGGTAGATAGTGGGCAAAGAAGATGTTGTTGATGAAAAACATAGCATGGGTAAGAGGTTGAAATAGGTATGGTTTGAGTGATAGTGGGTGAGGGTTGGGGTGGGTAGATAGAATATGTGATAAGAAGGTAAGTTACGGAGGGGCAAAAGAGGGAGGGTAATAGGTGTAGGTGAGAGATTAGCTATAGATGTGATATAGGTACCGCCCCGCTCATGAGGGTTTGAGGAGGTGTGACAGCCGCGGATTGGTGGCATGTTGTAGATGTTGTCTTGATTGGGTTCATACGGTATCGACATGTAGTCCGGTAGCTGAGTTTGATGGTCACCCTCATCGATAGATGGGATTTGGCAACCAACACCTTACATCTACGACGAGTGAGATCACAATCACCCTAGAGGATGTGTACAGGATCTTGCGGTTTTCGATAGAGGGGACACAGGTATATTCAATCTCCTCAGAGGCATCTGAGGAGTTGATGCTGATAGTATTTAGTGAGGGGTTGGTGGAGTTGAGGTTCCATAGTGCCAGCCTAAGCTACGAGAGAGATGTACCAAGCCCGTCTAGAGGAGACTAGGCTTGTTGTGTTGTTGATGGAGGTAGTCTGTTGTTTTGCACTGCCAGATGTAGAGGGTGGGAGATTCCCATGATCATTGATGGGGTCTGCATGATATGGTGATAGACAGACCCGTTTTGCATGGGTGCTAGCATTCTTGGTGTAGCTATACAGGGATTTATGGGCATATGGGTGGCTACGGAGGTTTAGCTTATGCTACACTTTCCTACTTCATTGTTGGGCATATGAGCACATTGTGTGTGTGCACCCAGTTGGTATGCCCCGGGCTAATGCATTCGATCTAGGTTTGGTTTGGGTGGGTTACAGGTGATGGGTGCCTGTTATTGGAGAGCATCGAGTGACCAAGGTGACTCATGATGTCACCTACTACAGGCATTTATTGGAGGGGTTATCTAGCGTGGACATCATTTGGAGACCATATGTGGGTTTTCCCTCATACAGATAGATGGCTATTGAGTTAGATGGATTATAACTACTTAGATGGATAGAGGGGTGTTGTGTAGGAGGCACGAGATGATACTTAGATGGTAGTTTGGGATGATTAAGGATATATGCCACCTTAACCATAAGACACGGGAGGGATGACATGGAGAGGCCTCTACCTATACCATAGTTGATAGTGTTGACAGGGTAGGAGGAGAAGGTGAGAGACTAGCAGATTGATGATGTTGGGGTCATAGATAGATACCGACAGTGGTGGGCTACACACTTACGAGTAGTACCACCGAGACAGGGCATCCGGATTTAGCCACCATTATAGTGCAAAGTGATGCTCTACGGGGGTAGTGGTGACTACGATTACATAGTTGGGTATAGTGCAAGGACGCGGTTAACATGCTCGAGAGACACAGTGGATATTTTGTAGGCAAATGTGGCCACACTACAGCCCTAGCAGCGTAGGGACGGAGTACCCGCATTGGAGGTAGAGATGGATATGTGGTACGGTGGCCATCCTATAGGTGCAGATTATAGGTTTGTAGGGCCACGGTGGCCACTACACATGTGAAATTTGTGGCCCTTCGAGGCCTAGATAGAGGTAGGAGCAAGACAAGGTCCTTGAGAATAGCCACGAGTAAAGGACAAGGTCCCTCTTTACAAGTACCGGTGGGACAGGTCACGAGAGCAGTATAGGGGCAAGGCCGATGGCACCACCACGATGCAGTGCACCAATAAGCTGGTTGAGAGATTCCTTAGGTGAGGTCCGATATTATCAGGATATTTTGATGGCCACAAGGATATATTTTCTATCCTATGGAGAGTATAGAGCACAACAGGCCTCGAGTGAGAGGACGAGGTCATGCACCCATAGTGTGGAGAGCACAAGGGGCCATTGATCCCCGAGACAGGGTTAGGGTGAGGCCACCAATTCCACGAAGCTGTGGGCTCAAGTGAGGTACCAACAGAGATCGGCCAGGACCGATGATGGGTGGTGAGATGTTAGTTGGACGTCGTACGGGGGTAGACAAGGAGGAGGAGATAGGTGAGACAAATATGGAGGATATCTAACAAGGTGATATCTGATAGTCGTATGTACCTCTTATTTTGTATAGTTATTTATTTTTATATATACCAGCCTGCGTGCCGAAGAGAGTGAGGATGTATATGAGAGTTTTGAGATTTTGATGATTATTATTGGGATATATGTTCACATGTATTTTTATACAGACTTTTCGATTTATAGATGATGGTGTTTATAGTATGAATGGTGTACATGTTTTAATTTTCATTGTTTTATATATATATATATATATATATATATGGAAATCAGGTGGATTAGGCATGCTAGAGTCAAGGTTGTGTAGGCATGGTGGAGTTAGGTTAGTTTAGGCATGATGGAGTCAGGTCATAGGCATGGATTGAGTCAACTCATAGGCATGGATTGAGTCAGGTCATAGGCATGGATTAAGTCAGGTTGACTTACGCATGATTAAGTTTAGGTTGGTTTAGGCATGGTTGAGTTTAGGTTGGTTTAGGCATGGTTGAGTTTAGGTTGGTTTAGGTATGGTTGAGTTTCTAATTCATTAATTTGTGTAATTAATGATGATGTGGATCATGTTAAGATGTTTTGTAGGAAAATGTATGATAATGGTAAAGAAATGGTAGACAAGATGAAATGAATGTATGAGTGATGATGGTAAAGATGTTAAGAAATTGTTGTTTGTTTGGTTTAATTTCTAATTATTGATATAAAAGGAAACTAACTAGGGTAGAATGTGACTAGGAAAGGGGTAGAGGGAATTGGTTAGGGTAGAGAGTGGTGAGCTATCCTCCAAGGGCCCCATGCCCTCGGAGTGCTGCCTACATAGTCCGACAAAAAGGGACCTTAGGCTGATGTAGTTCTTCGTAACACCCTTAACTATTGTTATTTTCCTCCTTTGCATTCAAGTGTTGATATGTGATTTTCCTTATATGGATATGTTCTTTTGATTATTGGAAATCATGCTTGATATGGATAAGTCTTTTCTTCTCTTAAGATCCTTTGATCGAATCGGTATGACTTCTCTTAATCCATTTTTCACTTCTGGTAGGTGATTTGTAATCTAGTTTAAGAGTTGTAAACTTGTCTTTTTATCTGACTCATCCTTGGATCAATTTGAGTGATCAAGGAATGTTTTATAAATGCTCTATGAGTGAATGGTAAAATCAACATTCCATGAGTTAAGCTACATCTTTGGGTGAACTTTGTTGTTGCAAGTTATTTGACTTCTATGTGAACACACTTCCATTCAATAACTTGTTTTTCTTAGGTCCTTGAAGATCAACCATGACAGGAATTGCTTGATAAAGATGGGAATGCGTTGTTCACAACACACGGGAGAAAGATATTTGGGATCCTATTGAGGATTGACTTATGAAATCCTAAGCTAGGTGAAATTATTTCCTACCTAAGCTATGTTACTTGATACAATTATGTTTCTAACCTAAACTGGTACTAAAGAGTTAGAAGGGTTGCTAGGTATTAAAACTAGAACCTAACACTACAAGGTTATTTGGTGATCTAACCTAATTGCTAAGGACCTATGTTAGGGGTTAGTGGTTAGTGTTATATCCTAAGGTATATACTTTAACCTACCTAAGATCTAACCTAAGCCATTAATCTAACCTAAGTTATTGGCATGAAGGGGAACCTAAGGGGTCACAAGTATTGATGATTGTTCCTAAGGCATTAATGTTATTGATAAGGATGAAAGGACATGAGGGACTATTAACTTTGGCAAGGGATAGTTTGGTTGGCGAGAGACCTAAGTGGCGATTATCACTAGAAATGGAAACACGTGTTTTTTTATTTGGAACTTTCTAGACTTGGTAGGCGGTGGCAAGGGAGATTGGGTGGGAGATATGGAGTTAATGAAATTAATGAACTTAGTTTCAAGAGCCCGAACCGCTTTAGTAGGCATGCCAAACAAATTTTTGTTTGGTTGTTTCATTTTGCATTCTCTCCATTTTCTCTCTCCATTCACTCGTTTTTTGAACCAAAGAGTTTAAACTACACCACATGGCTATTTTAGAGGTTTCAAATCTATTTTTGTTTCATGGAGAGTATATGAGGCATTATGGAAGAAGTATTTTGTCATTTGATCTTTCATGGGGAAGAAGGGAAGAAGCGAGCTTAGCTACAAGTCTTCTTCGATTTTTCAACAACACTATCGGGCATGATAGGCCCTAACTATTTAAATCTCTTGCTTTTCTAAGGTGGTTGCACTAATAACTTCATTGCAGAAAAATGATAAGAAATTTGTTTGGAATGATAAATGTGAAAGCGCTTTTAAAATTTTGAAAAATCGGTTGACTTCAAAGCACCTATTTTATTTGCACTGATCCAAATGGAGACTTCATGGTTGTAACGGATGCATCACGGGGAGGGTCTTGGAGGTATTTTGTTACAAAATGATCATGTTATAGCTTATGAAAGTAGAAAACTTAAGTTACATGAGTTGAATTATGTTACACATGATTTAGAGCTTGTTGCCATAGTTCATGCACTTCAAGTATGGAGGCATTATCTTCTTGGTAAACCATTTGCTTTGAAAACGATCATCTTGGACTAAAGTACGCTTTTACATAGCCAAATTTAAATGCAAGACAGCAAAGGTGGTTAGTTTTTTTGTCTCGGTATGATTTTGACATAAGTTACATTAAAGGAAAAGAGAATAGATTGGTGACACTCTAAGTCGTAGGAAGCACATTTCTACTCTTATAACACTAAGAACTTAGTTTAAAGATGAAGTAAAAAGTGCTATGGAATCGATTCTTACTTTCAAAGCAAGTGAAAGCAACTCTTCTTTGTAGATCCAAAAGATGAAAAGTATAAAGGTTTTCACTTTGATAATGAGGGAATCTTACGATATGAAAACAGAGTATACATACCCTTACCTAATGATTTGAGGAGGAAATTGATGATGAGTTTCACAATTCACCTTTCTCTGGGCACCTGGCATTACAAAAATGCTTACTAATATAAAACAACAATATTTACGGAAAGGAATGAAAAAGGATGTTATAGATTTTGTGACTCATTGTCTGGAATGTCAACGAGTAAAAGTGGAACATATGCATCCAGCTAGTTTATTGTATCCTCATAGCATACCGCAGTACAAATGGTAGGTAATAAGCATGGATTTTGTACAAGGATTGCCTATGTCAAAAAAATAAGCACGATGTTATTTTGGTAGTAGTTGATAAACTAATGAAAGTAGCTCATTTTATTTTTGGAAATCTAAAGGATTATTCTCATGTTTTAGCTAAAAGATTTGTACACGAAATTTTCAGATTACATAGAGTACCTGAATTAATCATATCTAATAGAGACCCTAGAATGACATCAAGGTTTTGGCAAATGCTTAACGCAGCTCTAGGAACTAAATTGAATTTCAGTTCTGCGTATCATCCAGAAATGGATGGACAGACTGAAAGAGTAAATCAGGTTTTGGAGGATATGTTACGGATGTATTGTATGGATCAGCAGTATAAGTGGGAAGATTACCTTCCACTAGTTGAATTTGCATACAATAATACATATCATGCTTCTCTTAAGATGGCACCTTTGTGGCACTTTATGGAAGGAAATGTAGAACCCCTATTGGTTGGCATAGCATTGAGGATAGAGAGGTAATTGGACCTAAAATCCTTACGGAAATGGAACAACATGCTAAAATGATTCGTGAACACTTGAAATAAGCAAAGCAGATAGGAAAAAGAGTTATGCTGACTTAAAGCGGGTAGACAGGAAATTTGAACTTGGCGAAAAGGTTTTTCTTCAAGTTAAACTAAAAAAGAGTTCCATAATTTTTGGCAAGGCTACCAAGTTATCACCTCGTTATGTGGGACCTTGTGAAATAGTTGAAGTAATCAACCTTGTAGCTTATCATTTAGCACTACCACCTGCTTTGTCACGAATGCATGATGTTTTCCATATTTCTTTGCTTAAGAAATACGTTTCAGATTTATCACATGTGTTAAATTGGAATTCCTTGCAGGTCCAAGACCCAGAATAATCATGGTTAAGCCCACTCGAGTGCTGGAAACTCACCAGTTGCATTTAAGAAATAGATAAATAAGTCAATGTAAGGTCTAGTGGGACCAGTTTAACAAGGAGAGTGCAACTTGGGAAAATCTAGAGGATATGAAAACTGCTTTTCCATATCTATTTGAACATAATTGAATCTGTTGACTGATAAATTTTTATGAATTTATCCTTTATGACATTAAGTAAGCCAGTTTTGGGTAGATATTTACTTGAATTGAATAAAAAGTTATTTATTACTAATTTCTGGAACTATAAGGTTTTGAAATATTTGACTTAGGATAAGAGAAGTGAATGAATTGACTATCCTTGATGTAAATTGTTAAAAGAGGTAATCATCGGGATGATGATTCTTTTTAGGAGGGAAGCATGTAACACCCTTAACTATTGTTATTTTCCTCCTTTGCATTCAAGTGTTGATATGTGATTTTCCTTATATGGATATGTTCTTTTGATTATTGGAAATCATGCTTGATATGGATAAGTCTTTTCTACTCTTAAGATCCTTTGATCAAACTAGTATGACTTCTCTGAATCCATTTTTCACTTCTGGTAGGTGATTTGCAATCTGGTTTAAGAGTTGTAAACTTGTCTTTTATCCGACTCATCCTTGGATCAATTTCAGTGATCCAAGGAATGTTTTAAAAATGCTCTATTGAGTGAATGGTAAAATCGACATTCCATGAGTTAAGCTACATGCTAGACTGAACTTTGTTGTTGCAAGTTCTTTGACTTCTGTGTGAACGCACTTCCATTCAGTAGGTTGTTTGGCTTGGGTCCTTGAAGATCGACCATGACAGGTCATTGCTTGATAAAGATGGGAATGCAGCTATTCACACAGAGAAAGATATCTGGGATCCTATTGAGGATTGACTTACGGAATCCTAAGCTAGGTGAAAGTATTTCCTACCTAAGCTATGTTACTTGATACAATTCTGTTTCTAACCTAAACTGGTACTAAAGAGTTAGAAGGGTTGCTAGGTATTAAAACTAGAACCTAACACTACAAGGTTATTTGGTGATCTAACCTAGTTTCTAAAAGCTATTGTATTTTTTATTACTTACCTATGTGGAGTTATCTAACCTAATTGCTAAGGACCTATGTTAGGGGTTAGTGGTTAGTGTTATATCCTAAGGTATAAACTTTAACCTACCTAAGATCTAACCTAAGCCATTAATCTAACCTAAGTTATTGGCATGAAGGGGAACCTAAGGGGTTCAAGTATTGGTGACGGTTCCTAAGGCATTAATGTTGTTGATAAGGATGAAAGGACATGAGGGACTGCCAACTTTGGCAGGGGCTAGTTTGGTTGGCGGAGGCCTAGGTGGTAGTATCACTAGAAATGGAAACACATGTTATTTTTGATTTGGAACTCTTGAGACTTGGCAGGTGGTGGCAAGGGAGATTGGGTGGGAGATATGGAATTAATGCAATTAATGAACTTAGTTTCATGAGCCTAAACCACTTTGGTAGGCATGCCAGCAGATTTTTGTTTGGTTGTTTCATTTTGCATGCTCTCCATTTTTCTCTCCATTGCTCTATTTTTTCAAACCATAGATTTAAACTACACTGCATGGCTATTTTGGAGGTTTCAAATATATTTTTGTTTCATGGAGAGTATATGAGGCATTGTGGAAGAAGTATTTTGTTGTTTGATCTTTCATGGGGAAGAAGGGAAGAAGTGAGCTCAGCTAGAAGTCTTCTTCGATTTTTTAGCGACACTATCAGGCATGATAGGCCCTAACTATTAAAATCTCTTGCTTTCCTCTAAGTGTTTTCATTAAAACAACTTTTCTCTGATGAGTTCTGTGCATTCATGCTTAACTGGTAAATTGATAGATGGGTTTTGTAAAACTTGTATTGTGTTTTTGAATCTATGTGTTACATGATTCTATTGAAAGCTTACTTTGCATTGCCTTTTTCATAAAGGAACCATGTATACGTAAACAAAACTGGTAACACTTTTTGCTTCTTTCAGTGGTTGAAAATAGTTGTTGGGTTGACTTCTTTTCGGCCTTTAATCGTTATAGAGATCTATCTATATTTGTTGAGTTAGTGTTGCAAACTTGTTGTGTTTCATATACCCGAGCTGGTAAGCAACTCTAGTTCTTATGGAAATTCACAAACTAGTTTGAGCTATTTGATTGGAAACTTGTTTCGGTGGATGGAACCATTGTAGAGATTATTAGCTCCATGGTGTTAACATGTTATTTCATAGTTATATTAACTGGGAATTAAACCGTATATGGCTTGTTGTTTTTGTATCACCTTGTGGAAACTTTGACTGTAGCAAAGTTTGCATGCACTAGAAAAAAACATATAGTTTGGTTTTTGTATTTCTCCTTGCGAAAAACATGGATTATTATGGAAACTTGCATGCACAGGAAAAACCGTATATGGTTTAGTTTTACATTTCATCCTATGCAAAAACTTGATTGATTTTGGAATAGTATTGAATTTGGAACTTGTGTTTGTTATTTTGGTAAACTAGATTGTAACTCAAAGTCTCTTTGGCATGGTGCTTGTGAAATCTTGTTCTTATGACCACATTAATGGTTTTTGGAGATTCTTTATGAACCCTGACTTGTGAGTCATCCAGTCTGAGCTTTTTAAGCATCTTACATCCCATTTGAGTTTGGAAATAGGGTTGAAAGGATGTTAATGGAGAATGGAAGCATTTCTTCTTACTCGAACTATATGAAAAAATTTCATTGCACTCGGTCTAGTCTTATGGTGCTGGTGTATTATGTAATTGTGTTTGTGATATTGAGATGCATCACTGTACAAACCGTTTAATACTTGGTGTTCTTAATTGAAATAGAAACCTGAACGTTGTGTTGGTTTAGGTATTATAGTCTTTTGATTACTTAATAAACTATTGAGGGAACATGTTGTTACCCTAACTTGGTTGCATGTATTTGAATGGTTTTGATCCTTCAATGATGTTTATGCTTTGCATTGCGCTCTGGAATTTTAAATGAGTCTTGGACTGTACGTATTATTTTTTATGCTTGATCTTGTCTTTTGTTGGAACCCAATTTATAGTTCTTGTAGTGATACGTTGGCATACCGTTGAGATGGTTCTACTTTTCCTGAACTATTGGGAAGTCTTGAGTGTTAGCAACTACTCAGATTCTCAACTCTTGTTGGGACTAATAAATGTATGTTATGTCTTGGAAGATTGATTGTGATCTAAACTTGATTGCGATTGTGTTTGAACTTCACTATTTTCTCTCAGAGTTTAAAATGGAAAGTTAATGGTAAGGTTTAATGGAACTTCACTGTTGATTGTATAGGGTTCTAAGAATGAGCAATGTTAACATGATTTCTTCTTATCTGAGGTTGTTCTGGTCCAATGGGAGAATGTTAGGCCTTTAAAGAAATACTCTGTGAACCTTTACTGACCATGGACCGTGTATGAGTTTCATTGTTGCATTGTTCCTAAGGGTAAGTAGAATTCATGCATTATAATGGGAAGGTTTAGAAAGGAAGATAGTTTTTAGTACTCTCTTTCTTTGAAATGGTCATTGTTCTCTTTCCTTGGAACTCTTGAATGAACTTAAACTGTATGAATGTGAGAAGGTAAAATTGTTTTATTAAGTTGAAGAAATGATTAGGGTTTGGGATCATATTCTGGTAAGACTCCTTCCATAATGCAGTTGGGTTAAGTTCTTTGATTGGAACCTCCTGATTTTTATTCTTATTGGAAAAAGGAAATCAAGTGTTTATTAGTCTTGTATACTTGCCATTTGACTGAAATGAAGTGGAATGAAATTGAAGTTAGGTTGGAAAAAGAAATTGTAGCTTGTTGTTGACTATTATCCATCACTTCTTCTTGGATTCCTTTCATTTGGATTTGTTGTGATGAATACCTTAAATTGTTAAATTTTAAAGTAGAGTTACTTTAAAGGAAATTTAAATCATGAGTTATACATTGTTTCAAGCTTTGCTGATGGTTATGTACTTTGGCAAATGGAATGCTTTCTCTTCTTCTTTACTTGAAAGTTAGTTGAAGCATCGAAGAGGGAATATGTTGTAAACACTTCTGTATCTTATAGTAAAGATATGAGTTGTATTATATTTGGTAGATTGGAAACAATGATATGTTATGTTTTGTTGTTTGGTAAAGATAATTGATGGAATCAATTATACTTTAATTTATAGGATAGGTATTATAGATTATATTTTGTTCTTCTTTTTTGTTAAACTTTGTTTAGTATTGCTCTTCTTTTTATTGATATTACTTATGCTTAGGGAGTATGAATTACTTGTTGTTCATTAAAGAAGGGTTGTTTTTATTGGAACAATTAGTGGAATGCACTTCATTTTAAGGATTAGTGCTTATCATGCTCAGTTCATTGAACTGACCCATGCTAGCAATTTTTGCAGATGGACATCGTAAGTGATAAAAGAAGGCAAAAACTTATATGTTGCATTGGCTGATCTAAGTTGATTCTTGAGAAGAATTCTGATTTGTTCTTAAGTTGTATTGAAAAAGAAAGTTATTTTCTTTTGAATGAAGGCTATTGTCATGCAAGTATGTCTGAAATGCATAAGTTGTAAATGTATAAGTTTTGAAAAGGAAATGTAGAATGAGAATTTACTTGCATGGATTATGTAAATTATCTTGTACTTTTGCATAAGAAATGGAATCCTATTTTGTTGATGTTCTTCATGTTATTTATATGTTTCAATGAGTGTTCTAGATAAGTAGGGAAGAGGGAATTAGAGTATTATCCCTAAACGTGAAGCAACTAAATAAGTTGCAGATAATCAATGTTCTTATCTAAACAATTCATATTATTAAAGTAATATGTGATGAACTTACAATGAACCTTATAGAATTTATAAAAGATAAAAGGGTGTGTGAACCCTAAGAACTTAACTATGAAGAGGAAGTCTCTTCCTCTCCTATTAAAAAGTAAGCAAGAGGGTAGATATAAATACAATCATTAGACTTCATTTAATAAAGTCTACTAAGTTACAACCTCGGTGGTTGTTACACTTTCCTGAATAGTTAAGTTATATATAATGGAACTTAAGAGGTTGATTTTCCTTTCTTCATGGTAGTTTCGGATAAACCAAAGTTAATGAACATCAAAAGCAATCTTAAGTTAAGGAATTTCTGTAAGGGTTAATGGAACCTGATTTGGAAAAGAACTTAGGGAGAGTTGGATTAGATTCTAGGCAGGGTTGTTAAAACCTACCTTTAGGAATCCAAATTAAATTAACTTTAATAATCTCCTAAGGGTATGTATATCTAAACAAGGTTGTTTTGTAGGATGGCACACACCGACTTTGCAGGGTTGTATCTTCGAGAAAGATTAGGATCTTCTCAAGGATACAACACTATAGTTGACATGTGGCAACACCCTTCTACATTGATCATCTAGATCTACACACTTTGGACTTGAACTTAGTTTCTCTCCAGGACTGGGTAGTAGCGTAGTTACGATACGAAGTATCCCTCCAGGACTCGGGGTATCTTGGCACACATGGGGTTGACTTAGGTTGACCTAGCATACCAATCTATCCTAAGTCTTTGGGAACTCCTTCCTATCATAACCTACGATGTTAACCAGAACTAGGGTTAAACATTGGACAAGAGGACTGACGGAAGTCAGTAAAGGAAATTCTAGTTAATAATGGAGTGGGGTGAAGGACATATTCGGATTGATGAGTATGTCGTCAAGGAATAAGTAATACGAATAGTATGTTGGAAATCTTTGGCCAAAGTATCACAAGCTGTTGATTGCATTGTCCTATGTCACCTAGTCTAAGGATCATGATGAGATGAATATTGGTAACAACTATTCAGTTAGGTTCCTTAGATAGATCACCCAATACCTAGAATAGGGTAAGAGAACCAAGTATATGTAGTATACAGAAAAGTATTCAATACTTATATTAAACATGAATAGATCGGTAGTTTACCGAGTCATGAAATGAATAGATCGGTAGTTTACTGAGTCATTACAGTTGCATATGGTTATCTGTTATAAGAATGGTTGTTTTGGAATGTGTGTTCTAAATTACGTATTTAGAACAAGGAACATTACTGCAAAAAAAAATTCCCTTGTTTCTTAAGTCATAAAATAGGAATTTCCATAAGCTAGGGAAGATTAGGGTAAAATAGCGGAATGGGTGGATAGGTGCTGGCATGGGTGATATAAGTCCTAGGCATGATGGAGTTTAGGTTGTAGGCATGGTGGAGTGATTTTTAAATACATGTACCAAGGATCTGGTCCTATATAGGATAATCAATAAGTAATGAGGAAGGTAAATGGTAAGAGGTGGTAAAAGAGTTACTTAATTGATAAGAACCCTACCGAGTCAACCATACCCCGGATGGGCTTATGAATGTAAGACCCTACAAGCCTTGCATAATGGACTGTTTTAAGGGTGAAGAAAAGTCACATGATCACAAAATGTCGCGTTTGCGTCAAGTCCCTTGAGTAAAGAGGAATTTAGGCAAAAATTCAAGGAGGTGAGAATGAGAGGTTGAGCGTAACTGCGTGTACGAGGACGAGTGTTTTGGAACAAGAAATCCATAATCCAAAATAGGCAAGTTCATGATGAAAATTTCATCTTTTTCTTTATTTGTTTGTTTGGAATAGACTGGTTGATGCAGAAGTCTATATGGGATGAATATATTATATCCTTGAGGTCTTCATGAATCGAACGATGCAGGAAGCTTTTGAATATTTATTATATTTTTTAATGAATGTATATAGTTGTCCTTCGAGGGAGATCTATTGATAGTGGTAGAATATACTGAAGAGATGTCCCTTTTGAGGGAGTTATCTTTTGCTAGATGTTTGACTCAAGGAGTTGTATCCCTCTTTGTTTTTAGATGTTTAAGTCATGGACAAGACTATAGATAATTAGGTTCTTGGGTTAGAAGACTAGATCGTAGTACACAAAGATTAAGCTGTGAAAAGAGGTGGTTTTGAGTGATGAATGACCATGGGATTCCATCTTAAAGAAGACAAAAAGTATCCATGAGAATCATGTTATAAACAGTGTCGTGGTACTCATATTGAAGATAAGGCTACAAGGTGATGGGTAATCACATGATTCTTGTTTCGTCATGGATCCTCAAAATGGGTAATTATGGAAGGTGAACAAAGTTGCTCAAGAGGATGATCGATTAATTGATAGAAAGTGATATGGGACTTGATATCAAAAATAAAATGGTCAAAGATGCAAGGCACTAAGGGGCTCAGCTTCGGGTTTACCTCCGAGTGAATACAAACAATAAGCACCTGATCCATAGGCATGGGTGACGATATAGGGTCCAAGCCAAGTAGGAGAAAAATTTCCCCATTTACTTTTCTCCTCTTTGGTTACATGTTGATTTTCCTTTAGGATGAGGTCACTGACTTGAAAGGTTCATTCATGAACATGTGTGTCATAGGCACATTTGATACATTTTTGGTAGATTTGGAGATGGTCAAGAGCGTTGAGACGATGTTCATCTAATAATTCAAGTTGTGCCAAACGATCCTAGCGAAATTCATCATCGTTGAGCATGTCTTGTAGTGATATGTGGAGGGATGGAATCTAGACTTCAAGAGGTAGGATAGCCTCAGTACCATAGACTAGATAGAAGGGGTGGTAGTAGTTGAAGTGTGAATACTAGTGCGATAAGCCCACAAGGTGAAAGTAATGTGTGTATGCCAATCCTTCCTAGTATCGTTGACTACCTTCACAAGAATTTTATCCAAGGTTTTATTAGTTGATTCAGCTTGACCATTGGTTTGCAGGTAATAAGGTTATGAGAAACTGAGTTGGATGCCAAAAGCATCACAGAGTTTGCGTAGGGTTTTATTTTTGAATTGTTTTCCATTATCTATGATAATGTGGTGAGGGACACCAAAGCAAAAGATGATGTGATGGTTGATGAATTCACATATTATTTTATCTTTGGTGGAAATGAGGGAATAGCTTCGCCCATTTAGTGTAATATTCGGTGAGTGGTTATGATCCATTGGTGGCGTTGTGAAGAATGGGGGTTGATCTCACTGACAAGATCCAAACCCCATTGAGAAAAAGGCCAAAGGTCTTGTGCAAATTGTAAGGCATGACTAGGGGTGTGATGGAGATTAGCATGTTGCTAGAATTTTACATAGTGTTTGACATAATCACAACAGTCATGGTTTAGGGTTGCATTTTGTGACAACCAAACCGCTAAAATGACCTCTACAAATTCCATCATGGACTTCCTTAGTGGTGTAGGGAATTTCAAAAATTGTAAGGCAACATAAGAGAATGTTGTCAAGACCACATTTGTGACGGAAGACCACCCATGATGACATAATGGGAGACACTTTTAAGTAAGGTACGTTGTCATTACAATTGAGATAGGCGGGTAAAATGGAAAGGGAAAGATAGTCTGCATATTGCTTATACCAAAGGTCACGTGGGTCAAGGGCAGTGGTTTACGATAGAGTAGACCTCACGAGGTAAATAAGATGGTGATTTTAGCCTTTGTATAGTGACAAAGATTTTAGAGTCAGCGGGCGAAGTGGGTATTTGAGAAGCCAAGAAGGCCATGGTATTTGTAAATTGATTGGTAGAATGTGGGGTGGTTTGAAGTGCGTAACATTCGAAGGTGGTAAAAAGTATGTCCATGTGATGCTTATACTTTTGAATTATCTCATTATGACACTGGTATATACCATTGACTTGGTTTATGACCAACTGAGAATCACCAAAGATGTTGATTGACTTAACATCTAAGGCATAAGCAGCCTAGAGACCCAATACAAGTGCTTCATATTCAGCAATATTGTTTGTACAATCAAAATCGAGTTTGAAAGACAAAGGCATAGGTTCACCATCAAGCAAAATGAGGATAACACTAGCCCCACCCCCACGCTGACACTTGGAGCCATCAAAGAAGAGTTTCATTTGGTAAGTGGGTTCATTCGGGGAAAGGGTGGTAATAGACTCATCTAGAAAGTCAAAGTTAGAGGGTTGATCCCGAAATAGGTGGGTCATCCAATTGATCGGTGATAGTTTGGCCCTTGATGGACTTTTGATGGATGAATTCGAGGTCAAGGTCAGCTAGAAGCATAAGCCAACGTGTGGCACATTGATTTTGATAAGGTTTGGCATACATGTAGTGTAATGGGTCAGTATTAGTAATGACGAAGGTTTTGTGGTTGAGTAGGTAATGGCAGAGTTTGGTGGTGATGAAAACTAAGGCTAGGCAATTTTTTTTTGGCATGGGTATATATAGTTTCATAGTCAAGAAGGGTATAACTTATGTAATAAACCACTTTCACTCGGTGTTGATCGTTTGCGATGATTGATCATGGCACCTAGAGAATGGTCTGTGATGGAAATATATAGGTAGAAGGGTTAGTCATCCTTAGGAGGGATGAGCACGGTGGTTGAAGGAGGTATTATTTCAAGCCTTGAAGGATTTATGGAATTCATTATCCCATTTGAATGAAACATCTTTCTTGAGAAGATGATGGAATGGTGATGAGTGATCGTAAAGCTAGGAGATAAAACGATTTAATTGATTGCAACTTTCCTTGTAGGCTACAAAGTTGGCGAGAGATTAGTGGGTGGTGACATTTCAAGGATAGATTTGACTTTATCAAGATCGAATTCTATGTCATGTAAAGAAAATAATGAAACCTAGGAGTTTCCGGAAAGTACCACAAAGACACACTTTTCGGTTTAAGACAAACACAATATTTGATGAGGCGATCAAAGATGACTTTAAGAACGAAAGTGTGTGTTCGGTTAGATGCTTGGATTTGGCAAGAATATCATCTACATAATCTTCCAATATGTGATGCATGATGTCATGGAAGATGTAATTCATGGCCCGCTGATATGTAGCACTAGCATTTTTAGGCCAAAGGGCATGACTCAATAGCAGAAAGTCCCCAAGAGGGTGATGGAGGTAGTCTTGTGTTGATCCTCAGGAGCTAGTAATATTTTATCAGAAAGCCCGAGAAACCATCCATGAGAGATAACATTTCATGGCCGGTGGTGCTATCAACTAGTTGGTTAATGCCTGGTAGTGGGAAATCGTCTCTACGATAGATGAGGTTGAGGTTACCAAAATCATGCAAATGTGGAGTCCCCTATTACTTTTGTGATAAGAACGATGTTAGAAATCCATTAGGATTATCAATGGTAGGATGAAGGAAACTGAGAGAAGGTGTTGAAGTTCTTCTTTGACCGGAAAGAGCAATACGAGGATACATTTTCCGCAGCTTTTGTTTTGATGGGTTTGGAATCAGCAATGGTTACGATATTGTGAACCATGATTTTTGGGTCGATACTAGGCATATCAGCATAGGACCAAGCAAATGCATTGCTATGGTCCTGAAGGAAAGAGGTGAAGGATTCCTATTTAGTAGCATCTAAGGATTGGCCAATCTTTAGAATATGCGGGTTTTCTGAGTATTAATGTTGATTTCGATGGTTGATTCATTCAACATGGTTTGTGTCTCAAAGGGTAATGACCGGTGAATATAAGAGTCTTCTGCACCAAGGTAGGTGAGGATGGACTCATCGTCCTGACATTGAACAATGTTAATTAAAGGCGTATCATCATCAATCATGTCAGGATACAAGAATGGGAGAGAAGAGGGAGCCTCACCATCACGTTGATAGGTCAGCGGTCCTAAGGAAATGGTGTTTACAAAAAAAAAAGGTATGAGGTATAGATTCAGGATCTATGCACTCCGTGGGTGAGGATGGTAATGTGGGTGAATGAGAGGGGGAAGATTTCTCATCTGGATAATGTCGATGTGAACTTTCTTAGAGGATGTAACATCAAAACTAATGCCACTATAGTCATTATGTATACAAGAGGTACAGGAGATGACAAAGTGTGGTGGTCTTGTTCATAAAAACCGAAGTTAAATCCTTTCCAGTGCATCGGTGAAGGAAAGTGTGAGAGAAATGGCAGTAGTGAGGGATTGTAGGTCGATGAAAATGGTTGGGTTTGAGATGGAGGTTCGGGTTTATAGGTGGCCATATCAAGTCCCCATACATGAGATTGGTGTGAAGGTGGGGAGGGCCATAAGGGAAAATATCACCAATGCGAATGTCATAACCCGGGGTGTTGATGTAGATTCTCGTACTCTTGTGGAGTGAGGAAGGTATCGATATTGTATAGGTGGTATTCCCTAAAGTGAGGCATTAAAAACTCCTAAGGATCAGTAGTTTTTATGTGGGTAGCGGGTATAGATGGATTACTAGATGAAGGGGAGATAGGGTGCCAACAATAGAAGTTCACTACAATAGGGATAACGAGGTTGGACGCAGGCGTGAAAGTAGTGGCAATTTTTGTGGATGGGCTCATGGGTAAAGGTGAAGTGGTTTTGGTGGCAGATTCCTTGACTTGTATAAGCACATCATTGGGTTGATATAGCATGTTACAGGTCTTGAAAGGTGAGGGGTCAATAGGGATGGTGTAATTATGTCCCTCGTGTTCAAATTTGAGGCATCGATGTAATGTCAAAGGGACACAACCCATAGCACGGATCCAAGGTCGGCCAAGCAGAAAGTTATACTGGAACTCCCCTTCTAGGACATAGAAAAGTTATGGGATGGTGGGGGACCTATGTGGACATGGAGAACAATGGTACCTAGTGTAGAGGTCATGATGTTATTTAAGGAATGCAACATAACATGGTTATCATGAATGCAATGGGCAGGTATTTGCATTTGGTTGTATGCATGGGAGGAGATGATGTTAATGCTAGCACCACCATCGATCATATCACATCGTATGTGTATATTAGCAATAAAGATGGAGATGAAAATACCGGGGTTGGGGTTATCGGGTTTGGAAGGGAGTGATATCTTCATCTGTAAAGATGAGGGTGGCCACTTGGTGAGTGGGTGGTGTGGAGGAAGGCAAAGACCTAGTGAGAGAGGCTACGTGGTGAGGGTAATGATGGAGGCTACGAGTGTGGGGTCATCGGTAAGACTTTGATAGATTGAAGGACCTCTATGAGGGCTTGACAATGTGACTTTGAGGTCTAGGACGAGGTCATATAAAGAAATTTTGAGGGGGGATTGGTGTAGTTATTTTAAAATTGTGTGATGATGTGACCCCAACGGAAATTGGATATGCAAGACCTTGAATGATGACTTTAGGTGTGGGTGCGGATGGCATATTGGGTATAGGTTTGGTTGATGGGCCACTTACTTTCTCCTTTCCCTTGTCTTTACGAGCACAGTGGTAATGTTGATCATGTTAATCGAGGGGAGGTGGATGAAGAAGGTGTGTCATGGAAGGTATAGCGCCAAGATGGACAAAACCCTAGTGGTGGATACGAACCTTGTGAGATGAGTAGTGCACATTGGCATTTGGGTGGTCATTAGGCCAATTCTCTTATGCAAACCATGTTAATTTTGAATCTTGAGGGTGGATCAAAGATTTGTGGGGGTGGAGATCTTGGTCGCTAAGTAGGTAACGAGAGAAGATCTATGGAAATTGGTGAAGGTGAAATGGGGTCCTCATCAAGAAGATCATCATCATCAAATTTTTCTTCAGGAGGACATAATTGGACAAGAGTGGTTTTCAAATCCTTACATTTCTCTACATCATTTCCTAGCACACGATGGTAGGCACAAATTTTGGTTTCGTCAAACCCTTTTGGTTTGGGTTTGAGTGGGTCGTAAGGTCTAAGAGGTGGTAATGTGATGACATAATTTTTGAGGAGGTTGGTTAGGATTTTGGCGTAGGACCCTACTAATGGATCATAATGGGAGGTGAATGTGGGTTTGGGTACAGTGCGGCGGTGATTTGTGTAAGAAGAGTCTTTACAAGAGGGGAGTAGGTTGGACCGTGAGTTTGTTGTGTGGTGTAGTTTTAGGTGGTGGTCGTATCTCGCTTGGGTAAGGGCATGGTAAATGAATTGGCAATGGAAGGTTGGGTTGGTTTAACTACCTTATTGGAGGGTAGCAGATTTTTAGCTTTAGGTTGTATCTTTTTGGGTAAAGGTTATACAGTGCACGATATGTGGAGGGTGGGTTACCCATGGGGGTAACCAAGGTGTTGTGGAGGTAGGTGGTGTGGGTTGGGTAGGAGGCATGAGTGAAAGAGAAGGAAGTGTCATGGGTAGTGAAGAATTTATTGATGGTATTGGAGGTATGGGTGGTAAGAAGGTTACGGGTGAGGGTGGAGGTTGTGTGGGTCACTTGGGTATATTAGAGGTCTGTGATGGGGAAATGGGTTGCTGCATTCTTGGTTTACCGGTGGATGGGGTTTCTTGGCAGGGTCGAGGGGTGAGGTCCTAGGATGGACGGAAGGGGTGAAGGTGATAAGGGCATGGTAGGTGAGGTTGGGGTATGAGATTTAGGAGATTGGATCTTTATTTTAGGGGCTAGTTTAAGTTTGGTATTAGTTTTGGAAGATGTAGCTAAATCTAATTTGATGGGTGGGTGAGTAAAGCTAGTTTTTGTATGACCTATAAGGTAGTGATAGGTTTAGGTAAAGGAGATAAAATAGGCATGGGTTTAGTTGTAGATGTATGTTAGGCTATGGGAAGATGTGTGAGTTGGGCCATGAGTGGTGTTGTGGAAGGTATTGTAATAGTTGTGGTTGTGTTTGGTTTGGTCGCTCGAAACACTTTTGGGTAGATAAGGTGTTAGGTTACATTTGTGTTGAAATAGGAAGTAGAAGGCGTCCCCAAAGTAAGGATCTATCGACATAGTCTAGGTGATCAGCTAAGCATGATAATGGTACTATTGTAAGCAGGGCTGACATAGATCGAGTGGAAATCCCCATAAAATGTGTTTGAGATACAGGGAAATGGATAGCCTTGGACTCTGTGGGTAAGAGAGTCAAAAGTAGATCAGTAGGATCTTGAAGGTCTGATGGTGAATGGTCATCTATATGTGGTGGTACTTCTATAGTATCCTCCATGGGTAGAGGGGAGGATGGGCCGGCCAAAGTGGACTCTCCTTGTGTTGGTGTAGGTGGTGGACCTGCATCTTCTATGAGTAAGAGAGGTTTCACTACCAACTACTCGAGAATTTTGAGGGGTCAAAGGTGGAGTGCTGATTATAGGCTCTTCCATGGGTGAATGGGAATATGAAGGGGGTTCCTCTATGTGTAGAGGAGTAGATGAAATAGATTCAGTGCAAGTAGGGGAGCACGGGCTAAGATTTCATCTATGGAAGGCATATTAGGAAATTGAGAAGCAAGCTGGCATGTCATCAAAATTAGCATGGACCTCGCGGACATTGCCATCATTATTCGAGGTATCAACAACTTGGTTGGAAGATGGGGCATGATTAGGGAATTATTTCTTGAAGATGTGTAGGTTTTGGTTAGTGGGTGCGTTCGGCCTATCTAAGACTAGATCTTTGTTTTCTAACATTTCTTGGACAATATTCTTGAAGGTGATGCGATTATTGTCATTTATGACCTTTGACCCGATGATAGTTGCAAAAGTCATGTTCCTTATACCACGCAGGCATGGGTCACTTAGGATCAAAAATAGTATGTGGTTTTATAGGTGGAAGGGTAATGGCACCTTCCTTAACAAGCTTTTCCAAAATGGAAGAATAAGATTCTCCTAGGGAAGTGTACTTTTGTTGTTCTCATCTAAACTAGAAAGCTTGGATAGGAGAGAGATTAGAAGGGGGTTTGGCTGGGTTTGATTGATGAGGGGGAACGGCTTTGAGAACTATGGCATTGGTAGACCCTTTGGGTTTTGAATAGTTGTTTTGGGGTTTGAAGATGAAGAAGCATCATTTGATTTGAACGCGATGTTCTTGTTATGAAGTTAAATCTTCTTTTCTTCGATAGCACAATTTCCAATTTCTGTGCCATGGTGAATGCCTCGTCAAAAGTGTGAAAATTTTGTACTGTAGGGTTGGTGAGATGTGTCTAGCACATGCCCAAGTAAATAGTTCTATAAGCTCAATTTGAGGTAATTGGAATGTGAGCTGGTTAATGAGGTTGCGCCAGCAATGACGGCGAAGTCAGCGATAGACTCATCATCATATTGTCATGTGGAATAAAGATCAATCATGGTAACCTTCTTAACAATGTTGATGGAGAAGTGATCTAGGAAGGCTTGGGATATTTGATTAAATGAGTAAATGGAGTGTCTTGGTAATCCCCTTTATGCCCTCAATGCGAGTCCTATCGAGGACATTGGGAAAGTCCTCAAAATTAAAGTGTCATCGTGGGAAATTAGGTAACACCCATGTTTAAAGGACCGAAAATGTTGTTGTGGATCTTCTTTGCTATTGAAGTAGTTGAATTTTGGCATTTCCCAATGTATGGGGTATGGTCAAATAGGAATGGATGGGTGAATAGGCTCATTACAAATTTCATCATAGGTGAGGGAATTGCGTGAGCCGGAAACTGATGCTTCTAATGTATGCATCTTTTCCATCATCAACTTGATGAGGTCATTGGTAGGTTATGATGGAGGGACACCTCCTGTGGCATAAGGGGGTAGATATTGAACCTGATAGGGAGGTTGAGAATAAGGAACCGACATAGAAGGAACATATCCAGAATGGGTGATAGACAAGATAGGGGGTTGTTAATAGTAGGTGTATGTAGGTGGGATGGTCGTCATGACTCTGGTAGTGATTGGGGGCAGTGTTTATGGGATGGAGAGGACGAGATTATGGAATGGAGTAGGGGTCACCAACACCATGGGTGGTTGTGTTACAATGGGTATTTGTGAGACAATGGGTGCAAACTATGTTATGGTCTAGGTGGTTAACGAGGGACAATAGAAACAACATGCACGAGTGAAAATCTTGTGCCGCAGTGGTCATGGTGGGTATGGGTCCTAAGCGTGTGAAAATACCGGGGTGAAGCAGGTGAGGGTAATGCCACATTATTAGGGGCTAATACTGCAGCAGAAAGGAAATAAGGCGGGGAGATGGATACGGGCATGTCGTATATCAACTAACCTGAGGAGTCTCGGGTAGAAGAGTGAGAAAGGTATAACTATCATTCCTCAAAGAGCATGTCGTATATCAACTAACCTAGATCTACTACCCAAAGAAAGCACATTACATCGAACTATCATTCCTCTACCCTCTCATCACCCCGTTACCTAATCCCACTCATTTATTAGCCTTACAAACAACACAACCACCCTACAACCGACCCTCACCAAAAGTCCCTAAAACATAGCCCCTACCGATATCGGTTATCGTGACTCAAAACCAAAAACCAGCCTTTCCCCCTACTTGTTTCAACGAGGCAATTAAATTGTTATTTTACAATCTTTTGTGTTAGTTCATAATAGCAGGGGAACTGACCACCTTCGAAAGGAAGTTTTATACTTCCTGGGCCCAAGGCAGTTCCCTCATTTATTGTCTAATCAAAATCTTGTGGTCTTGTATTCTTATTTGCAGGTAGTCCTTCCAAGACAAAAAGGAGTTCTTCGCAATCAACCTGATCTCTCTCTACGGTACACGCACACCATCTCAACATTCAACAGGTATTCCTCCTAGCCCTAACCCTTATCTATTTCTAAAAGGAATGAAAGGATAGAAGCAACTCTATTCCCAAAAGTTGAAACATTCCGCGCGAAACATTTTGGCACGCCCGGTGGGACCCATTTCGGGTTTTCTTTCTTTCTTGCTTGCTTTCATATAGGGAGCATACTTGCTGTTTTCTTCTTCTAAAAATATTCACAAGGTATTTTGTTACTTTGGTAAAAGAACTTGCTTTGCTTTTACATCTTTGCATTAGTGAAAGTCATCTCTTTTGCTTCATCGAATATCATTTTCGATTTGGATTTAAAACACGTGCATCACATTCTTGCTTGTTGTTTTCAATTCTAGTGAACATAGATTAAGTAACAGGTTGTACACGTGGGGGTGATATCCATGGTATTGACAAGAAATTAATCTTACTTTCACTACACAACACATACCGAATCACTTCACAATTAACACAACAGCTCAAACATCCCCCTTTTTTCCGCGGTATTCCTCCGCCTGATTGAGGTAACCTTATAAGCCAAAACAAACTTGACATTTCCCCTAAGTCTTTTGTTTAGGATTCTGACATCATTCTACGTCTAAAGGCATAAGCCCACGATAATTAAAATTAACCCTAGGGTTAATCTCTGGATTTGCGTGTGCATCTTGCTTGTTTTCAGTTCTGTTTTCTCTGTTATACACTGTCTCCTGTCATCACCTTAGAACAAATTGATAAATGTACTAAGCATTGTTAAAGATCAAATCAGCAGCTTCTTATATTTTCTTATACCAGTCTTATTACACCGACATCGGTTAACTGACCGACGTCGGCTATAGTCTGACCGACGTCGGTTATTAGACCGATATCGGTTACTGTCTTTTACAGTTCCTGACAAACCAGCAACCTACCAATTTCACCATTCTGAGGCTGTTTCTGTTCCTAATAGATTGAAGCCCTACTATGTACTCTTGTTCATGGTTGTTATCACTCGAAAGCAAGCCGCTGCCATGGTTTCACATGCCTGCTCTGTGCCTTTGCTGAATCACCCCCTTCACATTCTATAGGGAACCCTACGGACACCACTGAAATCCCCAAAATTCCTGTAGGAGATAAGGAATTTGCCAAATTTCTGGATGCTAATCCTAGCGCCGTACAATACTATTTGTCTCATGCCCTTGACCATATGCCCGATGGTCAACTCCTTGTTGGCATGCCTATTAGTATAGCTGCTCATCTAGCTCCCACTCCGCCTGATAACACCGCCTTACTTTCTGCATCTTTAGCCCCGTCTCCCAATCCGATGGCTTCAGAGGTTCATACGACACAGATTGGCTTTCCTTTGGTTAATCTTGGACCCCACATATCATTACCACGATTGCTCCTACCTCATCTCTCTTGCAGACTGCTCCGTTCATGACTTGCTCTCTGCCACCTATCCACACGAGCTTTCCTTCTCAAGCTCCGCCTACCTTTTCATTCCCATACACGTATCCAGTGACCTCAACATCTTATATAGGACATCCCTATTCGGTCACCTCAACATATTCATCCTCCATACCTTATCAACACTTAACCCCACCATTGTCTAGCGGAGGCCCTTGGCCCAATTTGCCTCCGTTTACCACAACCGCACCATCATCTCATCCAACCACGGATTTCATCAAACAAATGATGGACAAAATGCAAAATCTGGAGGCTTCTGTTTCGGGAAGTCGTAGCGCCTTGACATACGAGCAAGTTTGTCGGGAGCCTATTCACCCTTCTGTCCCCCTTCATTCATATCCTCCTCAATGGGAATTGCTGAAATTTACTCGTTTTAATAGTAAAGAGGATCCTCAACAACACTTGCGATCATTTAGACATGCTTGTTATTTGATTGCTCATGATGATGCCTGTTACTCCGCACCTTTCCCATGTCCTTATCAGGACTGCCTTGGAGTGGTACAGTGCTTTAACCCAGCACTCAATCTTCTCTTTTAACCAACTAGCCCAATCTTTCTTGGATCATTTCTCCATTAACATTGCCAAGAAAGTATCTATCACCGACCTCTATGCCATCCGACAATTTGAAGACGAATCTATCGCAGATTTCGTTGGACGATGGCGGGGCCTTATCAACCAACTTACATATGCCTTGCCTCAGGCTGAACTTATCGAACTTTTTACGCGGGCATGCGCTAAGCACATCTCTCCTACCCTTCAAATTCAAACTTTCCGCACATTTGACGAGGCCTTTACCATGGCTCGGAAACTAGAAATTCGAGCCTTAGAAGAAGAGAAATTGCGGTTGCGCAACAAAAACCCCAATTTCGAACTCTAGATTCCACCAATAAACCAAACACCACCACTCCTCACACATCCACTTCTTCAAAATCAAAAGGAGTTGTCCACGCGGTGATGGTCAAATCTCAAGCACCGTCTAATACCCCACCAAAAACCACCTATAAATATAAAGCCGAGCCCATCAATTACACTCCCTTGGGAGAAACTTATGGTGTCATCTTGGAAAAATTGCTCAAAGCCGGAGCTATCACCTTGCCTCCTATTAAACCTCACTCCGGGTTTGACTCCACCGCGCTATACCTTCCTGGTACAAAGAAAATGACTTCTGTAACTTTCACCACGTAAAAGGACATAGTCATGAAAACTGCAAGATGTTGAAAAACATAGTGCAGGAAATGGTTGATGCAGGGGATATAACCCTCGATAATCCTAATGCCCCTGCTAACCGAAATTTGAAAATCTTCAACAAACCATTCCCGAATCACTCTTCTAACAGTAACATAAACCAAGATATCTTAGCCGAGGAGAGTGTTCATGAGATCCATGCAGTCTTCGACTCCCAGCCAAAAGCCTCTATCGAGAAAATTTTGAATCAAGCTTCTTCACTGACACAGGGGCCCGAACCTCCTTCACCCCCATCAAGACAAGGCGAAATCATTCCTTTACCCATACAGGAGTTAACCACCTGAGTTCTCTTCTCATAGATGAGTCTTCTTACACCACATCCCTACAAGACTGCGAACGGATGTTATCTAACTTATCTATTTCCCAAACGTCTCCTTCTACCACTCTTGCTGCACAAGAGGAGGGCTCGCCACTCCTTTTGTCATCCTTAGACGAGAAACCCCTTGCACCGACATCACCAAATTCTTTAACCATGACGGATCCTCTCAAACATGCCCTCCTACCTATTAGTTCTTCATCGCCTAAATCTTTTCAGCGACCGGTTGACCTCTTAACACCTATTGATACAGTGCCTCATCTACCCCCTGTATCACACCCACAGTGGACCGGAATCACAACCCACCTTTCTTCCATACAAGAGTTCCAATTCACACCTGAAGACTGTCATTCTCCAGAAGATAGACGAGTCCTATGGGAACGTTTGAGTACCCCCTATTCTACTCAAATGTAGATGACCAATCCAGACACCTCTACCATATACCCGAAGTGTTTACAGAAACTCAAAATGCCTATGTCCTCATCTCCACCCCCCGCATCTCTACCAAGTATCTCATCCACCTCTATTAGCCTAACCAAATCTTCCCCTACACTTGGGACCTCACCAATACCCAGTCTAACACACCCACCTAAGCGACTAGATTTATCCAAAAATAAAGCCGCCCCTCCACTTAGGAGACAAACTCAATCGTGCCTCTATCACAATTAAAACCATCATCGTCACACCTACCTTCCATATTGGGACCTCATCCCTCCACCTTGCATCAATATATCATACCTCCTGCGTTTTCTTTAAAATGACCTACGCCTTCTGCACACATACAGAGATCTAAGGGTATATCAACACTGTCACCCCACGTATCCTGTCCACCCATCAACCCTAAACAAATTTCATCATCAAAGGACTTGTTTGCCGTCACTCCTCTTTTGCCGCCATTGTTTCCGGATACCACGTTATCTGGAGCCTCATCATCTAACCAGCTAAACGTAGCTCCTGCACCAAAGAAACCACGTTTAGTTAAAACCACGTATCAATACCCCTTGGCTAAACCACCACCCGTACGAACCAACCATACCCAAACATTACCAAAACCCACCCAATCAATACCTTCATCTTCCTCCGATTTTGACCCACTCAAAGGATCTTACGCCAAAATCCTTGCTATGTTGGTGGAGAATGCGACCATTTCTCTACCCCCACTTAGACCTTATGACCCATCTAAACCTCGACCTATAGGTTATGATGAGTCTAAAATCTGCGCTTACCACCGCACACCAGGACATGATGTAGAGGGATGCAAAGCTTTAAAAGCCATCCTTCGTCAGACACCTCTCTCAGATAGAAGGGTTAAGAAAGACAACTTACGAAGGGAGAGACCTTTAGCTTCAATCTCCTCTCCTATACCACCTGTCCCCGCCTCACCAATATCTGTCGTTATTACAACCCCACCTCTCGAAGACCATGATTTATCCCGACCATCTTCCTCCTCTCATGTTCACGAGATCAATATGATTAGTGTTGCTACTCGAGCGCAGAAAAACAACGAGAAAGCGAAAGAAAGCATACCTGCGTCCTCTCTTTCTCCGTCCACCATCCCGATCACACCACCACCTAAAGTGGTTATTCGTGGACCCGCTTACCCCGTCTCTAATGGAGTTGCCCACCGAGCCATGATCAAACAGCTTCACCAATCACCTGTAAAAATGACACTATATGATCTCATTCAGACTTCTGAATCTCATCGACAAGCTCTCGTTGAAATCCTTCAAGGGATCGAGGTCTTACCTAATGAAACCCTACCTGTTACCTCCATTCTAACACCCAATCACGTTGCTTCCCTCACCAAACAACCTACCACCCCAACCACTTCTGTCTCTGTACAACAAGCTGCTGCTGTCAGTTTCTCCGAAGACGAAATTGTTGACTTTGGTACAGAAGATCCTGACCCTGCTCTTTTCATCTCAGCTTACGTCCGGGACATTCGGGTACGTCGTGTTATGATCGACGGGGGCGCTAGCCTAAACATCATCTCTTCAAAAGCCTTCCAACAAATGAATATCCCTTCTAGCTACATGTGTGCCAACCCCATCATGTTGCGGTCATTCAATGATGCTATTACCTCTACCTTAGGCACCGTGATCCTTAACATTCGTGTAGGACCACGTACTTTACCCGAACTCTTCTATGTCCTTGAGGGAGAGTTCCAATACAATATGTTGTTAGGCCGCCCTTGGATCCGGGCTATGGGATGCGTTCCCTCAACCTTACATAGATGCATAAAATTTGAGTACGAGGGGAAGTCCTACACCGTAAAAGCTGATCCTCCCCCCTTCAAAACCTGCAATATGTTATATCGCCCTAATGATGTGCTTGTACCAATCAAGACACCCATTCATCCAACCCAACCATCCACTTCAACCACACCTCTACCATTCACTTCAACAACACCTACACCTTCAACCCATGAAACCACCGTCATAAAAACCACTTCCCTTCCCGCAGCTAACATCCCAACCGCAGACCCCTTAGTAGATGTTTTTCAACACCTTACGCTGGGGGAGTATCGCCTATATAACGTTAGCTCTTTCCATACCCCACAGGAGTACGGACAGGTACATGCACATCCTACCTATGATCGTCGTGTGGGGGAAGTAATCCCCTACGGACCACCTCATTGCCGCACCAACCTAACATATGGGGGTGTCGACGCATCTTCCGTCACCCCTGAACCTCCTCTTAATGTGGTTCCTTTCCAATCTGATTTTCAATACCTGACAAATCATCGTTTCGCCCTCACCTTCTTGACTCGCTGTGCTTGGAAAGGCTTTGGTTTTGGTCTTTATGAACAAGGCCGACATACAATCATTCCCGTAACTACACGCAAGCACAATGATCGTAGTGGTCTCGGATTTTTCGGGAACACTTACACCGAAGGAACCTCGTGTCAGTTGTCTCCTGGAAGATGACGACGTCACCCCTACCGAACCATCATCACCCATTTTGCCATCATCACCCACAGAGTCGATAGATCCTGAATCTATCCCTCCTAACTTTTTTTTTTCATAAATGCTATCTTCCTAGGTCCTCTCACTTATCAACGCGATAATGAGGACCCCTCTTCTATCCCCCTTCTGTATCCAGACATGATTGAAGAGGACTCACCTTCAATTAATGTCGTTGAGTGCCAGGATGATGACTCCATCCTCACTTATCTTGGCGCGGATGACTCTTATATTCAACGCGCCTTACCATCTGAAACTCAAACCATGTTGAATGAGTCTACTATAGAAATCAACATCCACACAGAGGAGGATCCTCACATTGTGAAGATCGGACAATCCCTTAACGCATCAGAACAAGTCGCCTTTACTACCTTTCTCCGTGCTCGCAACCAAGCTTTCGCTTGGTCCTACGCTGACATGCCAGGAATTGATCCTGACATTGTTGTCCATAACATTACCCTGAAACCCGATTCCAAGCCAATTAAATGAAACTGAGAAAAATGCATCCACGCATTGCCCTCTTGGTCAAAGAAGAGCTTCAATGACTCCTTTCTGTTTCCTTCATCCTACCTATTGACTATCCTCAATGGATTTCTAACATCGTACCTGTCACTAAAGCGATGGGGGACTTCGGATATGCACGGATTTCCGAGATCTTAACCTCGCTTGCCCTAAGGATGACTTCCCCCTACCTAGTATTGACCAACTTGTTGATCTCACTGCAGGCCATGAGATGCTCTCTCTCATGGATGGCTTTTCAGGATACAACCAAATTTTGGTTGCCTCTGCCGATCAACATAAAACTGCCTTCATAACTCCTTGGGGAACCTTCTATTATCGTGTAATGCCATTTGGCCTTAAGAATGCTGGTGCAACCTATCAGCGGGCTATGACCTACATTTTTCATGACATTATGCACACTATCCTTGAGGATTACGTCGATGATCTTCTTGGCAAATCTAAACATCGCAGTGAACATCTCGATGTTTTAACCATTATTTTTGATCGCTGTTACAATATTCTGTCCGTCTTCAACCAAAGAAATGTGTCTTTGGTGTCCTTTCGGGAAAACTTCTTGGTTTTATCGTCTCTTTGCGTGGCATTGAGGTCGACCCATCTAAAGTCAAAGCTATCCTAGAAATGCCCCCACCTACTAACCTCAAACAATTGCGTAGTTTACAAGGTAAGCTCCAATCTATCCGGCGTTTCATCTCCCAACTCTCGGATCGATGTCAACCTTTCCATCACCTCCTTAAAAAGGATGTTGCCTTTCAATGGAGCGAAGAGTGCCACCAAGCCTTTGAAACTCTCAAAGCTTATCTCTTGCAGCCACCCGTGCTTATCCCACCTCAGGACGATCGCCCCTTCTACCTTTACCTTTCCGCCACCGACCACGCTGTAGGGGCCATGCTTGCACATCGTGACTCCGAGAATCGAGAACAAGCCATTTATTATATAAGTCGTACTTTGGTGGACTATGAGACTAGGTATACACATGTAGAAAAGTTGTGCCTAGCCCTATCATTCGTGGCCACCAAACTCCGACACTACCTCCTGAATCACAAAACTTTCGTCATCACCAACACGGACCCCATCCATTATATGTATGCCAAACCTCATCTAAACCAACGCATCGCCCGATGGCTTATGCTCCTTGCTGACCTCGACCTCGAATTTATACACCAGAAGTCAATCAAAGGACAAACCATTGCCGATCAACTCGCGGAAGCCCCTGTACTGGGGGCAATTTACTAATTTTAATTTCCCTGACGAACTCATCGCTACTCTTTCCCTCAGGGAGGAGCCGTATCCAATGACCCTCTTCTTCGATGGATCCAAGTGCCAGCGCGGCGGAGGAGCCGGCGTTGTTCTCATTCCTCTCGACGCTGAGCCTATGCCTCTTTCATTCCGACTCGATTTCCCCTGCACTAATAATATAGTGGAATACGAGGCCCTTGTTTTGGGTCTCCAGGTTACGTTACACTTAGGTGTTAAATCTATCAATATTTTCGGTGACTCTCAATTGGTAGTCAATCAAGTTATGGGCATCTACCAATGCAAAAATGAGGAACTTCAAAAGTACAAACATTACGTGGATTCACTTCTAACCTTATTTACTCATTATTCTATCCAAACCATTCCCCGCTCCACTAACAAATTTGTGGATACTATGGCTTGCTTAGCCTCGCAAATTCCAGCTTCATCAACTGACTCTGACATTTTCGTCTTGGTCCAACAACTCTTTGCCCCATCTTACTCAAATTCGATTGTTTGTATGATAAATAATGTGTCTGCTAATTCGCAGGATACCTAGTATCACCAATTTCACGACTACCTTACAACCTCCGTTCTCCCATCTGACCTTACAAGTATTGGAAAACGCGCTTTTCTTAAATGTTTCTCGTTATGTCGAGGATATGGGGGACTCCTTTATAAACGTGGCTTTGATGGCATCCTCCTTCGATGTCTAACTCGCCCGAGGTCACCTATACCATCCAACAAGTTCATGAAACGGTATCTCGTTTGTGGTTATGGGGGACTTTTTGGCTTTGATGGCATCCTCCTTCGATGTCTAACCGGCCGGAGGTCACCTATACCATCCAACAGGTTCATGACGGTATTTGTGGTGGACATTTTAGCGGCCTTGCCGTGGCCAAACGAATCCTTCGCCTAGGTTATTATTGGCCTACTCTCAATAACGACTGCTACGAATATGTTAAGCGTTGTGTTATGTGTCAACAACATGCCAACCTTCAACATACTCCTAGCCATCCGCTACAGGTCGCACGAGATCTTTGGCCTTTCTCACAATGGGGTTTAGACCTTATTGGTGAGATTCATCCACCCTCTTCACAACGTCACCGATGGATAATCACAGCAACCAAATATTACACAAAATGGGTGGAGGCTATTCCGCTCATTTCAACTAAAAAAGAAAAAATTGTAGAGTTCATTAATCATCACATTATCTGTCGTTTTGGTGTTCCTCATCGCCTGATAACAGATAATGGAAAATCTTTCAAAAATAAGTTGTTGCAAGACCTTTGTGACAACTTTGGTATCAAACTTAGTTTCTCATCACCCTATTATCCACAAGTGAATGGACAAGCCGAAGCTTCTAATAAAACCCTAACCAAAATCCTTATGAAAGTTGTCAATGAGTCCGGAAGAAATTGGCATGATCACATCCCCTTTGCCCTTTGGGCTTATCGTACTAGCATTCGTACCTCCACTAATGCCACACCTTTTTCTTTGGTATATGGTACCGAGGTTGTCTTGCCTCTCGAAATACAAATACCCTCCCTCAGAATATCTCTTCAGGATATTCTCACCAACGATGATTTCCGCCAAGAGCGGTTAGCCCAATTGGAGCTTCTTGACGAGCGTCATCTTACAGCTCTTGATCACCTTCAAATCTATCAAAAACGCATCAAGCGTGCTTATGATAAGCGACTTCATGAGCGTACCTTTAAGGTTGGTGATCTTGTCCTCAAAGAGAATCAACATGTAACCAAACTAGAAAAGAGAAAACGTGGAAAATTTGCTCCCAATTGGATTGGGCCTTACATAATCACTCATACTTATGGATCAGGCACTTATCGTTTAGCTTCGCTTAATGGTAAACCTGAGCCTGAACCCCTTAATGCCTTGCATCTTCGACCATTCTACTGTTGAATTTAGTGTTATATCACTTCTTATCTACCTACCGCTCGTCCCTTGAGCTCATTTACCGCTACATACACTTTGTTTCCTACATCTCAAAATAAAATCAAGCTCACATAGTTTGATTCTCACCTCCCCTTAAAGATGCCTTCCCTTTTTAGTCTAAGTCCATGACTTCAAAGTATTAAAATGACACATTCTTAATTATATGCTTATGGGATTTTCTTGAGTCAAACTTCCTACCAAACTAGATGCTTTACGCCAAACGGACATCTGGCTCTCTAAATTATATATAGACTGCTCCCTCGAAGGACAGCTATATGCCAAACTATTGCTGCTATTATATATAGACTGCTCCCCGAAGGACATGACTATGCACTAAAACCGCATTCTGCTACTATAAATAGATGCTCCTTCAAGGACAGCTATACACATCGTACAACCTTTATCAGAAGCTTCTCGCATTGATCAGCTTCGTGAAGACCTCAAGAATAATACAATCAATATCCCTTGTAGACTTCCCGCGTCGATCTATATTCAGTAAAATAAAAGCCGCATTCAAAAGAACTTGAAGTCATGGACTTGTCTATTTAGGTTAGGTTCTCTTTCGTCAGAACACTCACTTTATAACAAGTTCTCCGTGCCTCAGCTATACCATCCACCTCACCTCACCATTTGTTAAAACAACACAACTCAAGGGACGTGACGTACACCCGATATATTGTGATCATACAACTCTTTTCACCTATTGACTTCTCATCTATGCACGGTACCTAGGAGTTCAAGCTCATTCTACATTAATATGTGGTTTGTTTAGCTCTTCTCAACCACGGGACAGCTTTTTCCTCTTTGACTCACATCTAGGATTATGTGTTGATCTTAATCAGGACATGGTTCCCTACCACTTGGGTAGGCTAACTTTTGCTTCACTTATACCTATTCCAACACCAACAACATTACCCTACCAATATTACTATCAATATTTTTACCAACCAACAAATTGCCTAACCATACCTAAATTTCCTGAATTCATCTCTCCCTGGTCCTAAGGGAGAACTACATCGGTCTGAGGCCCCTCCTTGCTTTGTGCAATGGGCTATGTAGGCAGCACTTCGGAGACATGGGGTCTCCCAAGGTTAGCTCGACCATCCCCTACCATAACCTATCATGTGTGGTACATATAAATATTTTTGTGTATTTCTATTTAATCACATTCCTCTTTATCCTTTTTCAAAAAAAAAAAAAAAAAAAAAAAGAAGTCAAAACACAAACATTCTTATTATTATCATAACTCAAATCAACATACATATTCCGTTTTATTTAGATGTTAAACAAATACATCTTCTCTATCATCGACACGCAGGTCGGCATCCTTATTTATTCGTATACCTCGATAACATTTACTTAGACCCTCACACCTCATCCCGAACCAGGTGATGATCGTGATCGTCGACGCCTCTCGCCGGGCCTCTCCATCCTCAAAGGTACCATGGCTATTGGTACCGCCCACTGATCTGCCAATCTCTCCTGTAACATCTGAATACGCTCCCTCGCATGGAGATATCTCGCCTCTAGTCCCTCCGCTCGTGACTCCGCAACCACTAACAATCCTCTTGTCTCATTCACCTGCGTTTGGAGCTGATGAACTAAACTCTGCAGACGATCTCTCTCCGCTGTAATCACAGTTATGTCAGGATGATCACGTACACCTCGCAGCTCTGCTACCCACCATAATCTATAGGCCTCTGTCGTTCCTGCATCCATTACCCTGCGATCGGCTGCTACCTCCTCTGGCCCTTCTGGAGGTGTTGGCCGGGGAGGTGAGAATGTTGCCTCGGCGTCGATCCTCATATATGGTCTATAAGCCAGGGGTATATCCTACACAAATCCAAATTGTCACCACACACGATCTAGAGGAATCCTCTCATACTCACCTGGCCTGTGCCCCGCGATCCACCTCAATCGCTCTACACCCCTCAACTCCTCAGCTATATTCTCTGTTACCATATAGTTCCCGTAAGGCCTCCAACAGATATCCGCAATTGTCACCATCTCCCATACCTACCTATAATACTCAGGGTCACCCGTCACAGCCTGGGATCTTGCCTCTTGTTCTGTCTGGACCCATCGTCTGAATCCCAACCTCTGCACTCCGGTCTCTCCTTGGATGGGTCGGCCTATTGGTCGCACACAAACAATGTGCTCATAGGCCCAACAATGTAATAAAAATGAACAATCCAGTGTCGTCCTGTGATTTCATCTACAAGCCCATAAACCCCTGTATAGCTCCGCCAAATATGTAGGTGCCCATGCAAAAGTCACGTTCCTTTCTATCATTTCCCAAATAACACACATCAATGCTTTTGGAAATCTTCCCCCATCCACCCTCGGTAACGCATAATATCCTACCGCTATCATTAATACCACTGCCAACCTTGTGGCCTCAGGGTGTGCTGCATACATTATACCATACGTGAATGTCAAACCTCGCTGTGTCAAATCTCGTGCGTATGGACCAAATACTATTGTTATCGCTCCCGCGCGCGCGCTAGGCAATGCCTGATATACTGGTCTTCCTGTAATTGGGAGTCTCAAAATACGGAACACATCTTCCAATGTCACTGTCATCTCCCCTGTTGGCAGATAGAAGGTATTCCTTTCTGGATTCCATCTCTCAATCAACGCCTGTAACATAGCATGGTTACGTGTGATTCGTGAATAATAGCGGATTCCACTTAACCCCAAACGATTTATCAATGCCCATTCAGCTGGTGTTACATCCGCTCGGATTCGTGACAACAACGCTGGCACAGTATCATTCATCCTGAACCCTGCCTCCGCCTGCACACATCAAAACAACACACAGCCATTCAATAAATCAAATCCCCAAAGGTTTTTTTCTCACATTCTGGAAATTCCTACAGTAGCCGGCATCGGTTTTAGATAACCGGTATCGGTTCCTTAACCGATACCGGTTATCTTAAGCCGATATCGGTCGATATCAACTTTACACACCCTGCCTAAAAACACCACCTATGACAATAATTTGATCGTTTATCCTCTCTCTGTACATACAAACATACCCGAAACCCCTGACTACCTACCCCATTACATTCACCCTATCCCGATTCATTGCCTATCACCTTTTCTTTCTCATCTTTATCTACTTAATCTCCCTCATCCTATTCACAAAACATGCAAGAATCAAATTACAACCAAAACGTTTACCTCTTGGGCTGCACCAGCTTGAGGTGGAACTTGTCTTCCCTCTCGTCCCTGCCTGCTGGATGCTTCTCCTTGTTCAGCCATGTTCACCACCCTCTTCAACTCTAACTTGCCATTTTGCCTTCTGAATCTCAGCCCACATTCACTTTCCCTGTCTCTTTCCTTCTTCTCACTCAATTCTCTCATGCAATTACCTGTCTCAGTCGTCAAACAGCGTCGCATTCGCGTATTTAACTTCTTGCATGGCTCTCAAAATAAGAACTTAAGTTGCCACCAAAGCTTTTCTATTTTTAGAAAAGCTCATATTCGAATAACCGGTATCGGTTACCTAACCGATATCGGTCTATTGTCTACCGACATCGGTTATCTAACCGATATCGGTCATATACCTACCTTTTTTTTAACCATAGTTCTTTTCTTTATTTTCTACCTAATTTTTGTGGCGCCCGCCTCTTTTTCCTGCATAACAACACCATTATCCATATTTTTCATCAAATCTATCTCTCATCACAATTTCATCAACATCATTTCTCTATATTACAAAAACAAACAAGCCATCAATAAACGATATCAAAAACCATCAATCTATACACCATTTGGATCCAACTCAACAGCTACATACATTCAATTTCACAAACCAGCGACAAAACATACAACATTTCATAACACAACATGTCAATTAAACTCATCATCTATATATACATACATCCCATCAACGAAAGACATCAATATCATAAACCATATGAATCAAACTCATCATACATTAAATATCACAAACCATCGACAAAACACTTAAAACATTTTAAACACAGCATGTCGGTCAAAATCATCATATATATATATATATATATCAACAGTTTCAAATATACAATTTGCCTGCATAGGGGCCTCTGTGATCTCATAATACTACAAAGCCGGCACGCAGGCCGCAATAACTGTCATAATCTCGACTCGGCTCGCAGGCCGGTCTCTCATATCAAAAATATATATATATATATATATATCGCAGCGGTATCAATCAGTATCAACTCAATCATTACTCGGCTCGCAGGCCGGTATATACAATAAATGAATCAATAAATGAATGAATAAATCATATGTGGGCACGCAGGCCTCTATAAACATAACCGGTTCGCAGACCGGTGCCTATATCCAATGTACAAATAAAAAATCTCTGACCCAGGGATGTCTCAACTCTCCCCACCGCCCTCAGCACCTCTCCCTACCGGTCCCTGCGCTGCCTCTCGCCTCCTCCCTGTCACTGATCCCCCGGCTGTGGCTGCACCTCCCTGGGATCTCTGACTCCGTGAGGTCTCTGCTCTATGCGCCGCATATGGCTGATAGTCAGCCCCGGTACCATCAAGAACATCCTGATAGTACCGGGCCTCCGCTCTCGCCTCCATATAACGGTCCCGTGCCACCATAGCTGCTGGGGCTGGTCCCCTGACTCCTAATACCAGTGCCCCCTGCTGCTGTGTGTGCTGGTGGTGCCTGTGGTGTGGTGGTACTGCACTGTGTGCTGTGCGCTGAGTGTGCCATTGGTGGTGCTCGAGCTCGTGCCGTACTCGAGCCTCGAGCTAGCTTGCCCCTCGTAAGACACCTATCTCGTGCTGTGTGGCAGCAAGTGCGCCTCTATAATAACTGTACCTGGCCCCGAGCTGGTCCCTCTCTGCTCTAATAGCCGAAAGTGTTTGGCACGTGTGGGCTGTGCTCTCCTCACGGCTCTCTCTCCTGCCCACCATACTAAAAATGATCCCGTGCAGCTGGCGTCGTCCACTGTATCGTCTGCCTGCCTCTCTGCTGCCCAATCTGGGTCCACGGGCTGTGGTACAGGTAGTGGAGCCTCTACATCATCCCTCCAGTACTGAGGGAAGGGAGGTGGCTCATCCTGTCGTAGCCCCATCTGCCGGCGTACCCTCTCCAGGGGAATCCACTCATGCTCCCCTGGCCTCCGTCCCGCTATCCAGAATGTATACTGGATCCACTGCAACTGTGATCGGGCTCCTCCATGGGGGTGATGACCTCTATAAGGTCTCCATACAATATCTAACGCTGTCAAGCCCTCTAATACATGCCGGTAATATGCCACATCTCGTCCGGTGAGAACGGCTCGTGGCTGGCCCACGACCCCCAACCACCTCTGAAAGCCATATCTGTAGATCACCTGTGGCCCCTGGCATTGCTGGGGCAGCCCTCTTTGGTCTAATGCATATGATATGCTCATATGCCCAACAATGTAACAAAAATGTAGAGCAAATCCCGAATCGCCTCATCCGGCGATAGCCCCACAGCTCTCGGTATAACTGCACCAGGTATACTGGTGCCCAAGCATAACATGTATGCTCCTCGACCATCTCGTGTAACACCCCCATCAACGCCCGTGGAAAGCGGCCTCCCTCTGAGTCCGGGAGGGCGAAGCATGTAATCCCGATCATCATCAACACGGCAAGCCGTGTCTCATGTCGGTGGGCACGGTACATATCCCCATACGCGATGCTCGCGCTGTGATACGTCAATAGCGCGGCTGCATCCCGAATACATGTAAGATGTTGTCCATGGCTGTCTCTGCGTCCACCTGGAAGACTACCTCTCCATCAATCGGTAATCTAAGGATGCGATACACATCCTCCAATGTAATGGTCATCTCTCCAGTCGGGAGATGGAACACATTGGTCACCGGATCCCATCTCTCGATGAGGGCGACCATCAAACTGTGATCCCTATCGATCGCCCTATACCGCTGGACTCCGCCGAGTCCCACCTCGCGCATAATGCCCCACTGCGCTGCCGACACGTGTGGCCGCATCCATCTCAACAGCGGGGGCATCCTGTCCCGCATCGTCAGCTGCTGACGTGCCTGCAAAACCAACTCACTACATTAGCCCTACTCTTTATCACAACATCTACTTATACCCTCTATACCCCCTTTTTACCCCCCGACCACACCCCGACTCTCTAACACACACCTCTACCCACCTATCTTCTCCAATATCCCCCTCCATCTTCACACCCAAAACACAAAACCCAATCATAAACAACAACAAACAACCCAACACGCCAACCCCAACAAGAACTTAACACCCAAAACCACCACAAAACCACGCAACAAAATAGCAAATCCTGCCTAGGGACCGGTACCGGTCACCCATAACCGATCCGGTCCCCTTTCCACCGACGCCGGTCAACGTTAGACCGACACCGGTCACCCACAAACCCGACCTACCCGGAACTTCGTGACCGATGCCGGTCGCTTAGTGACCGGCATCGGTCACTGGAAAATACCCGAGCCGAACCCGACGCGGCTACCCCATTCAATTTTTTTCCTATTTTTCCCTATATACCCACCCAAACACCCTAAAAACCTACCCACCCTGCCGCCTTGGCCTATTTCACCTATCTACCCTCTCCTTTTTTCAAATAATTTCCATTTATTAATTATTTTCTAAAAACCTTACATTCCTACCCAAAACCCAAATACAGCATAATACAATCAAATTCACACAATGAAGGGTTTTGAACCTACCGGTACGACGACACGTCGTCGTGGTGGGATGGGTGGTGGTGGTCTAGCTGGTCCAGCACCTCCTGCTCCTCCTGGCTGTGCCATGGCTCTAACTCTCCTCTGCTGGGTCCTCCACCAATCAACTACTACCTCCTCCTCACTCGGGCCCACTAACCACTCACTCCTCCACTCAAATAGCGCCACCTCAACCGACAAATGCTCCAATCTCAACACTCCACCTCAGACAACTCAAATTGGTTTTCAAATTGACAATGTGACAATGACAGGCCGTATTTTTCTTTTTATAGGTTTTTGACCTATAACCGATATCGGTTTTATTGTGCCCTAAGGAACCGGTATCGGTCACCTAACCGATATCGGTCATAGACAATCGACACCGGTTTTATCCCAACTCTTCCCCAATTTCTGCCCTTATTTACTAATCGCCCTTTCTCACAACATCGCCTATATCAACCTTTGCTGAAAACCCTTTGTTAACTTCATTTGGCCCGACCCAAGGCCGCACCCAACCACTTGGCCCGACCCAAGGCCGCACCCAACCCATTTGGCCCGACCCAAGGCCGCAACCAACCATTTGGCCCGACCCAAGGCCGCACCCAACCCATTTGGCCCGACCCAAGGCCGCAACCAACCTATTTGGCCCGACCCAAGGCCGATCCCCAACCATTTGGCCCGACCCAAGGCCGCAACCCAACCACTTGGCCCAAACCAAGGCCGCACTCAACCCATCAGGCCCGACCCACGGCCCTCACTAATCAATCAGCCCGACCCAAGGCCGTACCACTTAAATACCTCACCCCAAACCAACAAATTACCATTTTATCCACTCATCCTATCACTTTTTGTTCAATCGAGCTCACCTGTTCGTGTTTTAGCATGATTAGAGTACTTGACTTGATCAGTCGACCAACTTTGCCTAGACCTAGACCGTGACGTTTATCTCAACCAAACCAACCATTTGGTACTGCCGAACATGCCTAAACGTTCCTGTACCTTACCCGTTATATCCCCTGGAGCTACTTCCTATGCCTTGGATACCAGGATTATATCACCCTTGTTTGGATAAACTATCGACCTTTGCCTATGAATTGTTGGTTTTCTCGTCAAATCATGTACCCTGGTCGCACTACTGCATTTCAAACGTGCGTCTGCTTCCTTGGACCTACCCCACCATCTCACCATCATCTCCACACCATTTACCCTTTATCAACTCTATCCCTGATTTCACGCTATCTCAATCTGTGATAGATTTGAGGGGGATTACCTATACCCTTAATAGGGGAAACCACTTCATATTATTGTCCGTGTAGCTTTACAAAACAAACTACACGACAATAAGGGGCTAATGTAGACACCAAATTTGTGTCTTACGACCCCTTGTGACCCGCATCTCATTTCGCAACCTAACCTCATCACCTAAACCTTACACAATTATTTATTAATTACCTTATAATTAATAAATCCACATCGCCATACCTGCCACCTCATTTTGCCACCTCATCATGACCTAGTCCTAACCCTAAACTAACCTAATTAAGACCTATAACTTAGTCTACATCCACACCCATGACTAATGACTCCTTACTCGCACCCAAAACCGACCTTGTAGTTACTTGACCAAGCCCGCAACAAATCCCTCGGGAGAAAAGGAGGGAAAGTTGGCTATTTTACTAAAAATAGCCCACTTTGACCTGACCGATACCGGTTCCTACTCGACCGCCGTCGGTTACGTAACCGCCATCGGTTCCCTGTAAATGGGCTCCCCTAACCAGAAACAAAGGTCGAAGGATTTTTGATCAATCGGGATCATCAGAAGCGATCGGGAGAATCTGGATTTTACTTGGCCGAGCAGAGACAAGTGAAGAAACAAGAAGAGTTTGCAGAGAAGGAGATCAAGCCCAAGACTGCAACTGAATAACCAGAGCCCTGTGATACTCAGCTGATCATCGGGAGGGAAGATATCTCATTTTCTGATTGTCAGGCCATCCTACCTGAGTTTTGCTTTTTCATCACAGTTCTTGGACCTGCATCCTCGTCAATAACCAGTAAGTTGTACCTTGTATGTCCTCTTTAATAACATTTCTTAGGCTTTTGAATCACAGCCGTCATAAATCTATTCCTAGATCTACTACCCAGCAGCACATTACATCTAACTATCATTCCTCTACCCTCTCATCACCCCGTTACCTAATCCCACTCATTTATTAGCCTTACAAACAACACAACCACCCTACAACCGACCCTCACCAAAAGTCCCTAAAACATAGCCCCTACCGATATCGGTTAGCAGAAACCGGTATCGGTTATCGTGACTCAAAACCAAAAACCAGCCTTTCCCCTACTTGTTTCAACGAGGCAATTAAATTGTTATTTTACAATCTTTTGTGTTAGTTCATAATAGCAGGGGAACTGACCACCTTCGAAAGGAAGTTTTATACTTCCTGGGCCCAAGGCAGTTCCCTCATTTATTGTCTAATCAAAATCTTGTGGTCTTGTATTCTTATTTGCAGGTAGTCCTTCCAAGACAAAAAGGAGTTCTTCGCAATCAACCTGATCTCTCTCTACGGTACGCGCACACCATCTCGACATTCAACAGGTATTCCTCCTAGCCCTAACCCTTATCTATTTCTAAAAGGAATGAAAGGATAGAAGCAACTCTATTCCCAAAAGTTGAAACATTCCACGCGAAACATTGTGAAATAAATTAAGTGAAGAATAAAACTCAAAAACTAAGAATGAGGAGATGGGGACTAGACACACTTGGACAAAGTCAAAATATGCCAACTACGATGGTGGATTATGCAAGGAAGAATAAAAATGGAGATTCATAGTATCACACCTCAAGACACAAGCCAAGAAGAACACTAAGAAAAAGCACACTCCTACAGATTATTTTCTTATGTTTTTTTAGCTTATGCTATTTAGGATGATTTGTGTGTATTTAGAACAGAATTTTTTGGTTAGGAAGGTGTCCTACAAAGAGTTATATCTAAAAGAAGATGTTTCAGGTATGTTATGGCAGGGGCGGGTTGTCCTCTAAGATGATGACTCGATAGAGGCAACAAGCTAGGGAGTACCTGCCAACCAGATCGTGGGTTCATTGACAAATGTTCCTAGGTAAGATGTTGTTTAAGAAATATGTGTATATTTTGATTTTGTGTAAGTTTGGTAAGACAGAGAGAGAGAGACAGAGAGAGAGAGAATGTGCTTTCTACGATTCTTTATGTCAACCATCAGTTGGGCATGACTTCCAGCATATATGTTGCCCTCATTTTAATGTGATCTAAATGCAGCAAATCAGAATGTAATGCAACCAATTTTAAGCCCAAATCAAAAACACGCTCGTGTGTATATATATATATATATATATATATATATATATATATATATATATATATATATATATATATATATATATATATATATATATATATATATATATACATATATAGATATAAATATATATATATGTGTATATGTATATACATAAGGATATGTATATGTATGTATATGGATATGTATATGTATGTATATGGATATGAATATGTATTTCCCCCACATACTTGTGTCTTATCGAGTGTTAAGCCAAACACAAAATGAGTTAATAGTAGTAATTATTATGTTTTTCTATAAAACATATATGTTACATATAAATGTTTCTCTGTTTTTGTGTTTTTTTGTCGTAGATTTTTTTCTCTTACTGTGGTATACATAATGTGTATATAACAAACAACACTCCCATATGATAATACAAACATCCAAGTATGTGAGACCAAAGTACATATACATATGTATATGTATACTCATACATACTTGTACATGTATATGTATATGTATATGTATATGCATATGCATGTATATACATGCATATACAAATATATGTGTGTTTATATGTATGTGTATGTATGTGTATGTGTTTGTAGGCATCACAAGAGTTGTATATCTTGATGATATGATCGCATGACCCCAATAAGACACACCATAAGATGTCATACATGCATCGCCCATTTACATCTTCTAATGGGCTTTGACACCTACATATACATACACATACATATATATAGACATATATGTATGTACATACATACATGCATACATATATGTGTGTGTGTGTGTGTAGATGTATGTGTATACATGTATATGCATATACATACATATATATTTGTGTGTGTGTACGAGTATACATATACATATGTATATGTATTGTGCAGTGTTTGTATTATCATATGGGAGTGTTTTTATATTCACATTGTGTATACCACAAAATACATAAATGGATGATGCATGTATGGCATCTTATGGTGTATCTTATGGGGGTCATATGATCTTATAGCGCTTAAAAAAATTAGGAGTGAATTTTTTGGCACTTAACATTATTAAGTTTCGAGTGAATAATCAAAATGGTGAAATCTTGTGGTTGTGTAACAAAAACCAAAGCAATACATTAAACCTCTTAAATGCACCACCTTTTGCCATCTATCATGTCATCCTTTCTCTTGTCTTGGATGGCGAGTCAATGATCGGGTTGTGACCACGGCCTCTTTGGGCTATGTTGGGTCAATGTCACTCTCTACAGAGTGGGTCCCACACATGAGGGAACCATATGATAATATAAACGTCCATGTATGTGAGACGGTACATATACATATGTATATGTATACTCATACATACATGTACATATATATGTTTATGCATGTGTATTTTCATATATAAGCATGCATACACACACAGATATATGTATGTATGTATGTATATGTATGTGTCTATATAAGTAGGTGTCCTTTGTAGACTCCAAACTTGGGTCACACTCCCCTTTAAACCTCGTTAAATAAATTAGCCATATCCTATCCATTCATATCCCCACAGTGCACATGTTAATTAAATTAATTATCTTAATTAAATTAATTAAATATCCTCACCTAGCCACTTCACTCAATGACCTACTCAAACTTCATTAATGACCTAAGATCGAGTCTAAACCTATCCTAACTAACTAGGACTTAGTCTAAAACCTAGACTTAACTCCTATTAACAAACCTAAAAGGACTCCCACTTATCTTGCCATGATCTATCACTCAAGACTTGGTAAAAGGTTGGAGATCGCGTAAAAAATAGCAACAATCTGGATATTTTTGGCTAACCTAGATATTCCCACCTTGGTGACACCGGTCACCTAACCATTGTTGGTTAGGTTAAATATGTTTCCAAAATCCTTGGCCCAGGTTGGTCAATCGATTCAGGATCTCATTTCTTCCAGAGACTTGGAGCACTCAAATTTATTTAGCACTCAAGAAAAATAAGACACATGGGAGCACTACCAACATCGATCACCATTCATCATCCTCTTCACAATCACAGATTCACAATAGAGAGGCACAGAGGTCTAAACTTCTATGGCACAAATACAATGACTCTTCTCTCTAGATCTCTACTGTCACCATCTTCATCACCTACATTCTCCAATCCACTTTCCAAAGTAAGTATCTAACGTCACTACATTGAATCTCTAGTTTCTTTATGTAGATTTGTTTATTCATTTATGTAGTTTATTTCTCTTCACACCTATATACTTCCTTCCTTCCATCAACCCATCACCTAATCATACCCAAACTTTCCACCCATTTTCACCCTCTCTCCGATCATCTCTAAGTCTTCAAAATCATTTACGACCCCACCTTGCCATTTCAACCTCGTGTAATAACAGGAGTCTAGAAAACCAAAATATAACAACTTTACGATAAATTCCCCTACCGACTTTGATTAGCCAATCGACGTCAATTACTCTTCCTAGCGGCATCGGACGAGTCGGTGACACCGACATCTACTATATCTATCAATATAAATCAAACCAGCAAGCTAATACCCACTTCCCAATAGCCCAGAACCATTCTTAATCCTTACAGGACCTTACAGACACTGTAACTCAACACCAGCCCAATCAACAATCCCATTTTTACCTTAAATGACCTTTCTTATTGTTTTGTACGAGATACCTAAATTGTTTTAATTCCAATAGGATCTTTACTTCATGTATGATTTAACTAGCATTAATATTGTTATATAAAAGTGGATTGACACCTGTTCAAGAAGTATCACACTTCTCGGATCTAGCTTCCATTAGGCATTCCACTCATTATTTTTTTAACTCTATTTGGTGGTATTGTTTTACATTTTCTGTGTAGTTCCTCTATCAAAAGGGAACTCTCACAATCAACTTAGATCAAGAAATCATAACGCGCGCACAACCTTCAACCGACATCACAAACAGGTATTCCTCCTTGGCCTACTACCCTTATTTGTTTCATTAATTTGCTAAGAATCCGATGAAACATTTTGGCATGCCCAATGGGACCCATCAGGGGTTCCTTTGCATTTGTTCATTCCTAGGCAAAAACTTGTGTGTTTATTTCCCTTCGAAAATTATTCACATTAATTTTCTTCTCTAGAATATTCTCCTTCTTGTTATTGTCTAAAAGAAATTGTACTTTTAGTGCTTTAAAAAGAGCATGTCTTCCTTTTACTGCATTACATTAGTGAAGGATCATCCCTTTTCATGTTTGCCATTTGTTACATCAAACGTAATTGTGGATTTGGGCTTAAAACACTTGCATTTATTTATGTATTATTGCATTATAGCTCACATTAATTTGAGGGTAACCTATACGCTGGAATTCATGCCCAACTGGTGGTTGACTAATTTAATCGTAGTTCACTCTCTCTATATACCAAACCACTTACATAATTTACACATCTTCTTAAACATCCTCCTACCTAGAATAAGTTGTCAACAATCACACGATCATAGGATTGATAGTGGGTGCCTAGCTGGTTTCTCTATCTAGTCATTATATCGGAGAAAGGACCCCCGCCAAAACATTACCAAAAACCACCCTTAGATCTTGGATTTTCATAGGACACCTTCTATTGAACCAAAAAAATGTTTTGTTCATGATTCATTCTTAAATAGCATAAGCTAAAACATAAAATTCACCCATAGGATTTTGTGTTTCTTAACTTTTTCTTGATTTGTGTTTTGAGTTGTGAGGAGGACGGGTTCTCCAATTTTTCTTTCCTCCTTTCACACTCCACAAATATAGTTGGTGTATTCCGAATTTTTTTGAGTGTGCTAGTGTTCATCACTATCATACTTAGGTTTCTAGGTTGATATTTTACTTGATCTAAGTCACAAAAATCAACTTTCTCCATCTTTTCAAATTTCATAGTTACCGTACAATCCGTCCGAAGCGGACATCGATTTACTCGACTATCATTGATTTACGACGACGGTTGTCAATTATCTATTTTTGGCCATTTTACCAAAAACAACACTCACCACATTTTCTATTCTTTCTGAAGTTCCTCAGACATATCATCATACCCTTAGATCTTTAAAATCACTTCATCAGATCCAATTTTGTCTCATTTTCATTAGTTATTGTCCCATTTGCAAAAAAATTGATTTCCTACAGTAACCGGTATCGGTTAACCTAACCGGCATCAGTCATGCTATCAATGTCATTGGTTAACCCAACCCATCGGTTCCTATGTTTTAATTTTAATTAAAATAGTAGCCTATTTTTACCCCCGGGACTGTTTTCTCCATTTCTTCTATTTTTCTATGTCATTTACAGAGAAAAAATTACCAATCCTATGCCAACTCACATGGTTTTGACTCGTATTCAAGCCAATGCCCTTGTATTCCACGTAAGCCTTTAGCCACTCCCGTCTATCCCATCACCACCTTCCATCCTGTCACCTATGGATCCTACTAGTCCCATTATCATCATTATTGGTGATGAGGAGTTTGCAAGACTCCTTGACCACAACCTTGCAGCCTTACAACATTATCTAGCTCATTCCTTCACTCACAATTCATCGGGATATTTGGTATATGGCATGTTTGTGTCCATTCCTCCTACCTTCATCCCCACTTCGCATCGCCTACCACTAGCTAAGTGTTACCTTCATCCACCTTACCATCCACAGTATCCCAACTTGACCCCACATCATCAATATATGCATCACCTACAACATCAATCACACTTTTGATGTCAATTGCCCCATGGTGTTAACCATTCCTTCATTAACCACCATGAGCATAGCTTTGTCTACACCGCCACCTCGTATATACCTATTGCATCGCATCCACCCATGGTATCGATAACTCATACTTTAATCCAAAACATTGTCCTTTCCATCCCACAATCTTTACCTCCAATCACTACAAGGATCACTACATCCACCCCACTTAGTTACACATATCACCAATGACCACCTATCTTTTCTATCGCCTATTTGGGATATTTTTCACTCCGCATCTATTCCCCCTCGTAGTTCTTGTACTTGGCACCACCATATACTAGAATGGCATCCACATCATACATTCATCATCAACCCCCTTATACTACAAGGGGTGCCCAGTCATCACAACCTACCAACGACCTTATTAAAATGATGATAGAAAACATCCAAACATTGGAAGCATCAATTTCTGGCTCTCATAACTCTTTAACATATGATGAAATCTACAATGAGCCCATTCATTCGTCTATTCAAATTCTTCCATATCCAACACATTAGGAAATGCTCAAATTCAATTGGATCAATAGCAAAGAGGACCCGTAGAAATACTTGTGGTCTTTCAAACATGGGTGTTATTTAATCACTCATGATGACACTCTACTCTTACGGACATTCCCAATGTCCTTAACATGACCTGCATTAGATTGGTATAGTGGTTTACCTTGACATTCCATTTACTCATTTAACCAAGTGGCTCAAGCCTTCCTGGACCATTTTTCAATCAATATCATCAAGGTCGCCATGGTGACTTGTACTCAAACACGACAATACAACGATGAGTTTATCGCATATTTTATCACTCATTGGAAAAGCCTCATCAACCAACTTACATTCTAGCTACCTTAAACCGAGATTATAGAGTTGTTCACTAGGGCTTGTGTTAGGCACATCTCACAAACTCTCCAAGTCCAAACCTTCTGTACCTTTGATGAAGCATTCACCATGGCTAGAAAACTTGAAATCCATGCCATAGAAGATAAGAAAAAATTCAATTGCGTAACAAAAGCGTTGCATTCAAGTCCAATGATGCTTCTTCCTCTTCAAAACCACAAAATGATTATTCCAAAGCTAAAGGATCTGCCAACACGGTAGTTTTAAAAGCTAGTCCAGCTCACCCATCCAATTAATTGAAACCTTCTTCCAACTTTTCTCTCATTCAAACTTTCTAGTTCATGCAAGAGTAACAAAAGTACACTCCAAATCGGGAGCCTTATTCTTCAGTATTATAAAAACTTCTTAAAGCCAGGAAATTGCTCTAAAACCTGTCAAACCACATATTGGTTTTAACCTGTTCATCCTATGAATGCATGGTACAAGGAACAAGACTATTGTAACTATCATCACGTTAAAGGCCATAGTGATGGTAATTGTATAACCTTCAAAAACATTGTCTAGGAAATGTTATACAATGGAGATCTTGTCTTGGAAAACCCAAACACACCAACTAATCATAACTTACATATCTTCAAGAATTTGTTCCCTAGCCATACCCCGTCATATAACCAAACTGACGAACCTTCAACTAATGATAGTAATGTCTATGAGGTCCATGTTGTGTTTGACACCATACCAACCCTTCCTCAATTTCCTCATATCCCCTCTATCGAGGAGATTCTAGCACAAGCTCCTTTACCCACGGAGGATCCTATTTCATCTACTCCTTCACCCACAGAGGATTCCCCTTCATCTCCCTCGTCACCCACGGAGGAGACCACAATATCTGCCAATATTGTTTCACCACCCACCTTGCAACCTAATGAACAACCTATGGTATTAACTCTCCTACCCATGGGAGAGTCATGCTCACCTCCCTCTCCATTGAAAGAGGAACCTACCTCATCCCACCTGTCATCTCCCCTACCCATAGGGGATCCTTTAGAAGCACCACTTCCTATTGGTGACAAATTCCCCATTAGCCTTCCAGGATCCAGTTGATTTTCTCTCGGCTCTCTTACCTACAGAGTTTGAAGCTAACCAGTTCCTGTCTCATAGACATACTTTACAGGGATTACTATTAAATCAATGTTATCTCCTCTTACAAAAGTTTCATTTTCATTCCTAGCCGACCGCTTAGATTACGTTGATAATTTCATGCTTTGCAGACGTCTTCGGTTACCCTTTTTAACCCAAATGTAAATATCATCTGTTGATACCTCCACAATTTATCCAAAGGTATTTCAGACCATCAAACCAACCATGCCCATACCATTCATAACAACCTCTTCTTTATCACCCTCACCTACAAATGCTAAACCTTTACCCACAATCAAATATGATCCTATGCCTAAGAACCTACATGCACCTACTCTTTTCTCTATAGCCAGAGCCATCAACACATTGGGTGTCATGCTAACATCAAGCATAGTCCACCCCCTATCAAATTGTACTTAGCCACATCTTCACAAACCCATGCAAAAACTATTCCTCCGCCTAAAAGGAAGACCCAACCTTCTAGGCCATATACACCAGCTTCGCTCACTACACCTCTTTCACCTTCACCGTTGCTCTCCATCCTAGGACCTCACCCATCGACCTAGGCCAAGCAACATTCTATCCAAGGCAAACCAAAAGCATAGCATCATGTCTCTTCATCACGATCTTTTATTACACCCACCTTACCTACACAACATACACCTTTATCATTATTCGCATCTTTCTTACCGCCTATACCCCCTCTACCTACAATAACTTCATCGATTGCTTATGAGATTTCCTTCTCTTCAACCCATACCTTCCACCTTGCCTCTATCATTAACCTTCACCACGCCTCCTTATCACCTTGGTTAATTCATCTTCTTCCACCATCTGCTTTCCCTTCCATGTCGTGTACTCCTTCCTCACCTTTACCTAGGAAGGTGTAACCAAAATCAAAAAACCAACTACCCTCCAAAGAAGTAGTTAGGCCTATAATACCTTATATCTCTAGTTCATCTACTACACCTTTACCCAAGAAGGTACAACCCAAATCTAAAATAATGCCACCTACCAAACCAGTGGTCAAATCCATTTCACATCCAATTCCACCTCTGGGGTGCCTCTCCCACCAAAATTACCCACACTTTAATCTAGACCCACACTCACCTCACATTGTGATCCATTAGTAGGGTCTTACACCAACATTCTAGTTAACCTTTTAGAGACCTCTATCATCACATTGCCACCCCTTAGACCTTATAACCCACTCAAACCCAAACCAAAAGGGTTTGATGATACTAAAATTTGCACCTACCATCATGTGTCAGGACATGATGTAGAAAATTTTAAGGCTCTAAAAATCGTTCTTCTCAACTTTGTCCTCTTGAAAAAAACTTTAACAACGATGATCTTCTAGACAAGGACCCTGTTCGAACTTCACCTATCACCACACATTCTCACCCACTACCTATTGATGACCTACATCACCACCACCACAACCCATTTATCCTCCTCCGAATTTGAGATCAACATGGTGCGCATAAAGGAGCTACCCAAAATTCAGTGCACCCTACTTATTTCACAAGGCTCTTATCCCGCACTAGGTTTTTTCCATCATGTCATTATACTTTTCATGACACACCTTCTCCATCCACCTCTCTTCCTCATATTAACATGATCCAAGTTGCCACTCGTGCCCAAAAAGACAAAGGAAAGAAGAAAGCAACTAGCCCATCCACCAATATCTTTTGTGCCCAATATACCATCTACACCCAAACCTAGAATTACCATTCGGGACCCTGTACGTACCCAAAATTGTAGGGTATTGTACCACTAGAATGATGTTACACATGCCCCAATGATGACACAAGTCACCTCTCAAGGTGTTCGAATCCAGGAAATCTCGTCAAGTGTATGTTAGCATCCCAAGCATCTTATTTAAGCTTCGTGTACTTCGCTTTATCCTCTGCATTTCTTTTTCTAAGCTTTTTGACCTTGGTGACAAAACCGCTGCCTGCCACCTTTCAGTGGTGGCTGTCCTTCATGCATTTTCCAAAGCATGCTCCTTTGATCACGACTTGTGTAATTTTTCAACTTTCACCAGCTTTTCTCAACCGCCTTAGCTTGCATTAATGTTTTATGTTCCCTGGAATAGTGTTTCTTCATTATTTAATGGTAAAAGAGTTCTAATAGGAATTACCTTTGGGTGAATGTGAAATATATAAATAGCCAGCTTGTTTTCAAGCAAATGGCCCCTCAACTTCTCATTTCCATTGTTTAGTCTTTCAATTTCTTGCTTAGAATTCATTTTGTTTTCATGTTTACATCCATGCTAGTTTTTCCTTTGCTATTAGAAACCATTCGATCTTCTTGCTTCAGTCTTGTTCATTGTTATTCATATAAATTAGTTTAGAGTAGAGTAGTGTCAATTATAGATTGAATCCATTAGAGTTGCAGGTTGTGTTCTTCATAGAAGGTAGATTCTAGAATCTCTCGGTACACTTGTGTTGTATTCCCGCAATAAATCCCACTAGGAATTGCATATGCCAAGCTCTGTCACTTGTGATATCCCTCTCCTACTCACATTATATTTGGTCTATATCTAAAGCTGCCATTGTTCAAATACCTTCTTCTGTTGATGCTAGCATAGACACGCTCTTCTAGATTCACATGAGCACGAAGGAACAAGGAGATCATTCGAGGGGACAAAGTCATAGACTCTTTGGATTCGCCATCGTTTCTACAAATTCCAGTCTACCATCAAAGTTATAGTTAAAACATATCAAATAGAGTAGTGAATTATTTCAGTTAAATTTCACTTTCGATATTACTGGGGAAGCTGTGGGGATTGATAGTTTCTCAGAAACTATGATTCATTCCTCACTTTTGAGGTAGGATCGAGAGTCTTTCAATTAAGTTAATCAGCTATTTAGTTATTTAGGATAAACTCACAACTGCACAGGCAAGTAGCTACACCGAGCTACCTTGCTTGTTTTAATTTTGTTATTAGATTAGTTGTCATTTTTTGAATATATTAGATTAGTTGCTCTTTCAATTCTATTAAAAATTCTATCAAAAATACAAAAAATAGAGGAATATATATATGTTGTAGATATATCTTGCATAATTAGTTTATTTTGTTTCAGTTAAGTTTATATTGATCTTGTATGACAATCACGGGACCTAGGGAGCCCAAGGAATATGTTTTTGAGCCAATCGTGCCTCAACCAAATCTTGTTGCACCATTAACTGACATAGACCAAAATCTCGGAATTCAAGTCTTCGAACAACAATAGACCTACAAGAAATCAACACACAATTAAGAGGATTAAACATAGAAGACAACAAAGCACACAAGCTTTGGTCAAATCAGCCAAACTATAGGCTTCCTTGATAGATATCTATATGATTGTAGAAGGACACAAAGAGAGCAAACATTCGGTTGTGATTCACTAGTACCACAGCCGGATGCGGGAGACCTCCTCGTTGATATAGACACTAGCTTACGTATCCAAGTTACTGAACACTGTTAGGTACTCAGAAAATTGCATAACTTTTAGTCCTAAACATAGAGGCCGAAAAGGCATACAATTCTTGGATACTTGGAAGAAGGAATTGATTCTTCACATGACCATAAAAGGTCCCACGGTAGCCACGAACTTACGGTTTGTGATCCACAAGTCCCACAACCCAACGGACCTACAAATTAATCAAATATTGACTCTAGCTTATGAATCTTGGTGTTTAGGTCCTCTCCACTTCCACAGACATCATCACACAACTATCATTATTAAATGTAGCATTAATCAAGCTAAAGATTTCTAGACTAGACTAGAGAATCATCCATAAAATACCAAAGGATCCACTACACATTTACCCACCCCATTTTCATGACCTTCTCGGGATATATATACAAAGCACCCACAAGTCATCTTCTATGTATCCCATGACCCATAGATCGGATCACAGAGCTCGATATTGATTGGAGCCTTCGAGCACTATCCTCATTGAATGATCTATCACACCGGTTCAGGTTAGGAGGGCCTTCTTTGCCTTAGATTCACAGATCCCATTATTGCATATTGAAGATATAAGATTACCTAACTAGTTTATCTGCACCCCATGTGTATTCCATCCCCACCGGCTATCTCGGCATGACCTCGGGAGGTCGGGTGCGAGGAAGAGTTACTTGTAGATTCCCATGCTTGCATGTCACTTTTTCATCGTATGGACCCACATACCCTATTTCCGACGAGGTCTCTATACGTACCCAAAATGTAGTACTTGTCATTGCGAAAAGAGGTTACAGAAGCCCCAATGATGATTCAAATATCTTCACAAGGTGTTCGGAATCTAGAAGAGCTTGCCAAGTATATGTTTGCATCCCAAATGCTCTATCCAAGCTCTGTGTGATTTTTTCGTCCGTCTCTGCCCCCTTTTCTTTGTATTTTGGTCTTAAGTGATAGGACCGCCGCCCAGACTGGTGGCAGTCCCGTGATCGCTTGCCTGAATAAGGTGCCGGTCTGTAACCGCCACCCTACGAGACCAAGCAAGATCTGTGCGTGTTTTCCAGAACGTTCTGACGATCACGTCAAACGTAAAAATTCAACTTTCACCCGCATTCTTCAACCACTTTGGCTTGCATTTATGTTTTGGCCACCTAGTAAATAGTGTTTTCCCTTTGTTTATAGTAAAGGAGATCAATTCCAAGTTACCCTCTGGTAAATCCAAATGCTATAAATAGCCAGCTTGTTTTCAAACAAATGGCCCCTCTCCTTTTGTGTTTGATTATTCAGTTTGTTTGAAGTTCTTGCATGAGTTTCAATAGTTTCATATTTTACATGAATTATCAGCCTCTCATTTCTATTTTAGAGATCATTTGATCTTCTTGCTTTCATCTTACTTTATTTTTGTCCCATACAATCAGTTTAGAATAAGGTAGTTTCTTTTTTTAGATTAGAATCCATTTAGAGTTGCAAGTTTTGTTTTGTCACAAAAGATAGATTCAGAATTCTCGGCGTATTTGCGTTGTATCCCACAATAAATCCTGCTAGGAATTGCATAGTCAAGCTCTATTCACTTGCACTATCCCTCTCTTACTTGTATTGTATTCGGTTTATATCCAAATCTGCCATTGTTTGAGTATCTTCTGCTCGCCGTGACACTATCACATACACGCTTTTACGGATTCACAAGAGCTCGAAGGAATGAGGAGATCTGCGAGGGGACAAGTCATGACTGTTGGATTTACCATTGTTCGTAAACTCCAGGTTTTAGTTATCAAAGTTCTAGTTATAATATATCAAATAGAGTAGTAAATTATTTCATTTCAGTTAAAGCTCGCTTTTGATATTGTCAGGGAAGTTGTGGGGAATGATACTTTTTGAGAAACTATGATTCATTCTTCACTTCTGAGGTAGGATCGGAAGTCTTTCAATTAAATTAGTTAGTTATTTAAATATTTAGGATAAATTCACAACTACACAGGCAAATAGCTATACCAGGCTACCTTGCTTGTTTTAATTCTGTTATTAGATTAATTATCCATTTTCTAAATATATTAGAATAGCTCTTTTAATTTCGTTAAAATACTTCATCAAAAATACAAAAATAAAAGAATATATGCATAGTGTAGATACATATTTCATAATTAGTTTATTCATTTTAGTTAAAATTGAATCATCTTTGTATGACAATCACGGGACCTAGAGAGCCCAGAGATTACGTTTTCGAACCGGTGGTACCTCAACCAAATCTCTCCACAACACTAGCTGATATAGATCAAGACCTTAGGATTCAAGTTTTTCGAATGACAATAAACTTCAAGCAATTAGTGAACAATTGAGAGAGTTGAACATTGAAGATGACAAGGCATACACATTCTGGTCAAATCAACCCAACTACAGATTGCCTTGATAGGATATCCGCATGACCATACAAGAACTCGAAAGAGAACAAATATTTGGTTGCGATCCTTTAGTTCCACAACCCAATGCAGGAGACCTCCTCATCAACATAGATACTAGCTTACGTATTCAAGTTGCAGAACACCCGTAAGGTATTATGAGAAAATCATACAACTTCTAGTTCTAAACATAGAAGTTGAAAAAGCTTACGACTATTGGATAGTCGGAAGAAGAGATTGACTCCTCATATGACCATAGGAGGTCTGCCACAACCACAAACTTATGGTTGTGATCCACAAGTCCCACAACCCAATGGGCCTACTGATCAATCAGACATTGATGCTGGTTTACGCACACTAATATTCAGATCCTCACCGCTTCCGCTAGACATCATTACACAGTTCTCCGTATTAAACATAAAGCAACCAATCAGGCTAAGGATTTCTGGACTAGACCAGAGAATCATCCATAAAAACTGGAGGGTCCACTACACCTCTCATCACCATTTTCATGACCTTGTCTAGAAATATACACGAAGCACCTACAGGTCATTTTCCACGTATCCAATCAGCCAATAAATAGGATCTCAACAGAGCTCAACATTGATTGGAGCCTCCGAGCAGCTATTATATCTCGAATGATCCATTACACCAATTCAGGTTAGGAGGGCCTTCTTTGCCTTAGATTCGCATATTCCATTATTGCATGTTGAGGATATAAGATTGCCCAACTAGTTTATCTATATCCATATATATTCCATTCTTACTGGGTTGTCTCGGCATGACCTTGGGAGGTCAGTACGAAGAAGAGTTTCTTGTATATTCTAATGCTCACATGTCACTTTTATATCATACGAGTCTCCCATCGTATAATGATAAAACAATTGCACCAATCCCCTCTAAAAATGTCTTTGTATGACCTTGTCCAAACTTTTGAATCCCATCGACAGGCCCTCATGGAGGTTATACAATCCATTGAGGTTTTACCTAATGACCCTACGCTCATGGCCTCCATTATCACCCCTCACCATGTGGCTTCGCTCACAAATTCATCCCCTTCCTCTACACCCACTATCACTCATCAAGTAGTCGCGCTCGGTTTCTCGATTTGACGAGATTGTACCTCTTCACTCGAGATGATCCTAATCTTGTCCTTTTCATTTCCATTTACATTGATAATATACGCTTTCAACACGTTATGATCTATGACGGTGCCAGCATCAACATCATCTCCTCCCATGCCTACAACAAAATGTGCATCCTTGCCAATTGCATGCATAATAACCCAGTTATGTTGCATTCATTCAATGATGTCATCACTTCCACCCTGGCACAAACATTGTCCACGTTCGTGTGGACCCCGTACTATCCCGAAATTTTTATATGTCTTAGAGGGGGAATTCAATACAACTTGTTGCTTGGTCGACCTTGGATCCATGGCATGGTTTGTGTCCCTTCAAAATTACATCGTTATGTGAAATTTGAACACGAAGGACATAACTATACCATTCCAGTTGACCCGTCACCATTCAAAACCTATAACATGATGTACCGACCTAATGATGTCCTTATACTAGTTAAGGAATCTACCACCACTGTCACTTCTCCTTTACCCACAGCCCCATCCACCAATGTTGTCGCTAATTATCTTGCACCTTACTCCTCTATTCCCACATGTAGCCTCTGCAGCCCAACCCAACCACTAGCCCATCTACTTCTCAACCAACCAATGCTTCTTCCCAATCACCTAATGATTCATCTATTCTCACTACCCACATATCAATTGTTGATCCCTTAGATGGTGTTTTTCAATGTCTCGATGCAGGGGAGTATCGCTGCAGGCAACATCGACACATTCCTTACTCCTCAAGAGTATGGTAACCTTCACCAATATCCTCACTATGATCACCGCATAGGTGAGGTTTTACCTTATGGTCCTCCCCACCTTCGTACCAACTTAACATTTGGAGGATTGATACTTCTACCTACTTGCCCGAGCCACCTTTCCAAATGTGACCATTTTCATCTAACCTTCAATCTCTCACTAATCATCGTTTCACCCACACCTTCCTCTATCATTGTGCATGGAAGGGTTTTCACTTTGGTTTCTATGAACAAGGCCACCATATTGTCATCTCGTGTACCACACGTAAACATAAAGACCAAAGTGGTATCTGTTTTGATGAACCATCTTCCAAGAAAGCTCGCGTCAAACTCATTAAGGAAGACAACCTTCCTTCACGCCATATACCAACTTCACCACCTTCACCTATGAAGTTTATGGATCTAGAATCCATTCCTCCTAACTTTTTTTTCATGAATACCATTTCCCTGGGACCTCTAACTTATCAACGAGATGGTGAGGCTCCCTCTTCTCTTCCCTTCATGTATCCTGACATGATCGATGATGATACACCTTCTATTAACATCATTCAATGTCAGGACGATGAGTCTATTCTCACCTACCTTGGTGCGGAAGATTCTTATATTCACCGATCGTTACCCTCTAAGACACAAACCATGTTAAATGAATCGACCATCGAAATCAATATTAACACTCAAGATGACCCGCACATTCTAAAGATAGGCTAATCTTTAGATGTCATTGAACAAGAAGCTTTTACTTCATTCCTCTAGGATCATAGCAACGCTTTTTCTTGGTCCTACGCTGATATGCCCAGTATTGACCAAACATTATGGTCCACAATATTGTAACTATTCCTAAAGCCAAACCCATAAAATAGAAGTTGAGAAAATGCATCCTCGCATTTCCCTTCTTGTCAAAGAAGAAATCTAGTGCCTTCTTTTGGTTTCCTTCATCCTACCCATTGATTATCCCCAATGGATCTCTAACATCATTCCTATCATAAAAGTGATAGGGGATTCCATATTTGCATGGATTTTCGTGACCTTAACTTAGCTTTCCCTAAAGATGACTTTCCACCTCGCCTAACATTAACCAACTAGTTGATCTTACCGCTGCCACCATGAGATGTTATCACTCACAGACGGTTTCTCAGGTTGTAACCAAACATTAATCACCCTGAAAGATCAACACAAAATTGTCTTCATCACTCCTTGGGGGACATTCTGCTATCAAGTCATGCCCTTTGGCCTTAAAAACGATGGTGCTACGTATCAGTGGGATATAACTTATATCTTTCATGACATCATGCATCGCATATTGGAATATTACATTGATGATCTCCTTGCCAAATCTAAAAATCAGGCCAAACACTTATCTTGTCCTTAAGGTCATCTTCGACCTGTCTCATCAAGTATTATGTTCACCTTCAACCTAAGAAGTGTGTCTTCGTTGTTCTCTCTGGAAATCTCCTTGGTTTTATCATTTCTTTGTGTGGCATAGAATTTGATCCCACTAAAATCAAGGCTATTCTCGAAATGCCTCCACCTACTAACCTTCACCAACTTCGTAGTTTGCAAGGAAAGTTACAATCTATTCATCATTTTATTTCGTAGCTTTCAACCACAATCACCCATTTCATCATCTCCTCAAAAGGATGTCTCCTTCAAATGGGATGATGAATGCCACAAAGCCTTTGAGGCCTTACAACAATACTTCCTCCAACCACCGTGCTCATTCCCCCTAAGGATGACTAACCATTTTACCTTTACAATTATGCCATTAATCATTCCTTGGGTGTCATGCTCGCTCATCGCAACTGACAACAAAGAGGGAGTAAGTGGTTTATTATATAAGCACTACACTTTTGGACCATGAAATTAGATACACCCATGCCAAAAACTCTACTTAGCCTTAGTTTTTGTCACCACTAAGCTTCAAATTACCTACTCAACCACAAAACATATTTCATCACCAATATTGACCCCTCACATTACATATACACCAAACCCTACCAACATCAATGTGTTGCACGTTGGCTCATGTTGTTTCATGGAGACCTAGCCCTTGAATTCACTCATCAAAAATTTGCCGAAGGACAAAATATCACTCGACCAACTGCGGCAGATGCACCTCTCTCCAGTAATCAATCCTCTAATTTCAATTTCTCGAATGAATCCATTACTACCCTCTCTTTGGATGATAGCATTTACCAGATGACCTTATTCTTTGATGGTTCCAAATGTCACCGTGGGGGTGGTGCCAGAGTTATCATCATTCCTCTTAACGATGATCCTATGCCATTATCTTTCAAACTATATTTTGATTGTACTAACATGTATCGTGGAATATGAGCACTCATGTTAGACCTTCAAACCACCATTTCCTTAGATGTTAAGTCAATTAATATCTTTGGTGATTCCCACTGGTTGTAAACCAAGTTAATGGTATATACCAGTGTTGTAACGAGATACTTCAAAAGTATAAGCATCATGTTGACATACTTTTGACTACCTTTGATCATTATGAACTTCAAACCACCATGTGTTCCACTAATAAATTTATGGATACCATGGCATGTCTTGCATCTCGGATACCCGCTTCACCTTCGACTCAAAAATCTTTGTCATAGTACAAAGGCTGCAATCACCTTCCTATCTATTTTGATACGTCAACCTTGTTGGAACCATCGAAACTAACCCACGTGACCTTTGGTATAATCAATTTTCTAATTACCTTTCCCTTTTAATTCTACCTCTAGACCTTACTAGCAATGGACAACAAGCCTTTCTCAAAAGTGTCTCTCGCTATGTCATCATGGGTGGTCTTCTTTATAAACATGGCTTTGACGGTATCCTCTTACGATGCCTTACAAGTTTTGAAGTTCCCTACACCATCAAGGAAGTTCATGACAGAATTTGTGGAAGTTGCTTCAATGGTTTAGTTGTCACTAAATGCATTCTCTGCTTAGGCTATTATTAGCCTACCTTAAACCGTGATTGTTGTGATTATGTCAAACATTGTGTGAAGTGCCAAAGCAACATGCTAATATTCATCACACACCTATTCACACCTTACAAGTTACACAAGACCTTTGGCCTTTCTCTCAATGGGGTTTGGATCTTGTCGGAGAGATCAATCCTCATTCTTCCCAATGTCATCAATGGATTATTACCGCTATTGAATACTACACTAAATGGGTAGAATCCATACCTCTTATTTCTACAAAAGCTGAGAAAATATGTGAATTCATAAACCATCACATCATTTGTCGCTTTGGTGTTCCTCATCGTCTCATCACTGATAATGGAAATAGATTCAAAAACAAAACCCTATGGAAGATTTGTGATGCCTTTGGCATTCAACTCAGTTTTTCTTCACCCTACTACCCTCAAACAAATGGCCAAGATGAATCAACCAACAAAACCTTAAACAAAATTCTTATGAAAGTTGTTGACAATACTAGAAAGGATTGGCATACACACATTCATTTTTCCTTATGGGCTTATCACACTAGTATTCATACTTCAATTGTTGCCATGCCTTTCTCTCTGGTCTACAATACAGAAGTTGTTCTACCTCTTGAAGTTTAGATTTCGTCTCTTTGTATCTCACTTAAAGATATGCTCAATGATGATGACTTTCACTCAAGTTCGTGTTGTCAAAATTTCACCCCCCAGGGTAAAATTTCGATAAACATGCATCAAAGGTTGCAGAAAGGCAAATAGGTCAATCCAGGAAAAATCATGAAAATCGGCTAAGTCCTAGTCCTAGGGGCAGTCGGGACATTTGGGACAAAAAGGCGCGGATCGGCCGAAAATCCTCCAGGCGGCCCAAATGGTATTTGGGACAATCGGGCCAAAAAGGCGCGAACCGGCCGAACCGGGCCAAAAAGGGCCAGACAGTCCAAGGCAAAATGGGACAAGCGGGACAAATGGACGCGAACCGGCCGGTTCGCCCGAAATCAGTACAAAGAGCACTATGCAAAATGGGACAAAGGGACGCGCGGGACGCGGATCGCCGAAGGAGCCGAAAGCCAATAAAATTGCGCCACGTCATCGGTCAAATGAGGGACAAGGAAGCCCATTTCGGGCGGATCGGAGGTTTTTGTCCCAAACGGTTTGGGACATCCGGGACAAAAAGACGCGAAGGGCGCGAATGAGCTGGCAGGCCCGCGGACTAATCAGAAGCCGCCACGTGTCTCAAGGAGAAAAGTTAAAAAGTCAAAGAGCGAGTTTTCGAGCACCGATCCAAATCAATGAAATAATGCCACGTGTCCTAGCTAGGGCCCACAAGGAGATTTCAAAGGAAGGCCCGCCGAAAAGCAGAGGAGAGAGAATCATTCAGCGAATCAGAGCTTGCCACGTGTCATCCAGGTGGCAGAGCGCGGGAAGAAATTCAAAAAATCCGTTTTCACCTATTCCGTGCCCTAAATCTTCAGATCGACATAACTTTCGATCCAGAGCTCGGTTTTACACGTTCTTTATATCAGCGGAAAGCTTGTGAGATTCTCTACACGTTTCCAGGGTCAATCTTGCATTTTGGTTCAGTTTGAGGAGAGAAAATCAGAAGACGCCTCTGGCACGAAATAATAAGCAGAAGTGATGCTCAACTAATAACTTTAATGCAGACAGTCCGCCGCTTCTGCTAGGCAGCCCGCCGTTTTGCCAAGATCCACCACTTCCATCATTATGAAATGAGTTAAGTGCATTCTGGAGGTGGTTGGGGCAGATTTCGAATTCCTCTCTCTTTTCTCTCTCATTCTTCCTATAAATTGTAAGGAGGGGCTTCTTCCTAATGTTGGACATTTCTGTTTTGCAACCCCTCCCTTCTCTCCTGCTTGTAAGAGAATTCGTGGAGTTTTTAAGCCTCCCACATAGACTGTAATGCCATTGTGCCTCTTGGCCATTGCAATGTATTGAATCGATCCCTTGAGCAATATATATGTCTGTGATTGAATTTAAATCCTCTCATGTATTCATTGTTGTCATTCTGATCTCTCATTGCATTTCGGTTACCTGTGCATGGTGTGGTATTGCATCTATATGGTCTGTGTTTATGTTGCAAAGCTTATGTTCTTCATTCCTCGGTGCATCACCTCCTTAACTTAGGTTTATTTATATGCATTTCTCTCTCCCTGTCTCCTTGGTAGTTAGTTTAGTTTTTGGTGAACCTCTGCGTTTCATTGGTGCATCTGAACAGAGGAATAGGAACCAGCCTTTCTCTGGAGAATCCTTTCTCATTTTCAAGTCCCACACTTGGAGGAAGGATTCAATGTTATGCAATCACACTGGATACCTAAGTGATCAACCTAGAAATTTGATCTGTACCCAGGGGTGCTGTGATTTTGCATCAACAGTTTTGGCACGCCCGGTGGGACCAGAGGTCTCATTTTTTATTGCAGCAAAGTTGATGTGCATCTGCTGCATTTTTCTTGCTTGAAAAGAGCTATTATTTGCACATCTGGCGACTCCGAGGGGAAGAATCAACTGGTTTCAGCAGTCAGGCCTGAAAGCTTATGAGAAGAATCACAAGGTCAAGAGCTGGAGAGGAGGAAGTGCTGTTTGAATACCTGCAACTATCTCCAAGAAGAAGGCAAAGAGGAAGAAGGATTCAAAGGTCTCCATCTCCACCAAGCAGAACTCTCTCAACTCCTCCACCTGACAGGCCTTTCTTTCAATATACAAGGGTTTTAAGACCACTCAGAATGGCGCAACCAGTGAACCCCTATGTCAACTTCACAGGCAGCAGCCCACTTGCTCTCAATGCACAAAATCCAATCCCAGTTGCAGCATTGAAGAACATTCCATACTTCACTGGAGAAAATCAGACCACTCCTGGTGATCATGTCAAGGACATTGCTAATATTTGTGCAATCCATGAAATTAATGAGATGCAAGTAGCTGTCAAATTGTTGGCATCTTCATTCAAGGGAAAAGCATTGCAATGGTTTAGGAGCCTTGAAGCTGGCTCTATCACAAACTGGAATCAGCTGTGTATTGCACTTCATAATCAATTTGGAGAGAAGGGAGACAACTTGTCTCTTTTGGAGCAGCTGACAACCATCAAGAGAGCTTCCAATGAGCAGCTGACTGACTTCAACTTCAGATTTCAAAGGTCTTGGGATAGAATTCCAGAAGCAGTCAGGCCAACAGCAGAAGGTGCTTTTCTATATTACCTTAAAGCTTTAAATTCTGATATTTCTATGTTGATTCAATCTATGGGAGGCACAACTATCCCTGCTGCTTATAGTATTGCCATTAGAGCTGAAAATTGTCTGATTCAAGCCGGCAAGCTAGCTCCTAGGCCTCCAATGCCATTATATCCAAGTTTAGAGAGCCCAAGTACTAGTCAAGCACCTGTCTTAGCTCCTTCTCCCACTCCTAGAAATCAGAGTTCAAATGAAGCTTCCACTTCATCTCCAAGTGCCCCAAATGAGCTTCAAGAAGTCATGAAGCAACTGCAAAATTTAGGTAATGAGCTGGTCACACTCAAGAGACAGCAAACTCAAGGTTTTAGACCTTCGTATCAGCCTCAAGCTCAACCTAATAGGCAGCCATATCAGCCTCAAAGGCCACCCAATCCAGGTGCAAATATGAATCAAACGAGGCCTCCTGCCAATAGACCATTCCAGCCCTATAATCCAAATGCCATATCTGCCTCTAAGGCATTAGTACCAGCACAAAACAACATTGCCCAGGAGTATGAATGGTGTTTTCCATGTAATGAACCCCATAATCAATCCATGTGCTATAATGGTGCTTTAACCCAAGCTTTAATGGTAACAAGTGCTGGTGTGGAGGGTGAAAGTAGTCAAGAAAACAGCCAACTACAAGAAACATTCCAACAGCAACCTGCCCCAAATGACACCACATTGGTAAATTGGCAGGCAGAGGATTTCTGTGGTATGAATCAGGCAGTCTCTCAAGGTGTCAGTTGCCAACACAAGGTCAAAAAGGAGAAATTTGGGTGAAGAACAGCCGTTAGCCCCAGCCAATCCACAACCTTCCACAGCTCCACAAATGATTGGCAAGCAAAACCCAGTTTCCAAATGCACAAGGGCAGTCAAGAACAGCCCTTAGGCCAACTCAAATGCCAGCTGTTGCTGCCCACATACAAGGAGCGAATGTGCAAACCAAGGGACAGCAGAGAGATCCTTCATCACCATTCAGTATCATTGATCAGATGAAGAAGACAAACGTCAATATATCTATGTGGGAATCCCTATCCATCCTGTGCCAAAGAAATGCCGCAAGTCTGCCATAAAGGATTGGCAACTTGAATCAGCAGTCCAAATGTAGAGAAGGTACTCACAAATGCTGCCCACCCTCAAGGAAATCATGGAGCACAACAAGGTAGAATGCTGAAGCCTCCCCCTTTCTATGTTTCGTTAATCATTGGAAATCAGCTAGTGCATAATTGCATGATAGATTCCGGGGCAAGTAGCTCAGTTATGCCTAAACAGATAGCTGATCAGTTAGGGCTCCAGTATGAAATAACATCTAAGGGAGTAGTGCAGCTGGATGGGACAGCAATAGCAACAGTTGGAGTGATTAGAAATTTGAGTCTTACCTTGCATGCATGTCCAAATGTTGTTGTCTTACAAGATATATCAGTCATAGACCTTCCACCACTCTTTGCCCTTTGCTTGTCAAGGGACTTTACTGCCAAGATTGGGGGATATTTGTCCGCTGATTGGTCACACATGCTGTTCAGAACGAGGTATGGAACTAAAGCTACAATTAGGTCAGAACCTATTGCAGATTTCCACATTGAGCCCTATACTCCAAGTCATATTAATACCAATTGCTCAGCATTTGATCAAGAAGATCACCTCGCACTGATGAAGCCGACACTAAGGTTGGAAGTATCCCAGATTTGACTCTTGATGAATGGGCAAGCAAGGTGCATGCTTTTGATCCTTATCAAGAAGTAGAAGAATCTGAGCTAGGGGTCTATTGTATACACGAAGAAAGTCAACCTATTCCTAGCATCACCAAGCCAAACCACAAGGATGACAATGAGGTATGGCAACTGTTTTTTGATGGATCAAGGAGTAGACAAGGCGCAGGAGGTGGAGCCATGCTTATTTCACCTCAAGGAGTAAAGTATTATTCAGCTTTTAGATTTCAATTTGCATGCTCCAATAACACTGCTGAATATGAAGCCTTGGTGCAGGGGATGCATTGGGCAATAAAAAGAAAAATAAATAACTTGCAAGTTTTTGGGGACAGTGAGCTGATTGTAAATCAGGTCAAGGGACAGCATGCCGCCAAAAATGATATACTCAGGTGCTACAAGAACAGGGTATGGGACCTCATGGAAGATTTTGAGGGTTTCGGCATCAAGGCCATTCCTAGGAAAGAGAATCAAGTCACTTAACAAAGCTAGCAGCAAAGAGGGGCAGCCTTTGACATTGTAGAAAACATTCAACAAGAAAAGGTACAGCCAAACATCCACGTGATTGTGAGGCCTTCAGTGCCGGATAACGATGTCAGTTGGCAAGTATTTGAGAATGACCAGCAAATCATCCACTTCTTGCAAGAAGAAGCTGAGTTCTCAGCCAAGAATCAAGCGAAGTTGGAACAGCAATATGGTAACCAGGTGATACAGCTGAGAACTGACAAGCTGCCCAAGGGACTTATCACTTTGGAGTCCATTTTTAATCCCAATGATCAGTTTAGAAAGGAGAAAGCAAACATTCAGGTCAAAAGAGAAGATTCGGTATCCATCTTGGTAGAAGAGAACAAGCAATTGCAAGTTGGCAAGATGACAACTGAGCAAGAAAGGTATGAGTTCATACAGCTATGTCAAGAATTCCCCGACGTGTTTGCTTGGAGCTATGAAGACTTGAAAGGTTTCAATCCCAACTTAGCTCAACATACCATTGAATTGGACCCAAATACTAAGCCTATCAGGCAGAAACAGAGACCAGTCAATCCACACATGGAGCCTCTCATGAGGAAAGAACTGGACAAGCTGATTGAGTCAAGAATCATATTCCCAATCAAGCATTCTAGTTGGGTTGCCAACTTAGTTCCAGTCAGAAAGAAGAGTGGAGAGATCAGGCTGTGTGTTGACTTCAGAGATTTGAATAGAGCCTCTCTCAAGGACCATTATCCACTCCCTTCCATGGAGCAAATATTGCAGGTCGTAGCTGGGTCAGAAAGGTTTTCGCTACTTGATGGTTACTCAGGCTTCAATCAAATTATAGTGAAGGAGGAAGACCAGTTCAAGACAGCCTTCACAACCAAATGGGGCACATATGCTTACAAGAAGATGCCATTTGGACTGTCGAACGCAGGAGCAACATTCCAGCGAGCTATGGATATGGCATTCAAAGGCTTGATCAATAAGATAGTGCTGATATACCTAGATGATATCACTGTCTTCTCAAAGAATGCTGCAGACCATCTCTTTCACCTCAGGCAAGTTTTTCAGAGGTGTAGAAAGTTTGGAGTGTCTTTGAATCCTAAGAAGTGCATCTTTCTTGCACATGAAGGGAAACTCCTTGGCCATATTGTTTCAAAGGAGGGATTAGCAATTGATCCAGAGAGGGTTGAAGCCATAAGAGCTCTACCATTGCCAAGTCACAAGAAAGCCCTTCAGAGTTTCCTGGGAAGGATAAACTTTGTTCGAAGGTTTGTCCCAAACTTTGCAGCCCTTGTCAAGCCCATCACCAAAATGTTAAGGAAAAGCATGGCTTTCAAATGGACGGCAGAAGGCAAGGAGAGTTTTGAAGCAATCAAAGAAGCCATCTCCCAGGCACCTACTCTCATCAACCCTGACTTTTCTAAGGATTTCATCCTCTATGCATTTGGAGGTGATGACACTATTTCTGCCATTCTGATACAACAGAACAAAGATAATGAGGAGCAGCCGATTGCTTTCTTCAGCCAGAGCCTAAATGACTGTGAGGTGAGGTACTCTTTTATTGAAAAGCATGTGCTTGCAGTAATCAGAAGCTTGAAGAAATTCAAGCATTTAGTCTCAAATAACAAGGTCCAGTTATTGGTCTCACATGCTGGGGTTAAGGACTTCCTCCTCAACAAAGATTTGAATGAGAAAAGGGCAGGATGGATCACCCGTGTCATGGAGTATGACATTGAGATCAAGATCACCAAGCTGGTAAGAGGCAAAGGTTTGTGTGAGCAGCTCGCTTCCAAACAACCAGACAGCCCAGAAGATGAAGAAGACGTTGTCCTGTTATTACAAGAAGATCGAAAACAGGAAAATGATGATGTGTCCACCCCCTGTTGGACTCAGAATATGATACATTTCCTACAAACGGGCATGTGCCCTCCAGAAATGAGCAAAGCGAAAAGAAGGTACTTCAGATTACAAGCAATTCCTTATGTGCTTGTTGATAATGTTTTGTTTAAAAGGGACATCAACGGTGTTCTATTGAGATGCATCGGGACAGGTCAGATCGAGAGGATCTTACAAGAGTTCCATGACGGGGAGGCAGGAGGCCATTTCACCCCACGAGTAACAGCTCTCAAAATCATGAAAGCTGGTTACTATTGGCCTACTGTATTCAATGATTGCTACTCATGGGTTAAGAAATGCAAGAAATGTGCATTCTTCACAGGGAAAGGAAGGTTAGCAGCACTTCCCCTTCGTCCAATTTCAGTAGATCATCCATTCATGCAATGGGGATTGGACTTCATTGGAGTCATCAATCCCAATTCGAGTCAAGGCCACAAGTGGATTCTTACAGCAACAGACTATTTCACCAAGTGGACCGAAGCAGTAGCGCTCAAAGAGGCAAGTGAGTCTAGCATACTAGACTTTTATGAAGGGATAATAACCAGATTCGGTGTGCCGGCCACCATCATATCAGATAATGCATTAGCATTCATAGGTTCAAAAATTACAGAATGGGCTGTCAAGAATGGAATCTATTTGAGCACCTCTTCAAATTATTACCCGCAGGGTAATGGACAGGCAGAGTCCACAAACAAGAATTTGCTAAAAATCATCAGAAGGACTCTGGATGAAAATCAAAGAACATGGCATACAAGGCTAAAATCAGCGTTATGGGCTGACAGAATAACACCAAAGAGGTCTACAGGTAATTCTCCCTACAAGTTGGTCTATGGGAAGGAGGCAGTATTGCCTATATCATTAGAATTGCCAGCCTTGGAGCTCATGAAGCAGCTTGAGTTATCTGAATTCGAACCAATGGAGGTCAGGTATGCGGAATTGATGGAATTAGAAGAAATCAGAGAACATGCGGTGCATGATTATTGAAAAGGATCAGGCCGTAGTAAAAAGATGGTTTGATAAGAGAGCTAGAGCAAGGACCTTCCAGGAAGGGGACCTAGTTCTGAAATGGGATGCAGATCGGGCAAAACCAGGAAGGCATTCCAAGTTTGATGCCATCTGGAGTGGTCCCTACATGGTCACGGGGTGCAAAAGTAGTAATGCCTTCCAATTGTCTGCATTGGATGGAGAGGAACTTCTGATTCCGGTTAACGGAATCCATCTTAAACATTGCTACTAAGAGAAACGTTTTGCCGTTGTAAATATTAATTTAGATTTTTCTTAATTCCTCATGCGTATGCACATTGTCCGTTGTAGTTAGGTTTTATTTCCCAAGTGCTTTGGCACAGTTTTTGGTTGCTCTCGGGGTTGTTTTCTACGATTCGAGAGTGTTGTTGGTGTTTCACTCGGAATGTTTCAAGCTTACAGGAATAGAGTTGCTTCTATCCTTTCATTCCTTTTAGAAACAGAGATGAGGTTAGGGTTAGGAGGAATACTCGTTGAATGTCGAGATGGTGTGCGCGTGCCGTAGAGACAAATCGAGCCGACTATGCAGAGACTCCTTTTTGTCTGGGAAGGACTACCTGCAAATAAGAACACAAGACCACAAGATTTTGATTAAACAATAAATGAGGAAGCGCCTTAGGCCCGGAAATATAAAAATTCCTTTTCAAGGTGGTCGATTTCCCGCTAATATGAATTAACACAAAAAGACTGCAAAATATTAATTAAATTATTTCGTTAAACCTGGGTAGGGGAAAGGCTGGTTTTACGGTTTTTGATCGAGGAAGGAACCGATGCGATTGCGATATCGATAACCGATGCCGTCACCTTTGATAATCGATGGCGGTTACCGATAACCGATAGCGGTGGGTTCTACGATCTTCTTGGCAGCTATGGTGTTTGTAATGGCTGGTTTTTGGATGGTATTAGGAAATGGGATGATTAGAAGCAAAAGAATGATAGTTAGATGCAATGGCACGTTGGGTAGTGGATTCAGAAACGGATTTAGGAGCACTGAGATTCAAGAAGCATAAGAAATGTTATAACAAAGGACATGCAAGATGTGACTTACTGGTTTTGGCACAGATGCAAGTTGATCTCCTTGGTTGTAAACACTTCTGGTTTCTTTACTCGTCTCTGCTCTGTCAAGTGAAGATCTGGACTCTGTCCCTCGCTCGCAATGCTCTCTGTTGATTCAGAAATCCTTTGACTGATCTCCAAAATGAAATTCCGATCCGTTGTTTTGGTTTGGGGAGCCCATTTACAGGGAACCGATGGCGGTTACGTAACCGACGGCGGTCGAGTAGGAACCGGCATCGGTAAGGAAAAAGTAGGCTATTTTTAGTAAAATAGCCCACCTTCCCGCTTTTCTCCCGAGAGACTGGGCCATGCGGATTGGTCAAGTGGCTAGAAGGTCGGCTTTGGGTAGTAAGGAGGCATTAGTTATGGATGTGAGTCTAGACCAAGTCATGGGTCTTAATTAGGTTAGTTTAGGGTTAGGGCTAGGTCATGATGAGGTGGCAAAGTGAGGTGGCGGGTAGCAGGTGATGTGGATTTATCAATTACAAGGTAATTAATAAATAATTGTATAAAGTTTAGGTAATGAGGTTAGGTTGCGAAATGGGATGCGGGTCACAAGGGGTCGTAAGACACGAATTTGGTGTCTACATTAGCCCCTTATTGTCATGTAGCTTGTTCGTAAAGTCTGCTTGTGACAATAATATGAAGTGGTTTCTCATGTTAAGGATATAGGTAATCCCCCTCAAATCTATCGCAGATTGAGTGAACGAGGAAGTCAGTGATAGGGTTGATAAAGGGTATATGTTGTAGAGAGGATGGTAAGGTGGTGGGTATGTCCAAGGAAGTAGACGCATGTTGAAATGCAATAGTACGACTAGGGTACATGATTTGACATTTAACAAACCAAACGATGTATGCAAAGGTCGATAGTTTATCCAAACAAGGGTGATATAATCCGGTATCCAAGGCATAGGAAGTAGCTCCGTGGTATATAACGGGTAAGGTAATACGAAGAACGTTTAGGCATGTTTGGCCGTACTCAAATGGTTGGTTTGGCCTGAGATAAACGTCACGTGGTCTAGTGTCTAGCAAAGTTGGTCGACAGATCAAGTCAAGGACCCTAATCATGCTAAAACACGAACAGTGAGCTCGATGAACAAAAGATACATGATGGATGGATAAAATAAAACGTTGATTGTGGGTATGGTATTGAAGTGATACGGCCTCGGGTCGTGCCAGGGGTGGTTGGGCGGTGGCCCGGGTCAGTCATAAGTAGAGTGAGGCCTGGGTCAAAGTCAAATTGTTAGGGCGAGGCCTTGGGTCGGGCCGGATGGGTAGGTTGAGGCCTTGGGTCGGGCCGATAGGTAGGTTGAGGCCTTAGGGTCGGGCCTAATGGTTAGGCGAGGCCCTGGGTCGGGCCTAATACTGTAGGGCGCAGGCCTGGGTCGGGCCGAATGGGTAGCCGTTGAGGCCTTGGGTCGGGCCTAATGGTTAGGGCGAGGCCTTGGGTCGGGCCTAATGGGTAGGGCGGGAGCCTTGGGTCGGGCCGAATGGGTAGGTTGAGGCCTTAGGTCAGGCCGATTGGTAGGTTGAGGCCTTGGGCTCGGGCCGAATAGGTAGGTTGAGGCCTTAGGTCGGGCCAATAGGTAGGTTGAGGCCTTAGGTCGGGCCGACGATTGGTAGGTTGAGGCCTTGGGTCGGGCCGATAGGTAGGTTGAGGCCTGAGTCGGGCCAACAGGTAGGTTGAGGCCCAGGTCAGCCTGAAAAGGTCAGGCCGAGGCCTTAGGTCGGGCCGAATAGGTAGGTTGAGGCCTTGGGTCGGGCCAATAGGTAGGGCAGAGGCGAGGCCTGGGTCGGGCCAGTGGGGTAGGGCGAGCCTTGGGTCGTGGGGCCGGTTTGTTAGGGGCGAGGCCTTGGGTCGGGCCAAGTAGGGGTAGGGCGAGGCCTTTGGTGGGAGGCCGGTAGGGTGGGGCGAGGCCTCGGGTCGGGCCGGGTTTGTTAGGCGCAGGAGCCTTGGGTCGGGCCGATAGGGTAGGGCGAGGCCTTGGGTCGGGCCGGTTTGTTAACAAATGGTGTTCAAAGAAAGGTGGATATATGCGATATGTGGTTAAAAAGGGGAGAAAATGGTAACAAAACGAGATATGTATGTTGATTTGAGTTGAGAAGATGTATTTGTTTAACATCTAAATAAAACGAGATATGTATGTTGATTTGAGTTATAATAATAAGAATGTTTTCATTTTGACTTTCGGTGTTTG